>JAUPFP010000008.1:3385956-3913456 GCA_036925085.1 Brachycybe producta | reverse complement strand
GTTTAACACAAACAAAAAATATTTCGGTTCCTTCAATTTATTGTGTTTAAATGGTTATTTCCGAATGTATTTGAAATAATTAAACCATTTTTTGTTTGTTTCATTCGTTAACAAAAAGGTGTTTCGTATGTTCAACAATGAGAAATTAGATCCATGTGTGTTTCGTGTCCACAGTCCACAGTGGAGTTCACCTACAAACATACTGGTGTGGCGCTGAATAAATCGCCAAACTGAACAAACGCCAAAACTGATTTAAACAAAAAAAAAACATCCCAAAAAAAAAAAAAAAATTGGTGGTTATTTCATTTTGACGTTTCTTCAATTTGGCGCTTATTCAGTCACCTCAAAATATACAAATACAAATATCGTTGTGAATATAGAACATAATACAATGATAAATAAAAATACCTTCCGCATAATTTCATCGCTCGTTCTCGCCTGCATCTTGTTAGAAGAGAAAATAATAAAAAATTCCCGGAAAAAAAAAACAACCGTAAAAACACCTCTCTCTTCTTTTTTTTGTTATGATGGATATTATAAAATAGCCAACAAACAATAATATTTCCAGTTGAAGTTAATTGTTGTTTTTATAATATTAACAATAACAAACAACACATATTCCAATTCCTCCCGTCTCCTTCTCCTCCTCCTTCGTCTTTTCCTCCTTCTACGTCTTTTACTTTCTTTTATCAAGGTAGAAAAACACGGCAGCGGCGGCGGTGGCGGCGGCGACAAACAATTGAACATTACATTAAAACTATACTAACTTAAGGGTGGGCTACATGTTAAGAGCCTACTATGGTATGGGCACGATTCGAACTGAAAACAACGGACTAACTTCATCATCATCATCATCATCATCATCATCAAAGCCGACTTCATCAGACAAAAAGAAAAGAGTGAGAATGAGAATGTGTGTGAAAGAGCACGGTGATGTAGGTTGCTCATTGCGGAATTTGTTTGCATTTTTATTTCACCGTGACTGGCTGACTGGCTGGCGAACTCAAGAGAAAGAGAGAGAGACAAAGTGTAATAAGAGAGCAGCAGCTCCAGCTCCAGCACGCTCTTTTTAACACAGACGCAGAAACACACACACCAAACACTAGTCACTCAGCTCACCGAGCGCACAAATTGCACTAAAAAGGTAACAACAAAAGCGTCGTTTTAACATAGAGGGGAGGTCAACAACGACAATAACACGGTCTCTCTCTCTCCCTCCCTCTCTATACAATATAAAAAGCGCGATCGGGACGCCCCCTTTCACCCAACAATGATCCCAGCTGCACTTTTTCCTTTTCTATAAAATTTAATATAAAAAAATAAGAGTTGAAACCTCAAAAACGACAACGAAAACAAAATCGCAAATAACTTGAACTGAGATCAAAATCGAAAAATAAATATTATTTTTCTTAATTTTCTTCTATATTAAAGATGACGTCATACCGGAAATATTGATTTTTAAAAAAAATCCAATTAAAATTTACAAAATCCATACATTTAAAACTAGAAATAAAAATCACAATATGAACTTATTATTGTCTCGAATAAAAATCTCATCTTCAAAATAAAAAAATCCCTAAAACGCCCGCCACAATAAGGCAGACGAATAACGACAGTAGCGCCACGCAGTGACAACAATCCATTCGCCCCTCATGTGATTCAAACAATGGATACTATGAAGGAGGGGTGAATGAGGGGGTAGAAGAAGAGAAGGGAGAGGGGGAGAAAAAAATCCATGATTAATGAGATGATACGTTGTTATGGCAACATATTCCAATAACCAATCGACTCTTCCGTAGAAATCGCATGAGGGCGCTTCATGTTTGCAGCAGTCATATTGCATAACTAAGAGGCTGTTTCTCATGCACAATGAATGAATGAATGAATGAGGGCAGATGAGTTCAAATGTGAAAGCGGGGAATTATAACAAGGAGTACAACAAAGAGCAGCCAGCACCTAGGGAGATTTCAGGGGTTTAGAATTTCCCTATTCTCTAGCCTCGATTCATCTCCCCTGAGGGACACACAAAACAAATAAAGTCAAAACATGCGTAATCAAAATTCGACAAAAAATGGCAAAAAAAAAAAAACGAAACAGATGTTGGACTAGAGAAATATTTCTGAAATTCTAGACATGTTGGCAAGAAAAGAAATGTGACAGTTGAAGATTGAAACTCAAACGGAATAAAATTGACCCATATAAGGAAAAAAGGGAAATTTGTCTAATAAGGGTGAACTATGAGGGGAGAATTACCTTTTTAATTACCAAAATGATTGATCTTAAAAAAATATTAAATATTTTTATTTTTATTATTTTTATTATGAGATTTTTTTTTGCGAGAAAATCCAAGATATTTCAAATAAAAAATATTTAAAAACATCAATGACGTAAAAAACTCATCTTTTTAGAGTTAAAATTCAACATTTTTTTTATATAAAATGTAATATTTTCATATACTTTTTTTTACATTTCTTTATTTCTAAAGTTTAAACTTCATATTAAACAAAAAACGCAACTGTAATTGAAAAAAGTTGGATGAAAATTGTATTCAAAACTGTTCATTTTCACGTGTTTGTACTTAATGTAAGTATGTTAGGAATTTCATCATGTTCTTTGAAAATAAACTTGTTTTAAATTAAAAAAAACTTCTATGAATTTCATTTAAAAAAACCTACAAACCAAAAAAGAACTTTCTCTCTCTCTCTCTCTCTCTCTCTTCATCCTTCTCTCCTCTCTCTCTCTCTTTTCATCCTTCTCTCCATCTCTCTCTTCATCCTTCTCTCTCTCTCTCTTCATCCTTCTCTCTCTCTCTCTCTCTCTTCATCCTTCTCTCTCTCTCTTCATCCTTCTCTCTCTTTCTCTCTTCATCCTTTTCTCTCTCTCTCTTTCTCTCTTAATCCTTCTCTCTCTCTCTCCATCCTTCTCTCTTCATACACAAAGAATAACAAAAAAGACATTTTTTTTTTCCAGAAAGAAAAATGGATAAAAATAATGAGAATAATGTGGGGTTCAAAAATGAAAATTGGATGTCAACGACAACAACTGTGACCATCATTTGGTTTGAAACTTAATACAATGTCAAAATGAAGAAGAAGAAGAAGAAGAAGAAAGTAGAAAAGAAGCCAAAAAAGAATAGAGAAAACACAATCATTAAGATTTAAAGAAAAATGAAAACGATTGTTGCTTGTCAACTAAAGATGACAACCAAATTCCAATTGCAACAAAACAGAAACAAACCCCTTAAGAAAAATAAGGCTACTTACTACATGTTTGTGAGGAAAATATTAAAAAAAAAAATCTTATAGAATTATTATTATTATTATTATTACCTTTTCTTCGGCTTCTTCGGCCCTTGATTCAGCTTCAATAACACGATGTTCCAATTCAGCCAACTACAAAAAAAAGCAATGAATGTAATTAACGAATGACGATGCAAATTATTAATTAAAATAATAACGCAAACATTAATAATTAAGAAAAAATGACTAACATTCATTCAAACAAGAGAAATAAATGTCATCAAGTCATTTTTATCGATTTATAAAAGATTAAATAAAAAAGCTCAAGTGAGAAACAATGAAAAATTTGCTGAGCTCACATGAAAGTTGCTTCGATTGCTCAACTGATTACCAATAGTTCTAAAGAAAACTTCCATAAGAAATTTATAGAATGTTAAAAACTAGAATAGCAAATGATTCTTAATATCAAAATCAGTTTAAAAGTATTTTTCATAATATTTTTGAAACTTGAAAAATGTAAAACTTTCTCATTTTCAGACTTTTCATAAAATGTAATTAGACATTTTTCCATCAAACGAGACTGTTTAGAGGCTACAATTCTTACAATTAAACCAAAGGTTAGCTAGAAAGGCGCCAAATAAATAATAATATAACGTTCTGTATAAATATTAGCCTCGAAACAGCCTCACTGATTGAAAATCACATTTTTTGACTACAATCATTTACTATTGTAGATTTCTATTAATAATTATAATTTGAAATTTTTCCTCGAAATCAGCTTAATGAATAAATATATATTTTAGTCGTAGATTTTTCTTTAAGAAAAAAAAAATGTGCTAAATGCTTCCATTGTTTTCGTCTCGCAATAATAATGAATGTAACTATAATAATAATCAGTAGCATAATCAGAATATATTCAAGTAACGGAATAGCTCAATTTGCAACATCATGCAAAAAATAACAAACATAATAATTGATGTTGAACACGGCTCGATAAGATTTTTGTTTTCGAGTATTATTATTATGATTGGATCATGAATACATAATGCACTTATAGAAACCTATTTTGTTTATGTTGCCACTTATGATAAGTAAGGCCAAAAAAAAAATTAAGTTATTTTTCAATAAATGAGACTCTTTTTGGAGGCTAGGTTGCACACTTGCTTTCCCATTTGCCATATTTTTGGATTTATTGCAAGAATTATAGCCTCGAAGCAGTAATTGTTGACTGAAAAAAGCATAAATCTTTTGGCCCTTAATGATAAGTTCCTTCCGAACATAAATTGCCCTCAATTTATATTATTTTGAGATATTTTAACAAACAGAGAGAGAGAGAGAGAGAGAGAGAGAGAGAGAGAGAGAGAGAGAGAGAGAGAGAGAGAGAGAGAGAGAAAATCACACTACATTCACTCTAATTACTTTAATTATGATTCCAAAAACTGTATCTAGCATTCATTACATTAATATGCATATAGGCTTATAAATGAATACAAACAAATATTTAATCTTGATGATGAAATTTGATTAAAAAATACATTATGTCAAAATTTAATTGAAACAGATCCAACTCTCTCTCTCTCTCTCTCTCTCTCTACCCTTTTTTCAACTCAAAATGGACTTAACTTCATGATGATTCATGCAATCATAAATCGTAAATCCCAGACGTCAATTGACGTCACACAAAGCACCGTTATTAAGAATTGAAATGAAAAAGCCAATTAATTAATTACTAGTGGGGTATCCCGTCATAAATGACGGGACAAAAATTCTAGTTTAATTTTGCTAATAAAATTATTTAACTATTTTATTCAAATACTTCAATTTTATTCACATACTTCATAAGCACCTTACTATTGTTTGGGTTCTTGGATCGGGAGAGCGCAACATAAAGTTGGCCATGAGAAAAAAACCGGTTCATTGAAATTTAAATAAATTCCGACGTATGACGTGTCCTTGTTTGCACAGCGTTATACACAGACATACAGCCAATGCTTAATGATGATAAAAATACTGATAAAAGAAAATAATAACTAGTCAAAGAAATCAGCTATTTTCGCCTACTGCTAGCCTCAGTGTACACCCCATTTCACCTTATTGTTTGCCTTCAGCAGGTCAACTATAACAAAAGTCTTGAAAAGGAGAGGCTAGTAATAGGTCAAATAGCTGATTTTTCTAAAAAGTTAATTTTTTTTTTACAATTTATATGGAAAAATTGGACGTTTGATCATCCTTCTTCTATTGAAAACGCAAACAATTATTTTTCTTATCCATTCTATTTTCAACTATTTCCAATTAGAATAAATTAATTATATACTCAAAATAAATGCTTTTATTTACTCAAGAATTAAAATCCCTAAACAAACTGCAAAAACTGCATAAAATACAAGACAAAAAAATATATAATGCATTATTCAAAAGACTGAATTTAAAAGATCCCCCCCCCCATTTTATAAGTAATTCCGTCTGATGATCACTGAAATTCATAAAACGTGTTCTTGCATAAATCACAAGTAAAAAAACAAGTACTTACAGTAGGTAAATAAATTAAATGTACTTTTAATGTACTTTGAAAATGTGCTATTTTAACCCATTTAGTTAAATTAAAATTGACATAACTTTACACTTAAATACATTTAGAAAAATACTAAAAATATACTTTTATACAATCCCTTTAATATTCTAGTTTTCTTAAACGAACTTTAAAATATATTAATTAAAATTATATTTATAAAAAAATATAAATACTGGCATTTCAACTTCAATTTGAACTCTCTGAGCAGAGTTCCAACTGTTGAAATCCTTATTTTATTGAGAATCCTTTAACGGGATTTGTTTTATGTTAGAACTTTCTTCAATACAATAAGAGGGTTCAAGAAGTTCAAATTAAGATTCAAGCCTAAACTTTCCTTCTTGAATTTTGACCTTTTCTAACAGCATACTAGTATACTAAGTAATGCCATCTAGCGGTTTGATTGAAAAACTTGAGAATAAAAAAAAAAGATTATCGATTTTTTTCTTCTCACTGTTACTAAAACACGTTTAAAGTAGCGCCATCTATCAACACTATGATAAAAGAGAATAAAACAAACTAGAAAACACAATATCAATAAACTAGCGCCACCTAAACGCAATCTGACAAATGATAATTCCACAAACCATCACCGTAAATAACCAATAGTTAATATATTTATTGTTCAATATTTATTAATCATAAGTAGATTTTTTTAAAAAAAAACAAAAAATTAAACCATTTCCAAGAATTGTTTTGTTACTCCTTAAAAGTGGCAATCACTGCAAGCATATCTGCATTGAAAATTCCAAACACCATTTAAACATAAAAACAAGATTCTTCCAATTTAATTTAACTAAATGATAATTAACTTAATCTATAATTATTTTTATAATAAAATATAAGCAAATATCTAAATGTAAATAACAGAAAAAATTAATAAACGTAAGCAGAAAATTATAACCTACCTTAATTTTTTTTAATTTAGAAAAAATTCTTATTTAAAAGAAATAACACGAATTTCTTTTTCTTACACTTAAAAAATAATAAAATAATTCACATCTTGTGACTGTAATTCCATAGAAGGCACAAACCACACAAACTATAATATATGACCACACACAATAATAAAATAAAATACACGAATTTCATTTGAAAATGACTTAAAATGATTACAAATTACAAGAATCGATTAATTATAAATATGTCCCCATAAATATGATGGCAATCATTTAAATGCAAAAATGAACTCATGAACTAATAATAAATAAGACAACAAACAACAAAACACCAAGACTTTTTAAAAAGAAGCAAAGGAGAAGGGTAGAAGGCGGCGGAGAAGGCGGAGGAGGAGGGGTCTTTTATAAAACTACCCTATCTCATTCTAGTATTACAACTACACACATTTTAAGACTCATCTATAGTTTATTTAGCAACCGGCGCCGACGAACAGACGCCGGCTTTTATTGATCATGCAACAGGCCGTTTTCACAATAGACCACCAAAATTTAACAACAGTCCCTACATCATTAAGTAGTGCTGCCACCTACAGTGAAAAACGCCTTCTACTTTCAATTGTCATCCTCATTCCAGTACATCAGACAGAACAAAACAAATGACGTCATTTGTATTAAATACATGATGAGCAGGGCAAGGAGATTCAGGCACTTAAAAGCAACAAATTATGCATGTATTCATGCAACAAAAACAACTAAATATGCCATTAAATATGCACTATAAACAAATCTTATTCAAAATTTCACAAATGAAAATTGAAGAAAAATGTTTTATTAGAACTTACACATTGCAATGGCAAACAAGAAACATTTTTAAATTTTCAAAAATTCAAAAAACTTCATCGATTTTTTGTCAAAAAATTTTTATTTTTAGAAATTTTTTTCTCAACATCAAAGGATGTAAGAGGAGCGTAAGTGGTTCAGAGTATCATTTGTATCAAGTTCATCTTTAATTTCATTTCTAAGATGAAACTGATTCTATGTTCCCCCTTATACAATATATTTCCACAATTTTCATTAAGTCAGAAAAGTTCGGAGACCTATTTTTTTTTGTTGAAAAAATTGCAAAAAAAATTACAATTTATGCACTTTTTTGCCAATTTTGTCAAAATATGCATGCTTTGAAAAAAATGACAAAATATGCAAAAACATGTATTCTAAAATTCATATATTTAGCTTCAGCATGGTATGAATTATGTTCCTATCTCGTTTAGCATGAATTCTGAGCCACAGAATACTAAACATTCATTTGCATGAACCTCCTTGCCATGGTGATGAGACCCAATTCAACAATAAAAAACACAATTTTTAGATTTCATTTCCTAAAATACATTTTTGGAATGATGAAAACATTGTAATTTTAATTATTTTAATTTACTTTTTTATTATATAATCATTTAAATTTGTTTAAATATATATTATTCTATTTTAATTAAGATCAATATCATTTAGCTAACTCTTAAAATCTATTTGGCATTACAGAAGCAACATTTTAGAAAAAAAAATTGAAAGTGTTTTAGAAACTAGAAGAGTAGTATAATATATTTTAAAATAAACTTTTTATAAAAAAAGAATTTAAAAATATATTATATAAAATATATTAACATAATAGTTTTACCTGATGTAACCACTTCTGATTTCTAAAACAATTACAAGTTTTCTTACTTTTTGCTTCAGAAAGAAAGGAAAGGGGCTTTAAAAAAACATCTTGAATACAGTAAATCCATCAATATGACGTCACGTAAATAGATAAATCTACTTTCTTCTTCTAATAGTAGTTGTTCTGCTTCCTTGTTAAATCTTGTCCTTCCAAAAGGTAAGACAAGCCAGCCCGGCCTCATTTAGCCTCTTCCAGATCCCTTCGGGTGTATTTGATGGGAGCCAGAGCACATTGAATTAAGTGCTCCGCTGAGTAAGTTCTCCAAATCTACTGCACACCGGACATTACACGAAACAGGCAATTAGAAATCGGGACAAACAGACGTTGGCTCCTCCCTTTTTATGATAACCTGCAACTTCTAATTGGTTTCTTGTGTGGTTCGACGTTGAAAAAGGCGGAGCATGTGACGTCAGACTACATAACCAACCAATTAGAAGTTGCCGGTCGTCATAAAAAGGGCGGAGCCAACGTCTGTTCGTCCCGATTTCTAATTGCCTGTCTACACGAAAACTATGTCTTTTTTGTGGAGGGGGATCTCCTACTTTACCCCCAGTATAAGAATAGATCCCCATCAGTAAGAATAGCCTACCATTGGACACACAACCCCTAGAATTTCTATTGTTGATCTGATAATTTTAACAAACATATGGAAATGAAATTATGGAACAACCGGGTTTTTAATATATATATATATATATATATATATATATATATATATATATATATATATATATATATATATATATATATATATATCTCCTCCAGGATAGGAGGAGGAGGAGGAGGAGGAGGAGGAGGAGGAGGAGGAGGAGTATGGTGAAATTGGGAGGCGTATGGAAGAAGCCAGTAGTAATAGTAGTAGCAGTAGTTGTAACAAAAAGGCTAAATTAACAAACAAACATAAAAGCATAATAAAAGATCATAATATGCTGTATTATATTTATACTGAAAATGTGTATGATGATGATGATGATATTCTCAAAGGCATCATTTTCAAACAAAAGCATCATCCTCCTTCTCCCCCCCCCCAAAAAAAAAAGTTGTGCGCTAATTTTTAGAGGTTTCAACGTCCGCCAAATTGCATTTAACGCCAAATAGTTTGCTTATATATGCAAATGAACAACAACAATGTGTTTAATAATAGAACTGACTGACTAACTTAAATGAGTATCATATGTTTTCTGCTTAAGGCCAATCTCTAACCATTTTTTTGCCCCCAGTTATATGTATTATTTTTGACTTTGTAACAACAACATATTGTTATGATAAATCCGAGATAAAAAAATATAAATAAAATTTCATTTATGTATTTTGTGTGTATTGTATCATCAGATAGGAATTGCAAATAAAACTCAAAAACAAAAATGAATTCTCTTAAAAGTATGATATGAAATATGTTGCGCCTTGATTTTTGCTAAAGCTAAGGACACACAAGCAGAAAAAAAAAATTCAATTGAAAAAGGAAGTTATCTAATTTCAATAATTCCACATTCTATTTACTTGACAGAAAATAAGATAGAACAAAAAAATAATGAAATTGTTTGTTTCTGTCATATCGAATTCACCTCTAATCAGCCAATAGAAAGGCGTGTTTCAGACGGCTCGTCCAATTTTTTTCCCCTTTTTTTCCACCAAACTAAAAAATGTTCTTTGAAGTATTTCTTATTGTGTCAGAACCCCTAAACGCGAAGTACAGCAGAAATTCAGAAAATAAAAACTTTTGTATTTACGTATGTGTGGTCCAGGCTTAACATGTTTTTTGTTGGTCTTTTCAAAGGTTGTGAGGAAAATATGCAAACGCTGAAATAAAGCTGTATTTTTTTCCCTCTTCTAAATTGTCCCTCATTAAAATAATAATGACTACCAGGTGAAACAAGCCATTAATTAAAATATCAACCATTGTTTCATCCATGTTAATTAACAAAAACACCTTGTTTGTGTTTGCATGCGAATTTTACATGAGTGTATGTCAGCTATGTGTGTGTTTGCCTTTTTTTTTTTAAAAAAAATATTTGTCAACTCAAGATGACTGATTGTGTTATTCAAATGAGTACCAACATCACTACCTTTTCTGACTGTTCTGCTTGACCACTGACGACACTGATGAGCAACCAAAACCACCTTTAAAACTTCAATTCCTAATCTTTCTCTAATACCTAGTACACACCTGATAATTTAAATGCATTTAAATAATAAACGCGTTCTACAGAGCCCTGTGAAGGGCAAACAAACAATGTATCAAATTCAAGTTATTCAGTTAATAATCTGAATATATTGAGTTAATACTTAAATATAATATATAAACTATTGACAAAATATTGATTCTGTATTTCAATTTAAAATATTAATAATAAAAGTCAATTTTTATTTGGGTTCATGTCCTTAACCGGATTCCGTATAATTCACCTAAACACATTTAATTTGAATTAATTTAACTCATGTGTTGTGTACAAGGTATAAGCAGAACACCTCATTTAAATAATCCAACCAGTAATTTTGCGTTGACAAATAGTAAACATGGTAGTGACCCTAGATGCCTAACTGAGAACTATCAGCTTTGTTGTCCCTCGTTAAGAGGTCATAAGTCACGTTTAACTATCTTTTTATGACTGCCAGCAAGCAGCTAATATCGATCCAGCCGAATTGCCGCCAAGAAAACGTCATCAGAAGTTAAAAATACTAATTAGATTTTGGCGTTAAGTGTGTGGGATGGTTGTAACCGTTGTTAGTTATCTAAGAATGCGTCCTCCTGTACTAGCAAAAACACTTGACGATCAAAGAAAAAATTCACCGCTAATCTTAAGTAAACAGACGACTGCACAAAAATCCACCCACACAATTAGTTTCATAATAATGGCTTAAATTTTAATTCAAAAATCCTTCAATGCTAAACAATTTGTCATATTTATCCATAAATCATTTGTTCAAAAGTAAAAATCAACAGGGCTCCATAGAAAAATACTTGTGTAAATAGAATGTAGATGGCGCCTGCAACCTCCATAGGTAGCAAACTACACTCGCATGCAATTACTTGAAATAGAATGCAGCCTTTTAGCTCTAAAAGCGTCCAAAACAACGTTAATTATCAGCACGTGACAAACTTACCTCCAGAACATAATATAAGTGAAGAGACAGCACGTGTAGAAATAGCGAACCGCAATTAAAAGTTTGCCACGTGAAATAAGGAAGGTGAGTTATAGAGTGTCAGTACATTTCTATGGGAGGAGGGCTAGTGGCGCCATCTAAGGTTACACGCACAAAAATAAATGAACTACTTGCATTCTTAATTGGTAAAACTACCACTGGTTAGTAAATTTTAACAATGACTGATTTTTTTTTCATTTAGGGTTGTTTCAAGCTTGCCTATAATTTTAATTCTATACCGAATCAATCAATCAATCAATAGCCAACATTTACACTTTCTGATAACAGATGTCAGCACCAGTGTCAGAATACCATTTGCCAGCACGTTTTGGCAGTGATTGCTTTACTTCAGGGGAGAGAATTTCTCTTTTCTTCTGGCATCGTTTATCATAAAGCACACACACTAAGTACACATTTACAATAAATAATGTTATAATTTGCAAAAATAAGCACACATACACACACACACACACACAAAACACTAACAACCCTCTCATCTCTCCATACTAGAGCTTTCATAATTTATCTCTGAAAAATTCATATCTCTCTTTAATCGAAAATGAAAAAAAAAGAGGCTTTAATTTTAAGATGACATCATTGAAGCAAAAAAAAAAAGATGAGAAAACATGTTCAAATAAAAATATGAAAATTAAATTAGAATCACTTTAAAAAGGAAATAAACTATGAGAGAGAAAGATTAAGATGAGATTATCGAAAAATGTATTTTTGCTCCATTAATGAAAAAAAAAACATGGCCTTTTTTTTAAAAAAAAAAAACCTTTTTTAACAATGAATGAACTGACAAGAAAAATATGGAAGATGTCAACGTTTTTTCTTTCTTATCTTCTTATTTTTCTCTTTCTGTGTAATTAATGGCTCTTTTTTGTGTGTGTTCAGTTAAAAAAAATGAAGCTAACAACAACAAAAAAAGAGGAAATCCGGACAAAAATAAATCTTAAGTTTCTTTTCGCAGAAAAACCACACAACTAAATATGAAATATAGATCTAACTAGCGAGAAAGAGAGGAAAAAAACTAATTACATAGTCAGTCTAACCAAAACATAAATATATTTTAAAATAAATACAAGCTTCTCTCGTCTAAGATTTGGTGTCACAAACAGAAAATACAACACACCCCCCCTAACAACCATTCTTCTTCTAATGAAGAAAACACCATTTCTAAATAAAGAGCATGTCCAAAAAATATTACATAACTTTGATGAATGACTTATAACAATGGAATTGGTACGTGTTTATAGGACTTCTTCCCATTGGAAATACAGGATGTATCATTGGAAATAAATGAGTTTGTGTGTCTTGCAACTTTTATAAGACACAAACGACCTTAAGTGTGTGTCTGGAGAGAAATTAACAATCACAAGGGTTTCATAAAGTGTGTGTGTGTGTGTGTGTGGAGTAGAGAGAACAAGACAGGAGTTCGTTGCCCAACTTAAACTTAATGAGGACCAATTATAAGAATTGTTTGTGCCTGATCTTGGTCTAACACAAGAAGTTCCTTGGTTCCCCGGATTTTTTTAGAAAAGAAACTTTGAGAAGAAGCTTTTAAAAAGTACGCTTTAAAAAGTGCTGCGCGTACAAGAAACATCCAAAATGACTAAACTTACCAGGCCCATAGAGCCCACCAGGCCCACAAAGCCCACCAGGCCCATAATAAGCTTTTTTTTTCATATAATCACCAAATCTGGCCAAAAAAACTCAGGTATATATTATAATATTTATGTAAATTTGGAGGGCACCTAACGAGGGCACTTTGAAGAGCCTACTTGATTGACCTAAATTTGGAACAGTTTGAGAAAATCATTTATCAGATTTACAAGCTTTATCCACATCTTTCAGTGTTGTTAGAGATGTCAACGGTTCGGAACAGGTAGAACCATTTCGCCAGTTACTGGAATTGATGGAACTTGTTCGAATCGAATCTACTCGGTTGGGAACCAGTTCTTATCAGTTCAAAGTTTCCCAACCGAGTAGATTCGATTCAGTTCTACCCTTTGACATCTCTAACTAATAATGTGCTGCACAAATCTGCTAATGCATATTGGGAACCAGTTCGTCAAGATCGACAAACTGATCAGAATCGGTTTCCAAAAAAATCGAGATACGGCGAACCGATTAAACCAGGTCCGAACCGAGTAGAAACGGCTCGGTTCTAACCGTTGCCACCTCTAGGGATTGTCTATCACTAAATCAACATTTCTGAGTGTATTGGTTCGAATTGCTCTCATATATATAATATATAAATAATATAGTTTCTATTTATAAGAAACGGAGCCAAAGAACCCCCCACCCCCTCTCTCTTCGATATATAAAAACAAGAGCCAATTTTATCGCCCAATTTAAAGCGTCATATTTCATATAAAATATTATATTGCACGCAAACAGGCACTCAATTAATAAATCATTCATCTTTGAAGCAACTGATCAATATCTCAAGGAAATAAATCTTTATCAATGGAGAGACGAAGAAAAAAAATCTTGAGTTTTCAACCGCCTTTAGAAAAAAAAAATCTAACAAAAACAAATCAGAACATTTTAAGCAGAACGTTTTTATTAAAGAAGTTCAGATTTCCAACAAACTGTCGTCAATCATCAATAAACAGAAAACGACAAAAGAACAATTGACACGTAGAGAAAAGAAAAAAAAAACGAAAGAAAATGACAAAGTTATATTTTCAAATCGAAATAGTAAACTTATCGATATATATCGCCAAAATAAATCGATAATACGACTCTTATTTGCAACAAAGGTCTAAAAAGCATTCCAGAAGATTCAAAAGTGACATAGACCCTTAGAAATACAGGCGTCTGTGCCCAGCATTAGAATATCGTTTGCTCCGCCTTTTTATGACATCAAGACCAAATAACAAATCAATTAGAAATTGATGCTGCTCATAAAAGGGCGGAGCAAACGAAATTCTAGTGCTGAGCAGAGCTGCCTGTCTTGGAAATTGGCACACAGGCCACTTTTGGTGGTCGACTTTGACTGGATAATGAAGTTGCACTTGGTTGAGCTGTGGTTGTAAATGTACGATAAGATTCGAAATGATCGGTTTTGACGACAACCCGCGACTTTATTTTGCAGTCGAAATCGACCACCAAAAGTGGTCTGTGTGTTTTCAAACCCATAGAGATCATAATTTCGAAAATGTAAAAAAAAATCCAGAAAATAAAAAGGTCCAGACACGATGTATTTTTTTCAAGACCAAAAAAAATTGTAAAAGTCCCCAAAGGCTCGAGATGAGTGATGGTACCCAACACCAACAAAAAAAGGGCTAATATATCTTATAAGAAATAAATGAATGAAATCAATTATTCAACAGGTCTAAAAGTTTTAACATCACACAACACACCCTTCTCTTTCTCTCTCTCCAAAAAACACAACATTTTGGGTTTGATACATGACTGTACTTTTTGAGAATTATTATTATTCTTCACAAACAAAAAAATGAAGAAAAAATATAAAATTTTTAAACCTGCTGATGATATTTTCTCACAACTAAAAATAGCATTTTCTTAAGTATAAAAAAATAAACTTGAAAACGGCATAAGAAATTCAGAAAATTCTCAAACACAATGAATGTCGTCGTCGCTCTTTTTAGATGACTTAAATGGGAAAAAAAAAATAACAATTCTTTGCGATTTCACTTGAGGATTTAAAAAAAAAAAACACAAAAATGCTTTCAAGTGTTTAATGGTAAAAGAAAAATAGGAAACTTAAAATTTGTTTTTGTTTCAATTCTAATCTCAGACCCAAATAAAGTGGCACAAATACGTGAAATATGGTCTGGCCTGGCCTCCCCTTCTCTTCCACAAAAAAATACCCTGGAAACATTTGAGAATTAGTATATTGAATTTGTGGTTAAAAGGTTTTTGTGGCCAGAAAAAAAAAATAAGACTTTCATATGACAGTAAATTATCATATCTGTAGCTTATAATCTTGTGGCTGTCACAGAGGAATATTACAAAACATTATTATGACAACTACTGTCATATACAGACGAATTTGAGACCAGGGGGAGTCTTCTTTGCAGTTACACCTTATGATGTCACAGCTTATGATCCATCGTTTTATTATGCTGTGCACAAGGCAATAGTTGTCATGAAGATATGACAACACATGACAGGTATTTGTCATATTTCTCCTAATTGTAATTTGCTTTTGCGACAGCTACACGGTTATGAGAGGGGGGCCAACTTGACGTCCAGCTGGCCCCCCAGAAAAAAAATTTAAATAACTTATGACCGGAAATTTTTGCAGTACTAGCCAGCACTAACGAATAGGGCCGGTTTGGTTGGGCCCCAAATTTGGGCTGGGGGGCAACTTAATCGACCTGGTTATGAGCTGAATACAATTTAACGTCAAAGTATTATTACCTCTCTTTGTAATTTTGTCCTGCTAATTTGTGTTAAACGGTTTTAACTGCATATCATTATCTTCATGACTTACCACAGGCTTGTGCAAACCATATTACGGTAACCATAAAAGACACACATTCCTAAGTAGTGACATTCTAATATTATGATTGTCACAATTTTATGATCATTTTTTTCTCTAACGAGGACTACATTTTACTAAGTAATCTTGAAATAATGTTGTTTTTACGTTGAATCCCTTAGGGCTCTTCATAAATTTGAGCCTTAAGAATGCAAGTAGATCATTTATTTTGTCCATGTAGCATTAGATGGCGCCACTAGCCGTCCCATATCAAACGTTTAATTGCAGGTCGCTATTTCTACACGTGCTCTCTTCACTTGTATTATGTTCTGGGTAAGTTTGTCACGTGTAGATAATTAAGGTTGTTTTGGACGCTTTTATAGCTAAAAAAAAAGCTGCATTCTATTTCAACTAATTGGCGAGTGTAGTTTGCCACCTATGGAGGTTGCAGGCGCCATCTACCTTGTATTCACATAAGTATTTTTCTATGGAGCTCCTCTTAAGTTTTGTTAACACTCAAGAGAGAAAGAGAATAAAAAAATCTACATAATATTCCCCAAATTCATTAATATTATTATCAATCTAATTTAACATAGGCGTTGTTATTATTCTTTCTGTTTTTATCTCTCTCTATCTCCAAACTTCAGATTCAATTAACAGTTTCTTGCTTATTTTGCTACAAAAGTTCAACGACCTCTCGATAGTTAATGACAAAAAACCATGCAATAAAGAAACATAATACACACATAGAAAACAGAGGAGAAATGAAAAAAAAATGTTAATTTCTCTCTATGACTATGACACAATATGAATATTAAAAAAAATAAACGTCAATAATTTCATTAGATCCAGTTATATAAATAATACTCAATTACAGATATGGATACAAAAAAAAGAAACCTTTCTTCAATTTTGTGAATCAATTCTTTCTCCCTCTATCCCACACAGGCAGTTAGAAATCGGTCAGAACTTCAGTTGGCTCCGCCCTTGTTATGACGACAAGCAACTTCTAATTGGCTGGTTATGTAGTCTGACGTCATATGCTCCGCCCTTTTCAACGTCAGACTACATAACCAGCCAGTTAGAAGTTGCTTGTCGTCATAACAAGGGCGGAGCCAACTGAAGTTCTGACCGATTTCTAACTGCCTGTCTATCCCACGGGCAGTTCTGCCCAGAGCTAACTTTTTGTTTGCCTCTCCCTTTTATGAGTCATCAATTTGTAAATGGTTACTTAGTCTGATGTCACATGCCCCGCCTTTTTCAATTTCTAATTGGTTGATATTTGATCTGACGTTCATAAGAGCTGGACAAACGAAAAGTTAGTGCTGGGCAGAAATGTCTGTCTATTCCAGTGTTTCCCAATTTTATTTGACTGTACAGAACCCTTTGATAATATTTAATTTAATTTAATTTTAATTTTATAATTTTACATAATACCTTATATACGGAATGAGAAAAAAATGTCAGAAAAAAATAGATATTAATAGACACGTAATCTTAATAAAATGATAATTTAGGGTATCAGATTCACTTTTAATTTAATAATATTAAAAAAAAATCGCATAAAAAATTACAACATAGCTTGTCTCTCGTTTCATTTTTGAGTTGTGTTGGCATTCTAAAGCTAAACATGCTGTAACTACTTGAATTAAAATTGAAATTATTTTAAGAAACTATTAGAATTATAAATTTTTCTACAGTGCAAAATTTAATATTTTGTTATTTTCTAGTGGAACCCTTACTTTCCCTTTGCGGAATCCCATTTGGGAAACGCTTGCTGACTGTCTATCCATTAGACATTTAAAAAACTAATTCATAACATATTGAAGATTATCAGATACCCCCCCCCCCCCACCCCCCTCTCCTCCTCGTCTTTTCTAGTATTTTTATTTTGTTGCAATAATAAACAATGCAAAGGAAGGAAGAAAAAAAGCAAAAATGGCCCTTTTTATCCGAACTACCCTTTTAGTGTAATGGTTCCAATAGTGAAAGCTGTTATCTACTTTAATGTTGTTTTGATAGAAAACAACAACAACAATATATAAGAAATGAAAGGCAGGGGGGAACGACATTCAATCAATTGAGAATGTCTGTGTGTCTGTGTGTATACATGTGCTCTTTTTTCAAATGAGAAAAGAAGATACAACATTTCATCGTTTTTTTTGTTGTTGTTGTAACATTTGTACATATGATTCTACTATAATATTCTACTTTCAAAAAACAACAATATCAGCCGTTGTGAGGATGTGATAGAAAAGAACATCCAACTGAGACAGACAGACAGACAGACAGCGAGAGACATTGGCGAGAGGATATGATGTGACAGAAAAGAGAGAGACACTGACCTTAGTTTTAATAAGAACTTAAAGGGGTTTAATAAATTTACAATTTTGAAAAATAACAAACATTTCTTTATTTGAAGTATCAACTAACTTTATAATTTTTTAAACTTTTTAATGAAGTTTTCTAGTTAAAATTAACAACAAACATAAAGCTCCTATCACACTACAAACTTTGGATGGAACTTTGGTACAATAAAACTTGCAATGTAACCTGCAACTTCTTCGTTTATAGTGCGATATGAACCTCTGTTTATTTAACGTTATTTATTGAAACTCTTGATTGAATTTTTTAAAACTTGTTTAAAAAGAGCACAACTCATAGAAAATTGTGCAGATATGAAATACCAGAGAGACAGAATTCGTCATTTGTAACCTACTTTATAAAAGCCATCGCAAACAATCAATAAAGTTTGAGCAAAATTTAAGAGACTGAGTGACTCGCGGGTCAAACTTTATTAATAATAAATATATCCTTCATTCCTAATCCATTTTATTTTCATTTGAAACAGAAGAAAGAAAAAAAGCTAAATAAATTTGCGATTGGTCAGTTTGATCGCCATTTTCAGGCTTGGACTCAATTTCAGCTACGTATTCTACAGATTTTTATTTATACTAAAGCGCTCTCATAAAGACAAGAAAAAGGGAAACTTCTGGGTCAGTTTGAGCACTTATGAGACATTTTAGAGCTTTTAAATATTTTTCGACTTTTGGTTATTTTGAAAAAGAAAAAGTCAAAAGATTTGGCTTTTGACCCATTTTTTAATTTTAAAATTTTTTTGAATCCTTATGCTTTCCCAAGCTTTTTGGAACTTCTGGGACCAGTTCAGCGCTCCTGAGGCCTTCTTAGAGCTTTTAGAGGATTTAAATATTTTTTGACTTTTGGCCGTTTTTTTGAAAAAAGCCAAAGACTTGGTTTTTGAACCATTTTTCGAATTTTAAAAATTGTTGAATCCTTGTACTTTTCCAAACTTTTTGGGACTTCTATAATGACGGATCCTGGACAAGTCATTCGACTATCCATCAAAATTTGAGACAATTTCAGTTCTCTCTCTCTAGGTTATGGGAGAGAATAGGAAAAATACAAGTTCACGCAAACGAACATCGGTCATCATTGTTAACTTAAATAAAAGCTTGTAAAAATGCTAAACAGATTTTCGATTGGTCAGTTTTGATCACCAGTTTCACGCTTGACCTCAATTTTAGCTACAAAAAAAAAAAAGAAACTCAAGTTGTAGTCTTCTCTCTCCTATAATTACAGTCAATTTAAAATACAATTTAATATCCAATTACATTTAGAACTTGAGAAGATAATTTGAGATCTCGCTCTGAAGTCACAGAATAAAAGAATAAGAAAAAAAGGGGGAAAATGAAAAACACAGAAGAAAAAAAAAAACCTTGAATGAAGAAGACATTGAAGAAATAAAAATAATAGAACTTGAGCTGGTGGTTGGTACTCATGTTTATGGCGCAGTTTGAGTAAATAATAGACACACATTTCACCAAACAATGTCTTTTTTTGTTGTTTGTTGCTCCTTTTTTGAAGAACAAAAATCTACTAAACATTTTCAAAAAAAAAACAACAGTTGAAACAGTTGAGACACATTGGAAGAAAAAGTGGCTTCAATTTTGGACAACACATCCCTGAAGACCAATAGAAGAGAACTAACTTCTCATGTATTTTTTTCTTTTCCCGTACAACTTCTTAAATCACATCATTTGTAAAATGACGAATAAGAAAAACAAAAGCGAACAGATTTTTTATTGTTTATCTTCAACTAGAAGAAGTAGAGAAGAAAAAAAGCCAAACAATTTTTCTCTTTTCTCTGTGGCCCCATTTCTACTTTTTTACGGACCATAAACAGTGGACCTTATAGTTGAACTTAGACGTAAAAATTGATTCAAAGAATTCATCCTTCTGGAATTTGTTGTTATTCCTTTTAAAGTTTTATTATATACTTTAAAAACAGATGGCCCAAATGTGTAATGTTTTAAAGCTGAAAACACTTTATGAAAGATGAGAGAAATTTTAAAAAGTAGAATAGGTTAATTATACGGAATCCAGTTAAGAACATGAACCAAAATAAAAATTGACTTTATTATTATATTTTAAATTGAAATACTAAATCAATAGTTTATATATTCAAGTATTAACTCAATATTTTCAGATTATTAACTGAATAAATTGAATTCGACGACATATTGTTTGCTGGTCCGTTACAGGGCTCTGTAGAACACGTTTATTATTTAAATGCATTTAAATTATCAGGTGTGTGTACTAGGTATAAGGCTCAGATTTTTATGCAAAATACCACAAGCACATGGTTCTCAATTTGTGGCGCAAGTGTCAATTGTGAAGTAATCAATACTAATCATCATCATTGAAGCGTCTGCAATTATGCGTTTTCTAATAAATAAAAAGGCTATTTAGAGGCTAGATGTCTGGTTGCTATTAGTTGTCAACTAGAATTCTAGCCTTTGAGTGTTCTTGATTGGAAAAAAAAACAATTGTTGGTTTATCCAAACAGGGGATTGTTACTTCACAATTAGGCTTTTTTAACCAAAGATTGAGAAATATTTGCTTGATATTTGCATAAAAATATGAGCCCAAGTCAACACCTACCTTTCTTTAATTAAAAATATTTCAGTCTGAGAATAATCAAGGAGATTCTCACTCAATGTGTTTTAGAAACTAGAAGGAGGTAGGTAGTTCCGTCACTTAAGTGTATTTTCATGTTGATATCTTTCAAAATAAACTTTTTCTAAACAAAAAAAAAGTCAGCTTTAAGTTGTGCCATTTTGAAACTGACATAAAAAGTTTATTTTAAAAGATAATAACATGAAAATATCCTTAATGTGATTGAGCTACCCTTCTAATTTTTAAAACACTTTTCTAGTTTCTCTTCATTTTGAACCAGAAAAACAAAATAATCAGTTGGAGAGGCGGTTAACCTTTTTAAACCCCACGTTAAAAAGTTTTTAAAAAATCTCGATCAGTGAAAAAAAATTATCTGCTATAATGCCAGCTGATCCACCAAATCTCTCCCATGAGAATTGGATACGTGTATTAAAATTATGGACTTAAGTGATAGGGAAGTTTTTTTGCAGAACTTTTATTGATCCAGTTATTAAAGAAGCAATTTTAGTAAACGAGAAGAAAAGCAAAGAAACAAAATGAAAGAATCTTTCAAAATAAACTTTTTATAGCAATTTGGAAAAGCACAAAGCAGTTTTTAGAGCCAAATGGAACAAGCACCAATTTAAGCAAACCGCTGCTTGAAAATTAAAGCGCCAAATTGAAACAAAATGCAAAGAATGGCGCTTTTTCTGTTTGGTGCACGTCTCAATATTTTACTTTCCAGATGACTAAAAAACGTGTTAAAATTTGGACATCGTCATAAATCTACGGAGCCCTGTAAAGGACATACCAGATTTTTTTTAATCTCGAAATTTCGACTTCAATCTCGACATTTAACCTTTTATTCGGTCATGTTAATTATGCCATGTTGTGCACACCATACTCTAATAATGAAATTATTGCAAGCGCCCTCTAGTAGCAGCAATAACTTAATTATTAGACTATGGGTGCACACAACATGTCATAATTAACATGACCGAATAAAAGAGATTAAATGTCGACATGTCGAGATTAAAGTCGAAATGTCGAGATTTAAAAAAAAATCTTGCCTTTCCTTTACAGGGCTCCGTATAAATCACATAAAAAGGGTTACTTTTAAAAAAGACAATGCAAATAATCTCGATATATATTTTTAAAAGTTACTAGTCTAGTTTCTAACATACTTTCAAATTTCTTCTTTAAAAAAAAATGTTTAAGAAAAGCTAGAAAGGCTTAAAAAGTAACAACAGAAGCGGCCCGTAATAACCCCTTGTGGCAAACAAAATATTACTTAGACATATCCGATTAAACGACTTAATTCCCGCAAAGTCAACATTGAAAAAAACAAAAGACGATTAAAGCTTAATCAAACAAGAAGACACGACGTTTCAGAATCAAATAACAGCAAGTAATAATAGATAGCAAAATATTAAGAGAAACCAATATACGAATAAGAGGGGAAGATTGACATAAAAAATGATAAACACGTCAAAAAACCACACACACAGGAAAAATATAAGAAGATAAATCTTTATCTAGACAATGGTGTAAACATGGAAGCTTCAACAAAAATGCCGAAAAAATTATTAAGTTGCTTATTCTTTCCGAAAGACAACAACAAACAATAACACCATTACATAAGAACAAAAGTAATCTAACAAATACATCATCTTTTGAGCTTTGAACCAGTGAAAATTATAACCGAGTGGCGCACGTAAAACGAGTTCTCTTTAAAAAGATCAATATCTCAGAAAATAATAAAGACTAACAGTTGCACACTGAAAAAAATATTTAAAAAATATACAAAAATATTATTTGTAAACATTGTTACAAATTAAACAAAAAATTAACTGAATTTTTCAAATTAAGCGTCGTTTTTCTGGGTTTTAGGAGATAATTGACATAGAATGTGCACATCTGAAAGTGTATTTGTGATGTTACTTACATGTAACAAGTAACTTTGTTTTAAATGTTGATTCTAAATTGTCTAGTCTAAGTGAATCCATGCCAAATAATATTATCAATAGAGCTCGGATTTTTATGCAATATCAAAGCAAATGTTTCTCAATCTGTGGCGCAAGGACCCATTTGTGAAGTAACAATTTCCCGTTTCGATTAACCAACAATTAGGATTTTTTTAATAAAAAAAACACTGGTTAGAAGTTAGGCCTCTTGATTGACAACTGATAGTAACCAGACATCTAGCCGCTAACCAGCATTTTTTTTTATTAGAAAAGGCATAATTGTAGTTACTCTAATGATGATGATTGGGAAACTTTGATATTGCATAAAACTCCCAACCCTAATTATCAACAACACAGCAGCACAGCCATTAGCATAAATTGTTTGCTTTCCCCCCCCCCCTCAAGAAAAACCACTTTTTGAACATAATTTTCAAAATTCAATAAACGTTTCAATTGTTAATACAACTTGTAAAATGTATCTTTTTATAGGTAGAATCAGATTACTCAACAATTCGTAGCAAAGTGTAATGCAACACAGCATAGAACAAGATAATTAAGTTATAGAAAGAACAGAGTTCTATTTTATGTTAACCAAAATTTGTTGCAACCAATATAAATACAACCACCCATCAAAGTTGTAGGCAGATGCGGATTTCCCAATAGGCAGAGTAGGCAATTTTTTTAGAGGCGGCAATTTTAAAAAAAATTATTTTTGTTCAATTTTTTTGAAGTTTTTTTGGGGAAATTCATTTTGCATACAAAAAAAGTTCCGTAAAATAAACTGGTAGGCAACATAGGCGTGAGCAAAAGTACGAATTGGGGGGGGGGGTGCAATAGGTTAAGGGGGGTTTGGGTATCCAACAGTGGTTGTCAGGAATTAGCGCCCCCATGAGTGGGGTGAGGCGATGCTGCCTAGAGGCGGCAAAATGGTAAATCTGCTACTGGTTGTAGGTCTTACTAGAATGACACAATTGGGTTAAAATTGCAACTGAGTTGTACCCTCTACAGAATCTCATTGATCATCATGACTAGGTATGTAAATTAGTAATAAACGCCAACAGTATAATGAATGATACAACATTTTTGATTTAGTCCGCAATTGAGCATGAACATAATTATAATCATACATCATGCATAGCACAGGTTTTGCAGCATTGTACAACAATTTGTTGAGTATGTGAATCCACCTTTGTTAATATTTTTATTATTACTCGCTTTTATTTAACTTCATAATTTGTTTATCCACCGCCACCTTCTGAAATATTTGAAAATAATTCCCACTGCAACAGATTGAACCCATGACCAACATTACCAAGAGCTGCAACACTAACCACTACACCAACAAGACAAGAGGGGCCCCATTAGATCTTGTTTTACTTTTTAGCTCTTTTTTTATAAAAGCGAGTATCACACAAAAACATGTTTTTTTTTGTTTAATTTTCTTGTTATATAAATATATATATATATATATATATATATATATATATATATATATATATATATATATATATATATATATATATATATACATATATATACATATATACATACATGTATATTCATCCTTAAATAGTACTCTACCGTTTTACCTGCTCCACCAGGTATCTATTAGAAGTCTCAGCTCTTGTCATCAACATCAACTAACTTTGTGTTAGAAAAGAGGAAAAAGTCAGAAACAATTTTCTCAATGCTTAGTCATCCTTCTCTATGAGCTTGGCATCAATTTGTTTTAAGTGCTTTTACTCTCTCTCTCTCTCACTCCTCCCTTATTTCTTCTTCATCTTCATCATTATCATCTTCTTCTTCACCCCCCCCCCTTCTTACATTGCTTATAAACTAACTTCCTTTTCCCCCCAAAATTTTCGTTCTTTTACAATTGTACATCTGGAACCTCTCTTTCACTTATTTTGGACACAAACAGAAAACGGAATGGAAAAATATAGTTTCATAGAGCACCATCTCCCCTCTCCTCATAATGGATGAAGGAGGTCAAAAATTTGGTCAAACCAACGACAACAAGGCTTAGTAAAAGTCACTATCTTAAGAGCAGAAAACATTACAATTAGACGAGAAAAACCATTTGAATGAATCAAAGAAGCCAAGAGCAACAACAACAACAAGATCACTCACTACCAGTATTTTGTAGACTTTTGTTTTAACCCCCCCCCCCCCCACCTTTAAGGCATTCAACAGGACACAACTTAAAAACAGAAATGTAATATTTCTGCATTGCTGTTACCTTAATGAACTGGTTTATGAAATGAACTTTTATATGAACTCACTTCTTTATTAGATGATGATGATGAAGTTTGTTTAAACAGAAATTTTGTTTTTTAAAAAAAAGGAATTCCATAAAGTAGCTAACCAGGATGTTGTTAAAGTTGTAAAACTTGTATCCTGTAATCTGGTTGATAATTTAAAAAAAAAACACTGCTAGTGGTGGTGGTATCACTAATCTCACAAGGGTAAAAAACCACCAATTATTATTGAAACTACAGTATAGAAAGCAGGTAAACATTCAATCATATTTCAACTTGTGCAAGTTAAATATCAATTGAATTTAAACATGAGAAAATTGCGGTTTTCTAAACAATTTCTTCGTATTCATATAAAAATGATAAAAAAAAACAGTTTTATAAATAAGTAATAATTTGCTAGTAAATGAAATAAACTAAACCAGTTATTGGAAGTGTTTTATAAATTCTACAGCTTAAGAAAGAAAGGGTCGTATTTTTAATGATTGTTAATTATTAAGATAAGTCAAAATTACTGCGTATCAACTCATGCATGAAACTTTTTTTTTATCAAAAGTTGATTAGTTAAGCATTAGTTATGACTACCTCTCATAATTGAATACCACCCAAAATGCCAAATAACTGGATTGATTACTCTATACCACACTTGCCAGCTCAAGATTACTGGTTGATTTATTTTAATGTGCAGCAGCAGCTTCACGCCTTTTGTAAATGCGCACTGATACAATATTAATAAATAATTTTAACCAGTCATCTTGAGGTTTTGTTGATTGTAGGCCTATATTTTATTTTGATTTGGTTATTCCTTAGACTATTACTTTACTGGACTGGCAACTCCCTATCTTCTCCATGTTAAAGCGTTGACTGCATGTTCTTAGGCAAAAGTGATGCCAGCTCCATCTGGTGCATTATTTTTACAGAAAATCGAAGTGAAAGTCTGTTTTCTTTTGTGTGGTTCGACGTTGATTGATGTGACGTCAGAGTACATAACCTACCAAATAGAAGTTGCGTTTGTCATAAAAAGGGCGGAGCCAACTTCTGTTCGTCCCTCCCGATTTCTAATTGCCAATGCAGTTTTTCATCGGCCATACTTTTTATACTAATATATAAAAATACACCCTACATAGCTACAAAATGAACTCGTCCAAAACTTCACTTTTACTATTCAAGTTCATATACCATAGTCCCGCTAGAGGCGCCACTTGGAAAACGACGATGCATAACTGTCAAGCACAAAATTTCGGGAGTTGCCAGTCCAGTAAAGTAGTAGTCTAAGGTTATTCGAATAAGAAAAGTTAGAAAACTTGTCTTCCATGAAACTGTATTCATGCACATATTCACAGCAGATGACAAAAATGGGAAGGGCAAAGAAAAAAGGAGCAGGCCTAAGGCCGGCCCTTGACGCAACGTTTAACTGCACATGTCCACCATTCGATGCTGCGCTGTTCATGTCAAAAATACTCCAAATAAGTGATATCACTAATTCAATTTATGATGTTACTAATTCAGATTATTTTTTACATTTACGGCGCGACATGGCGCATTAAATTACAGGCAGTTACTTCAGTTGGCTCCGCCCTTCTTATGACGACCGGCAACTTCTAATTGGTTTGTTGTGTGGTTCGCCGTTGAAAAGGGCGGAGCATGTGACGTCAGACTACATAACCAACCAATTAGAAGTTGCCGATCATCATAACAAGGGTGGAGCCAACTGAAGTTCTCACCGATTTCTAACTGCCTGTCATTAAATTTGCGCAGTTAAACGCTACGTCTATAGAGCAGGTCTAACTAAAAAGATGGTGTTTCATCAAACCCCATTAGCCAATCAGAACAATCACAAATAAGTGTTATGCGGTTCATTTAAATAATCCGATCAGTATTCTTGAGTTGGCGACTTACTCCCTAATGCACAACAGTAACTCATGTTTTTCACCTTCTCGCTCTCAAGTTCTAACCCCAAATCCTCCAATCACAAATATCATATACATACAAAATAAAAATATACCAAACGGCTGCCGTTTAATGTTTTTTACTACACATTTTCATGTCATTTTAGACGTACAAAAAAAAAACCGTTGCCATATAATATATATAGAGAGAGATCTAACTTAAGAGAGAAAATGACAAATAAAAAAGAAATTGTCACAAATTGTCTAAAACGTTATAAAACATGTTCTGAAGAGAAGGGAAAAAATATATAAAAATGGTGACAAATAAAAATAAACTGCAATATAGGAAGAAAAAAAAAAGAAGCATAATGCTACGACAGGTCATCTGAGTGTGACGCTAAAAAGTCTAGTCACACCATAAAGATAGAGGGAGAGAAATATGTATGTTATATATTGTAGTAGGGACTTACACACTTGATACAACCCATTAAATCCTATCTAAAAAGATGAAAAATTTCTCTCTCAAGACACACACTTCCTTTTTTCCCTTTTCCGCAATGGTTTTACATGTTTTAATGAGGGGAGAAAAGGGGGGTTTTGGGAAAAGGTGAAGGGAAAAAGTGTGAAAATGTGTATGTATTGTATGCATGTTCGTATTGTATGTATGAAAATAGTTACAGAAATGCAAACAAAACTTTTATGATCTCTGTTGATTGTTGTGTAAGTTACACCCCAAAACAACAACAAAAATTGTTACTTTTACTGTGTGGATTGGTTGGTTGGTGTAAAAAACCAACTCTACTCACGTTTGAAAACAAAAAAAAAATCAGTCATTCTACACTTTCACTAGACAATGCTCAAATCCCAAAAATTAAGATGGTAAACCTGTAAAATTATCCAATTGATTTATTTTCTCATTAAAATCAACGAGATTTAAATCCTGGTTTAAATAAAAAAAATTGGCAACACAATAAAAATCAAAGTGATTTAAATCACATTTTGAAAAAAAGTGAATTTTTTTTTTCTTTTATAAAATGAATTTCTTATAATTTAGAGAGCTCCATAAAATAATACCTGTATAAATGCAAGGTAGATGGCGCCTACAACCTCCATTGGTGGCAAACTACACTCGCAGGCAATTAGTTGAAATAGAATGCAGCCTTTTAGCTTATTATCAGCACATGGAAAACTTTGCCCAGAACATTAATAAGTGAAGAGAGCTCGTGTAGAAATAGCGATGTAAATCAAAATTTGCGTCAAAAAAAGGAAAGCGAGTGTCAGTACATTTCTATGGGAGGGTTAGTGGCGCCATCTAATGCTACGCGGACAAAACAAATGATCTACTTGCATTCTTAATGTGCTTGACAGATGAATAATTTCAGCAATTAGCATTTCAGCTAATAAAAGAGAAAACTTATGAAATTTTAAAGAAATAAAAAAATTTGATTTAAATCAAATCAGATTTTATTATTTTTTTAAAAAAAAAACATGATTTTTATTCAACATGCAAAAAATTACCAATGTTTAGAATGCCTAAAAGTCTTTACCTTGAACGACATTTATCTTCAATGCTTTTTCTAGCCAACATGGAAGTTTTTTCTGTAACTTTTTTCCACAGTTGGAGTTTGATTTTGTTGCAATGCCATACTTAGTTTTAATAACAAACCCAATCAATACATTATAATTAAGGTCCAGATTCAAGAAAGAAACTTGCAATTCAACTAGAAACCTTTTAAAGATGGTTGGCAACACATGATAAAACCTTATATTATTAAGTGCCCAACGAACAGAGGTTTTTCAAAGGCAGATAGAAATAGGTCAAAACTTCAGTTGGCTCCGCCTTTGTTATGACGATTGGCAACATCTAATTGGCTCGTTATGTAGTCTAACGTTGAAAAGGGCGGAGCATGTGACGTCAGACCACATAACCAGCCAATTAGAACTTGCCGGTCATCATAACATGGGCGGAGCCAACTGAAGTTCTGACCTATTTCTAACTGCCTGTGGTTTTTCTACAATCATGCCTCGCTTAACGTTACCACTGAGATCTATACTTCGCTATAAAATAGTTAACCAAACTATAGTTTTGCACAGAAGTGCGTTTACTCCAATTGACTCCAACGTTGCTTTCAATGAAGATGATTCGATTAAGAGCCTACAGAGAGAAAAAAAACTTACAAAAATCTTCGCATGTAGGCGCTTTTGTAGCTGTTACGTCAACATGTGGCAAAAAAATCAATTTTGATACATTTTTGTCCGCCATCTTTTCTCTTATCGATGGTTAGAAGTGGGTATATTTTAATAACGACTCTTTTTTGGGTAAATATGCACTACTGAGAAAAGGAAGAGCAACTTTTGATCTACAATGGTGAGTAATTTGAATTGTAAACAATTAGCGGTCAAATTTTAGGGTATCATGAAACTTATGGTTAGTGGGAAATTTAGATCCTATAAAATGTATAAACGGAGGAGCTTTTGTGGCCTATGGGATTTAACATGAGCTAAAAAAATACGAGATTTTAAAATGAAATTAAAAATAGAAAAACTAATTATAAATTTTTACCAACGTATCACTAGATGAGCAATATTGTTATGTACATATTGCAATTTGAATTTTGAAAATAACAATTTTCGTTGCAAAAAACAAAACATTTGTCTGAACCATCTATTTTTTAAAATAGGAATTTCTCTTTCTCAATGGCTTAGCTGTGGGGCGCCACTAAACGGCGAAAAGTGGAACTATAACTGTCATCTGCTAACATTCAAAATGGCGTCACACATATAGGCTCTTAAAGATATGATTTTCAGAGACACATTGTTATCATTAAACATGGGCATCACTAAATTGAAACCCTGAGTTCGAATTGAAGTTCAAAGTGAAACACACAAGACATGTTTCTTGTTTTAGACATTACAGTATATGCACATTGCCTGAAACTATACTACTTGTGGAGATTTATATTACCGACTTCGTAGTTTTGTGCAATGACTAGTGATTTTTGCAAAATAACTGATTGTACACTTTGACTTTCAGAGAAAATATGAGGATGTTCACACTCACCTCCCTTCCTCCCCTCTCCCCCTTTTTTCTAACCAAATTCTCCCACATGTCTCTCCTATCTCTCTCCCCCCATACAAACAACCTTCATCATGCCATATAAACATATATATATATATATATATATGGAAGGGGACCACCGTTTTATAACTATTTTGTCTGTTGAACTTATAAAATATGATCAAGTACAACTGTGCACGCAAATAAAACATAAGTAAAAAAAAAATAATAAAAATCCTAGTTAAACATATGTTATAGAACTAGAAAGGGACAACCCAAACATGTAGAATATTCGGAGAAATAAATCACATGCACACAAACACCTATACAGAAAAAATAGGCAGTTAGAAATCGGGGAGAACTTCAGTTGGATCCGCCCTTTTTATGACAACCGGCAACTTCTAATTGGTTTGCGATGTGGTTCGACGTTGAAAAGGGCGGAGCATATGAGGCCAGACTACCATAACCAGCCAAATAGAAGTTGCATTCGTCATAAAAAGGGCGGAGCCAACTGAAGTTCTCCCCGATTTCTAACTGCCTGTACAGAAAACCTGTACACATACATAGAGGCCTACATAACAGGTTGTTAGAATTAGGTGAAAACTTCAGTTGGGTCCGCCCTTGTTATGACAAATGGCAACTTCTAATTGTCTGGTTATGTAGTCTGACGTTGAAAAGGGCGGAGCATGTGACGTCAGACTTCATAACCAGCCAATTAGAAGTTGCCAGTCGTCATAACAAGGGCGGAGCCAACTGAAGTTTTCACCTAATTCTACCAACCTGTGCCTACATGCACGCACGCAGGAATACGCACGTACGTGCATGGATTGCTTTATACAGAAATAAAAAGTCAGACATGCCAACAAAAAATTAGGAGTTTATGGTCTTCTGGCTGTTTACCCACATAAATAATTTTAATATGGGATTAAAGTGAACTCTTAAGGCAAGAATTTTTATTATTTACCAATTGTCTGGTGGCGTGTTAACATAAAAAAATATTATATTAATAATAATAGTAATAAAAACGTTAACCCTCATAACCTCACGTTTCTAATCTACAATGACGTCATTAAGGTCAAGGATAACAAAGTATAAATTATATTATACAGTGTTTGGTCACAACAAATAAAAATCAAACAAAAAAATTGAACTTTTTTTTATCAGATTTTTAAAATAAAATAAAAAAAAAAGATTCACGAAACTGATTTATAATGTGAACATCATTCTGGCAATGTAAACTAGACGAAATAATAAAAGTTAGTCTTAAAATGACGTCATTGTGTCTCTTTCCTTCTTGAACTATAATTTTGGACAATCAAGAGAACCCTCCCTCCCTTCCTCCACCCCCCCCCCCAAAAAAAAGAGGACACAAACGTAAATACCCATGTTTCTCTGGCAAACGTCAAACAACGAATAACAAAAATCAATTCGTTCAAGGAACTTCAAATTCCACGTCATCGACTCAAATTTCAAAGAAAATCGCTGACCAAAAAAAAATCATCAAAATGAAATTCTTGAGTCCTTGACACAAATGGGGGGAGGGGGGAGAGAAATTGATGACGGTGAAAAGAAGAAGTTCCATTTGAAAAATACTGGTGGTCACACACATTATCAGACTGGCAATTAGAAATCGGGACAAACAGAAGTTGGCTCCGCCCTTTTTATGACGACCAAGCAACTTCGAATTGGTTGGTTATGTAGTCTGACGTCACATGCTCTGCCCTTTTCAACGTCAGACTACATAAACAACCAATTAGAAGTTGCCGGTAGTCATAAAAAAGGGCGGAGCCAACTGTAGTTCGTCCCAATTTCTAATTGCCTGTGGTAGACACACATATTATCAGCGCCACCATTTTGAGAGTTCATTGCTTTCAGTTGCTTAAGGAGGAGGAGGAGGATGTAAACAAAATAGCTATTTTTAAATTCAAACAGTTAAAAGAGTTACAATCTGAAAAGGGATTATTATTACAAGTCGAGAAAACTAAAAACTGTGGTCGCGTCCGGTTTGTTGCTTAGAAAATAGAGAATCAAAACCAATATAATGAAGATTAAAGAACATTATATAATGAAGAAGAAAAAAAAACCCCCAAAAGTTAATCATATCCGGGACTTAACTTTAAAAGCACATGTGTGTTCATGATTCATAACTGAATCTCTGCCAAAAATATAAAAAATAAACTTCCTTGTCTTAAATATTTTTCTAGTAACTATGAAGAAATTTAAAGTTTGTTAGAAAGTAAACGAGTAAATCTCGCGATATCGTTCAAAATAAAGTTTAAACTGGAGTTAGACTATTTAAGACATTGTTGTGAAGTGTAGCACAACAACAACAACACACAATAACACTTCTTGCAACAGAAGCAAGTGCGCACAGCAAGATGATCCAGTCGTTTGCCCTGCCAAGCCAAAATATGGCTAAAAACCTTAGAACGCCTTACCTATCCATGTTAGGCCTACAAAAGAATGAAATGCTGCAGCAAATGCCATTGTCAAATGATGAAAAACGTTTAAAAAAATGGCAAATACTGACAAGTCATACAAAAAAACCCTTACAAAGTGATGCTCTAAAATGGGTCATGGAAATAAAGACGGGGGGGGGGGGCTTCTTTTTAGATAAAAGAATGTTGCAGTGAGTGGGTAAGAATGTCATGTCAAAATTGTAAAAAAAAAACTGTTTTGATACTTAGAAGAAAAAAACCTTACATACTTTTGGTACACATTCTAGTTCAGTTTTTCTCTCAGTACACCTAAGGCCTGCCCTAGACGTAACATTTAACTGCGCAAATTTAACTGCACCCGTCTATCACTCTATGCCACCACGACGTTCATATAAAAAATACTCCGATTTAGTGATATAATCATATCACTATTTGAATTACTGATATTATAAATTGAATTAGTGATATCACTAATTCGGAGTATTTTTGACAACTTCTATGTTAAACATTTAACTAGTCTTCTGTGATGCTTTAAAGCAGACTAGCCAGTCAATCATCAGCAAGACAGCAACTACACTAAGCCTAATTCAATAAGGCACCATGCACGCTTCAATGACGTTGATATCTTTATTTTCTTTCGTCAGCTTGCTACTTATTGGCTGATCACTGCAGACCAGTATGTCAAAGTAGGATGGAGGTCGACTTCTAGAATTTAGGTCACTAACCAGTCACATCTTCATCTTAGAGGGATCACAAGTTATGTTAAACATGATGACTTCAACATAACTAGTCATGCATGACTATTTTTGCAGTGACTGATAAAGCTTGTAACAATAGCTTTGACTATATTACACTAAAAGCGATCATTAAGAACCAAAGAACAAAAGTTTGTTCTCTAATGCAAAAACAAATTCAGAAAGAAAAAAAAAACGAGAAACTACAACACAAACACAAAACTAACAAGAACATAAAACAAAATCAATAGTTTTGTTAAGGTTAGAGAACTTTCTCTCTCTCTCTCCCTCCCTCATTCATTCTCTTGTGTTAAAACACTGTCAATCATTTTCTACATGAACTAAATAGATTGTCTCCAAATAACAACAACAAAACCGTTGACGTTTTTAGACACCTAATCAGAAGTTCAGTCATAGAGTGCGAGAATGAGAAGAGAAAAAAAAGAAGGTTGCAACATCTTGCAAATGCAAATTACAATATTCAAATCAGCATGTGCCAAAAAAATACCACACAAAAAAGACTCAACATGAATGGCTGCTTCCTTTGTAACGAACTTCTCTAATTTAAGACCTTTGATAAATAAAGAAACTTAAATATAGGCTGGCATACCTCTCTTTACGTTATCTATTGAAAAGGATACCTTACTATAACGTAGTTGAAGAAACTTTTAAAAAGATTTGTACAGAAAGAGCACCTTTACATGTGTCTTTCAAGGGTTGGCATAGTTTTACTCACCCGTGGTTTAAACCACTGTTTAAAGCTGCCCTGGGTTTTATTAGTTTAACTCATTTTATGTGTTTTACCAACATTTAAAATGGTTCCTTTTTACAACTTTCAGCAACCCATTTTTTTATACAAATGAAAATAAGGTTTAGTGAATTGAGAATTGTAATGAATTACATAAATTGACGTATTTACTAATATACTTGTATGTTGATTCAATTAACAATACAATTTTCAGGAATGCATTCCTAGCCTAAGTAGTTTTGTAAACACCCTGTATAATTAAATAACTAGCTGAGGAATTGTAATTATATGTGTAGCATGTCTATTTTGACATACAGCCAATAAAAACAGCTCGTGTACAAATTTTACGTCTAAAACTATTTAGACAAAAAAAGAGATATGTATAAATAATATAAAAGTATAGATCACATTTGTTTCTACAAAAATATCGTAATAAGAAAAAAAAACACCATATTTGCAAAGTTTTCGAATTGATCGATATAAATGAAGAAAGAAAAGGCGTTTCTTTCTCTTATTATTATTATAGGTTACAACTCTTCATATTTTGGTACATAATTTTCAGAAATATATATGTTACTGTCAATCTGCGGAATCAGTCAATCTCCAGATTACCTAGGCAATCTGCAAAACCACCAACCTACTAGTGAATCTGCAAAATTCAATACAATTTAAGTGTTGAATTTTGCAAATATTCACTAGCAGATGAGTTGTTGTGCACACTGTCTAGACAATCTGCAGATTGACAGATTCCGCAGTTTGACAGTAACATATACATAAAAATTCAACCATCAATTCTTTCCTTTTCTCAAGTTTGCGTAGGTTTTTCTTCTCTCTATTATTTCTCTAAATTGCATCTAAACATGCAAAAAGAAGCGAAGAAAAATCACTTAGAAATTTTCAAAAAGTATTCCCATTTTTTTTTACATCATCATAAATTCATTATTTTATATAAAGAATAGAAAAAAGATTGCTTTAGAAATGGACTGCAATGAAAAATTATTATTAATGTGTACAATAAACAAAAATATGCACACAAGAAACGGTTATAATAAAACTCAGCCAAGTGAAACTCAAAACTTATAAAAGAGTGGCTTTTATACTAGAAATATACGATCTATAATAAAAAATATATATACATATTACAACCTAGGGCACAGACTTAATATATATAAATATTGTGGTCAAGCGGCCTTAAGATATTTTGAACTATGACGACGATGACCAAACCATTCAAAAACTATTAAAATCAATGACCACACCTAAACATGGAAGCAATTTTATTGACTCAAAATATCTACACAAAAATAGAAAGGCAAAAAAAAAAAGACGCGCACACACAAAAAACGTCACACACTTAACTGAACATTCAATTTTATTCTCTTTGCATGTGTGACCACCACACAACCACCATCGTCACTGACCAATCGGTTATACATGTAGTAGATATTTTGGCTTAAAAGGCACTGAGAACGATGTTTTCTTATCACCCTACGGAGTGTCCCATAAGTCAGAACACATAGTTGTTCCTAACTGTAAAGGTTTGACCACAGAGACACTTCAGTAACTAAATAACTAGTAAAGCCTAAACCACAAATCCGCAGCGATTGTCTGCTACCTGAAGTTTTTTCAAACTACATTATGACGACATCAAATGTTGGGGCTTGCTCCCGCGACCTAAGAGCTTCTCGACCAGCAGATCCTTCACACGGCAGTCGCCAGTTGCTTTGTATTCAGCCAATCATGAAACGTGACTAATTCATTTAGCTGCTATATTTAATATGCAGTATGAGCATGCATTTTGCTACTTACTACTGATAATCGCTATTTAGCTATTAAAGGAGCTTAACATAGCGTTTATGTGCTTTAATCCTTAACGAGTATCAGTAGTAGTAAGTAGCAAAATGCATGTTTTATGACGTAGGACTAGTCATGTCTCGTGATTGGCTAATTACAAAGCAACTGGCAACTCTGCAAACAGAAGTACCTGCCTGTGGAGAGGCAGGTACAGGTTCAGGAGGAGGTTCAGGTCACAGTGGCAACTCACAGTGTTAAGTACTACTAATCACTTCACGTTGTCATAACGTGTTTGGAAAAAGCTTCCGGTAGGGGAGAATCGCACCATGTCACTCACAGTCACACTCATCAGATCACAGATTTGTAAACTGAGCTTAAAGCTCATTTTCACGATGATAGTTGTCACGATAGTTGCTGTCATGAGAGCAGCAACTATCACGAGAAGTATCATCATGAAGACCACATGAAAGTCACTATCGCACTGTTGCGATAGCACTATCAAACTATCTGTATGACTAGACAGTTGATAGTACTGTCGCAATAGTAATAATTCTTGAGTGATTGCTTGTAGGGAAATATCCATTTCGTAGGGAAATTAGGCTTCTGAAGGGAGAAAGGCAACACTGTTGTTGACTCAATGATATCTATGAAGTAGACGTCACACTGTCATGACAGAACTATCACGTTACTTCAAAACATGTAGACAGTTGCTATCGTGAGAGTGAACTATCGCAACTTTCATGACAGCTACTCTCACGATAGAACTATCCTCGTGAAAACGAGGCTTTATTCATAACATCATACACTGTGTGGTTACTAACAGAGTATCTCGTCTGGATCTGTGTATCAGGAACAATAGTGGACATGTTTGTGAGATTGCCATATTTGATGTATTGTTACTTTGAATACAGACTTATGAGACACCATGTAGATATATATCTTCTGGTAGAATTGACTCCTCCTACTCAAATCTCTGCTTTCAAAGACGTTACTTCTGAGAGAAAAAAGGTTTCCAAATAAAATCTTTGCGCCAAAAGAAAAGAAGTTTTCATACTGAAATCTTTTTGTAGACACAAAACTAGCTGACAAGCAGCAAAAAGATATCGGAAAATAGAATCAAACAAGAAGAAGAAATAGAAGAAAAAAAATAGAAGAGAAGAGCTAACTGAAAACTCAACTATCTTCTTTCCAGTATAATATGAAATCTTATTCAACGTCAAAAGAAACTTCCTAACAATATGAAGACGAAGAAAAAAAAAATCGATGTTAAAAGTTCTTAGTATGAAAAGAGATATTCCGAGCTAAACGATTTTTTTTCGTGGGTTTTTGTTTGACAAACTTTAAATGAAGCTCCTTCAACATACATACAAGTATCGTACTTGAAATCTTATTCGTTTTCGTGCAAGTTATATATCAATTTTTGCCAGATTAATAAAGTTCTAAGTATTTGCTGACTTGGTCACTCCTATTCTAGAAAGTTGAAACAAGAGAATTTCTGGAAGAACTCTTTCTGTATTTCAAATCACTTCAAAGCTAATGAATTTTCCCTGATATCTTCTGGGATCAGACGCTACAACTCGTGCGATTCATATACCTCGCACTGTCATGACCTATAGGCCCCTTTAGGACACTTCCAGAGTATTTTTTTTTTGCAAATTCAACTGAACATCCCACGTTGACTTTTTCTAATAATAAATAAAATTTCATAATCATAGCACGTGCATTGCGCCTAATTCATAAACTTTAATATTTTAATAATTATATAAATTTGGAACAGTTTGAGAAATATTTTTTTTATCTAATTTAGGTCTTAAAAACCTACCTTAACAGCCTAGAGACACTACAGAGTGCAACTAGACGTGGTCAATTTTGCAGTTCAAAGTTAATCAAATCGCTCTAATAACCAAACAGCAATTCTAATCATGAAGTTACCTTAATACCCAAAAAACATACTGAGAAACACACTAAGTCAATGACCTAAGGGAGGGCCGAAAAAATTAGCATAATTCAAAAAGGTGTGAAAAAAAAATCCCTTTGAATATTGCAACCAAAAAACCTTAAAACTTGGCCCATACAAGAAACAGGATTATCCATTTCCGTGACCTTTTTCATGACCATTCATGGTTCATTCTCTGAACCCATTTTGCATTTCTAGTTTTGTGTTAAACATTTTTTGTTATAATTATTGTCAAGTATCATTACAAATTTGTCTTACTTTGGGCAAGATTTTCTAAACCAACCAGCAATTCACAGTTCACAAAAATGGTGAAGAAAAAAAAAAAGATTGTCAGACAAGTAAAAACGATCAAGAAGTACTCATACATCTCATTTTCTTACTGAAAATTTCAGCTTCAGACTATTGTATTTTTATTCTATACATAGAAAATTCTCTGCCTCAGGTAATAACAAAAAATATGGACATATTAAGGCCAAAAGCTTTCTATTTAAGCTTCAAGATAAAAAAAAAGGTAGAAAAAACAAAAAGTTGGACACGCTGTGAATTTTTCTCTTCTTTCTATCTTCTTGCCGTCAGTTGAACCAAGTAACAGTTAAGATAGTCATCGAAATAGCACTTTAAACGGATTTTCATGGCTTTATTGAGATTTTATGGACGAAAGTTGCTTGTGTGGTAGCGTTTTTTTAGCAAAAAAAAAAAGCGTCATTCGTACACAAGAGACTGAGGAGAAGAAGAAAAAAAGAAAGCCCTGATTCCCTTAAGAAAACCAAAAAAAGAGTATTTTCCACCAGATGTAACAACAAATACTAGTGAAATCGATAATATTTAAAGCTAACAATTGGTAAAGAATATGTCGGGGAGCCTCTTTCTCTCTCTAAAATAAAACAAAAGTATTTTGTGTCAATTTCTCACTGTTGAATAGAGAACACAATAATAATGCAGCAAAGTTCCAATGTTGAGTGAATAAACAAGTATAAATAAATCAAACACAAAACACATTCAACTACAGCTGTTTCAATATCACCCTTTTTTCTTTTCACACATATATTTGCATTAGAAACTAGAAACAACAACCAAAAAAAATTGCAACAAGAGTGGTAAACAAAGAAATACATCCATTCGCATTCAAATCTGGATGAGTTCAGTTTCTCAGCAGTGCCCCCCCCCCCCCCAATCTCGTCCGAATTCCATTTCAACCTACTTCATCTATCGAATGACAACGGGGGTTGGAGGTAGAGGTTAACTATTTCAAGATTAAGAACACCCAGTGTGTTCCAAATTATCATCCTCCACTCCAGTTAAATCCACATATCGGCTGCTAGTGAGAAGAAATGTGCTTCTTTTCTCATCGCCAAACAATTGAAGAAATTGATTAGGGCCAACCAGGTGTACTAGACTGGCACTATTGAGTCGTATTCTAAGTGAAATTTAGTGCTAAACACTACATGGAACTTTCTTATCAGAAGTTCAATGTAAACTTTGTTGAATTTGGCAGTACTTTTGACTTTATTAAGAATATCCAAATCGTGAAGCAAGTGAATTGCGCGCAACGACGCAAAGCTTAAGCTTCGAGACTACATTTGAGCACGAATGTGAACGAGGAAGGGTAAGAACATATGTAGAGTATGCTTCATGTGTGAAAATGTTCTTTCCGACTGTTCAACGTGCGACGCCAATCCATTTGTTAAGGATGCCTAAGTTATTCTACAAAATCGTTCATATGCCAAGCGATTTTCCTTTGAAAACCGACACGAAGTGGTTCGAATTCGCAGCAAATCCACACGACCTGAGGAAGTTCAAAATGCCTCGGATCGACGTATTATTCACACTAAATGTATACGAAGTTCTCGCTAGGATAGCAAAAATAGCTAGAATAATAATACTAAGAAGGACGCCAGAGGCGTGCTGGGGAAATAATTTGGTCCTGGCATTTTGAAGATATACCGGCCCACATATTAGGAAGCAAAATCATAAAATGTTCTAGCTGGCCATCCCTACATTAGTATATATGCACGGGAAATCATTAGTATACAAACACCCGGCTACACACACACACTTGTACGAGTCTAACGGATACAAGACACTGGTTTTGATTTTATACTAGATTGGCAATATATTTTGGCCGGCCCTTCTGGCATTTGCCCGAGCTGCCATATTGCCAGCTCGCCTCTGAAGGGCGCTAGTTTTATTCTTGTCTCGGACGCCAAATTAGCTAGTTAAAGCTCTGAAACGTGATTGTCACTACTCCAATTCTGTTAAACTTATAACATTGCTAGCCTCCACCTCCAAAAACCTTCCTCGTCGTCATCTCAGATGAAAACAAGTTGCAATAGAATCGGACGAAATGGAATACATCAATTTTCTTAGCATGTCATAGTATCGTTGTTTGCTCATGTAAAAGAAGATAGATGATAATAATCGTGATTTCAACAAAAAAAAAAAGAAGACAACAAAAAACTTGACAGAAAAGTTGAATGCACCATTTAAAACGTCTAAGAAATATTTTCCAGACACTACTCTTCAAAGAATTCTTCAAATGTTTTGCTTTTTAGTCTTTATTTCTAAAGGAAGCTTTACAAGCAACAACAAAAAATAACACAAAACGTACAAATTTTAAAATTGTTAAATCAGTTGTAAAAGTGAAAAAAACCACATTACATGTACAACAAGCACAAAAACCTTCCATATTTAGACCAAAAGAAGAAATAAAAGCAATAATACACTGTGTGCTGAGAATAAACTAATAGACCAAAAAAACAGACAAACGATTCCCTAAAAATAAGAAAAAACTGTCCGAATTATTCTTCTTCTTTCCCAAAATCGACAACAAACTAAACGGGATTTTTGTGACAAAGAAAAATGTCAAATTGAGTTAACAACAATGAACAAGTATAACACAAATAGAATAGGAAACAAAAAAATGGAAACTGGGTTTTAAACCCCTCCCCTCTTTTAAACACAAAATAAAATTGAAAATAAGCAGCTCACAAAAAAAGAGAACAGATGAAATCTAATTATAGAAAGAAAAGAAAAATACTTTAAAGATAATTATATCATTATTACTTTCAGAAAAGGTTAATTGAAACGTTAATTTCTCTTTCTATATATACAGAGTGTCGCAAAAGTCCATTCTCAAAGGAAAAACAAGAAAAGGTTTCGATCCCCGTGCAGTGAGAATTATTTTCAAATATTTCAGAAGGTGGTGGAAACAAACAAATTCTGAAGTTTAAAAAAAACTACAGTAGAACGTCGATTATCAGAACTACTGTCACACATGACTAGTTCCAATAATCCAAAATTCATATAATCGAACTCCTAATAAAAAAAAGTGAAGAAAAGTAAAGCCAGGGACACACACGCAAAAAAATGTAAAAGAAAACAAAGCAAGAAACAGAACAAAACCTTAGAAAACCTACAAAAAAAAGTCTGTATTCGTGAAGTTGGTTCCCCGGGACAGACTGTGGGCCACTCAGTTACCTACACTTTTTTACACTATGGGGGTTGTGCTCACCAAGACAAGACCCCCTGCAACAAGCTTAATTTAACATAACCCAACCTAATCACTAATATAAAGACGTTCCGAAGTGTAGCTCACCGAGTGACCTAAGATTAGTCACATGCAGTTAGAAATAGGGGAAAACTTCAGTTGGCTCCGCCCTTGTTATGACGACTGGCAACTTCTAATTGGCTGGTTATGTAGTCTGACGTTGAAAAGGGCGGAGCATGTGACGTCAGACTTCATAACCAGCCAATTAGAAGTTGCCAGTCGTCATAACAAGGGCGGAGACAACTGAAGTTCTCCCCTATTTCTAACTACCTGTAGATTATTAGTCTGTTCCGGTCCCCCCCCCCCCCAATATTACATTTTATCACCCAATTTTTGCATATGTCAGTAGTGCTACATTAGTGAGTGCTGTTTCGTGCTCAAATGAAAACGTTAGTGCTACTTCTTCCGGTTGATAATTATTTTACAAAAATACATACCCCCACCACCCTTAAAACGCGGAAAGAGAAAATATTTCCAGATAATGTGTGGGCAACAATGATTGATATTTCCCATGTTGATTGATAGGTAAAAACTGGCAAAATTGTAAAATTTATTAGAAACTAAAAAAATAACACGTATTTTGTACAATTTTTTTTTTTAACTGAACATTTTTATGAAAGTTAAGAAATAACTTTCCTGTTTTTAAAATAGCCATAAATTATTTTACATGCTGAAATCACGTTTTTAATCAATTTCTTAGAATTTAAATTTTTTCTTAAAGTTGATAACTTTGTAAATCTGAACTTAATTAACCGTGTGTTTAAGTCTTGGTTAAAAACAACTTAATCAATCATTTTACGTATAAATTTTTAGGAGGTTGGTTACCCACATGACGTAAAAATGACGTCTTCTAAAGTAACTGTTACTATCATCAATGGCTACTGAACAAAAAAAATAAAATTACAGTGATCGCTCATTAATCAATGTTAATTGCCCACCATAAATTTACCATTAAATTGTTGCTTCCATGTTATTATATATATAGTAGGAGGGTGGGTGGGGTGCTCTTTTTAAAGTGCTTCTATATTGATTTAGCTCTAAATACAAGCTTGAGCTTTAGGATTAGAGAGACTGTGTGGTCCAATAAACCCTTTCAGAAAATATTAAAACGCATTTCCATCATGATTCATGAAGGGGTAAAAATATAAACTAGTTACTTGTTCATCAAATTAAGACTATTAACGTCCCATTAAAAATTACAATTATTTTTCATGTGAAAAACAAAAATTATCAACGGGGAAAAAAAAATCACTGTTTTAATCGATTCTACAAAAATGTGTTTATAATTTTATAACTTCTGGTTAAAATTTCAACAACAATAACAACAAAAATCAACCATACGATAATTTAATCAAAACCTTAATTTTCATTTGTCCACTACTTGAAGTAGTATAACGTTTTCAGTTAAATTTGCACTTTTCCTTTATTTTTGTTTTTAAATTTCACTACGCTTTTTAAAAATTGCTATTATTCAATTGAAATTATATATATTATTCATATAAAAATAAAAATTTTGAACCCTTGATTGATTACATTTTTTAATCCACCATATTACCAAGACACATGCAGAAAACGCCAACTTAAAAACTGTTACTGAAAACAGAATCTAGATAATTTAATTCTATTTAATTGAATTTGATAGAAATTAAAGCAGAAAAAAAACTGAATTTCTTCTAATATTCTTTTTTTTTTAAATTAGATAAATTATATTTTCAAAGTCGCAGTTTCAGTGAGCGTTTCCCTGCAAGTGGGATTGTGGGGTTTCTTGGCCTAAGACAGAAAAAATGCCAATTGAAAATGCAACTAAAGCCTGGAACACACGCGGAATTCCGCCAAGGAAAACGAAAATAGGACAAGGAAAAAGTAATTTTCTTTTTCTGAAAAGTAATAAGGAAAGTTGTGCGCGTCCTCTATAGAGCAAAACAAAAAACATTTATTGCCAAAATGGATTCCAATTTTTTTTTGTGATGTCACATGCTTCTTTCTGATTGGTAGGTATTTGAAAGGAATATTTTGAGAACGGAAAAAGTTGAACTTTATTCAACTCATTTTTAATGAATTTTCCGTTCACTTTTTACAGAAAATTTTTTCATTTAAATATTCTGTTGTAATTTTCTAAGCAGAATTCCGCATGTGCGTTCGAGGCTTTAAGAAGGAATTTATGCAATTTAAATATAATATTAAATAATATTATATTATTTAAATTACATAAATTCCTTCTTGAAGCCTGGAACACACAGAAAGTAGGCAGAAGAAAAGAGTGAAATTGTTACCTCACTTCCAGTTGGAATTAAATGTTATCAACTTATCAGCTAAAAGAAAAGAAGGCGTCGTTGAAGAGAAGCAAAAAATGTATAAAGAAACATACAGTACCTGTTTATTTCTATTTTTCTGCTTTTTTTCATGTATATGAAATCCAAGCTTCAGTGAACTAATTTATCTATAGAAAAACGTGTTCCTGATATTTTAACTTTTTTTTCTTCTAGATATAATATTAACCACAAAAAAAATCATTCTTTACTTTCAAGTGTCATTTGTATTACTACTACACCAGGTGATGCCGTTCTCACACTTTCAATTAAAATTTGTACTTTTTTTTTTCTCCTCCCTTTTTACTTTATGAATGCAAGAAGACGATGATGAGTTTCATTTTCTCTCTCACTTTAGAAATCTACTTCTTCCCTTCTTTTTCACTCTTACTCTCTTAAGTACACCATATTCAAATTTTATGCACAGTGTGATGAACATCATCACCATGGTGCACCACCACCACCTTTTGCTTCATTTTTATTTTTGCAACCAAAAACCAACTCCCCCCCCCCCAACAAAAAATAACAGGAAACATATTTTGTATAAGTTTCAAGAGCAAAATAAACGTGGTACACGTCGATAGAAAAAGATATATTTACATATTACCCGCTTATTTCTTTTTCCACCCATCCAACACCTACTTTTTTTAAAAAAAATATATGTCCCCTATTGAATCATTTAGACGGAGAAAAAAAAATCCCAAACGCCTCATTCTCCATATTCGCTTTACCTACTATAAGTTAGGATTTTCATGTCTCTCTCGTCTCTACATTAGTTCTTATGTATCTATACTATATATAGTGGCACATAGGCCTATATATTGCATTTTGTATGTGTGTGTACATAAATTATACACTAGTGCACGTAACTGTTTTCCATTATACACACACATTCTAAAACTACTACACACATGTAGTAGTAAATAGTAGTAGGTGGAGAATAAAGTAATTTCTTCTATCTCAATGTACCAGTAGGCCTATATATCATTTTGTTGACAAAAGATGCAAAATATCTATAAATTTACAACAAAAAGTGTCACATTACATATTTTATTAATAAGTCATTCAGTGCTAAAAAAAACTTAATTTTTCACTGGACTTGATTACTGCAATTTTTTTTTAACAATATCAAAACATTAAAATAATTTTCAATTAATTCCTTTATTATCGTAGTTTTAATTATTTTTAAAACAAAATTTAATTTTGTTTTTATGAAAGATATTGGAAAATGTTTCCAGTCAAATGTAAAGCTCGGAATAAGACTGGCACAACTCAAAAAACTACTTTTGGGGGGAAAATGAATTTAAAATTAAGAGAAGATTCATGGCTTACTTTGCTGAGCTTTTCAAGCGCAAAAACCGTTTTAACTATTCACAATATCCTGTTTATTTGGCTCCCCTACAATATATTGAGATAGAAATATATGAAACTTTAAACTCATCCCCCCCCCCAAAAAAAAGTGTTTTTTTTAAGGAGGTGCTATCTGTCCTAGATGGAGCTTTAGAAGGCAAAGTCAAGAGCCAGCCATGATTTAAAATATGATTCGACAAACGTATTTAAAACAATCTTCTTCGTTATCAACCACAACAATGCATCCTCCTCTCCACTCACGTCGTAAGAGGGCTCCATAGAAAAATACTTGTGTAGGTAGGTGCAAGGTAGATGGCGCCTGCAATCTCCATAGGTGGCAAACTACACTCGTCGCCAATTAGTTGAAATAGAATGCAGCCTTTTAGCTATAAAAGCGTCCAAAACAACCCTACATGATGTCAGGACCAAATTATTTCTCCAGCACGCCTCTGGCGTCCTTCTTAGTATTATTATTCTAGCTATTTTTGCTATCCTAGCGAGAACTTCGTATACATTTAGTGTAAATAATACGTTGATCCGAAATAATTTGAACTTCGTCAGGTCGTGTGGATTTGCTGCGAATTCGAACCACTTCGTGTCGGTTCTCAAAGGAAAATCGCTTGGCATAAGAACGGTTTTGTAGAATAACTTAGGCATCCTTAACAAATGGATTGGCGTCGCACGTTGAACAGTCGGAATAAACATTTTCACCCATGAAGCATACTCTACATATGTTCTTACCCTTCCTCGTTCACATTCGTGCTCAAATGTAGTCGAAGCTTAAGCTTTGCGCGCAATTCATTTGCTTCAGGATTTGGATATTCTTAATAAAGTCAAAAGTACTGCCAAACTCAACAACGTTTACATTGAATTTCTGATAAGAAAATTCCATGTAGTGTTTAGCACTAAATTTCACTAGCAATCATTAAGAATACGACAAACTTACCCAGAACACATGTACAATGTAAGTGAAGAGAGCACGTGTAGAAATAGTGAACGCAATTAAAAGATTGTCACGTGAAAAAAAAAAGGAAAAGGTGAGTCAGAGTTCTAGAAGTGTTAGTACAATTTCTATGGGAGGACTAGTGCTACATGGACATAATGTTCTGCTTGCATTCTAAACGTTTCCTTCTAACTTATTTTATATATATTAAGCCCCGTCTGTGTGTGCGCTCGCGCGATCTAACGCTGTACAAACAAGGACTAAAACCTTTGCACACTCCCCATCCAAAAACCCCCATGATATTAAATTGGAGGGGGGGGGAAAGGTTGGAACGTGTAGAAGGGGAGAGAGAGAGAAAAATGTGGAGGGGGAAAAAGTGGGAGGGGGTGACTGAAATTGAAATGAAAGGAGTACAAAAAAAAACGACGCGCATGCGCACACCAGAGAAAATGAAAAACTCATTTTCTCTTTCAAATATAAAAAGGGGAGGAGGGGATAATAGTAGCAAAATTAAACTAGAATTTATCACAGGCAACTGTGCCCAGCATTAGAATTTCTTTTGCTCCGCCCTTTTATGAACGTCATCAATTTCTAATTGGTTTGTTACTTGGTCTGACGTCATAAAAGGGCGGAGGAAAAAAAATTCTAATGCTGGGCACAATTGCCTGTGAATTTTGCTCCCGTCATTTATGACGGGTTACCCCACTAGTTCAGGTTATAGTTAGCCAGAGCATAAACATAGTCCCTTTAGACATTTGACGTCATTGTTTTTTTTATTAAGTGTTCAAATAAAAACAGGCTACGACGAACTCATAAATAAATAATACAGGTTAGCAAAACCTTTTGTCGGTTGAAGGACAAATTAAGAAGAAGCCTCCATATAAAAAATCCCCCCCAAAAAACATAGGGTAGTAGTGTACATGCCCATATGTCAGGCAATATAATATCCATATTATTTCTCATTATATCAACAAACATATTTTTATATACTACATATATACATATATACATTACATTTTTTTCATCACGATGATATGAGATCAGCATCACTATTCCTTTTAATGTTGGAACCTACAATAATTATGATTACATTTTACATTAGAGATGATGATGTTTTGTGCTCAAGTTCACATTAGAAGCAAAAGAGAAAATGAACATTTCTCATTTCTCGGTTCTCTTTTTCTCTTTTGCTTGCTTTTTTTCATTCTCCCTCCGTCTTTTTCTTATCACACACATCAGTAGCTGTTGTTGAGGCGGCTACGTGTTTCAACAACAAACTTCTCTTTTTTTTTTTACTCTCATCAAATAAATATTTCATAAAATAATAACAATGGATAGATGAACAATTTTAATGCTTCAAATGTTTGTAATAATGCAACCATAAAACCTTTATTGGAAAATCCTATCATAAAAAAAAGTTGAAAATGCAAACAACATACAAACACATTAAACTAGAAATGGGACATTCGAATCCTCGAATCCCGGCGAATCTTGAAAAATATTCGAGATTCGAAAACTCAAATCTTCACGCTTTTTTTTTCGAAACCTAACCTTAAAAAAAACTTGTTAAAAACTTTGGTAAAATTAGTTGTAACTCCATCGACGTCCAATAGAAGAAGCGTTCACTAACCAACCTTGTTGCAATTTCGGTAGTATCCGGATAACCACTGAGTGCCGCCATACCGTTTTTTATTATTAATAATTTAATATTTAATATTATTTCATTTGTTTCTATCTTCTTAATGAATAATGTAGGAGGATTCTTATATGAGAGATTCGAGATTCAGAAGATTTGAAGGATTCGAGAACCTTTTAAGATTCGGATTCGAAAAAAATTAGGATTCGTCCCACCTCTACATTAAACATTTAACTAGAGAACAAAGAAATAATTGAAAAAGTCCACCAATCCCCACAAATCGGGTTTTTCTTTATAGAAAAAGTATAACAAAAGTATTGCAATGGCACACTTGTGTTATTATGAATGATATTTTCTATTTTCTTATATTTTCTCTGATTATTTTCTGTATTTTAAGGATTAATTTAATTGTAATTTTAAATTTAAGCCTCTTAAAACGTTAAAACACATTCAGTTCTGAATGAATTCCTACAACTCATCCAAACATGTTTCTGAATTACTTGCAAATGCATCATGGGAAACTTCAAACAGAACGCAATCCAATATGGCGGACAACCATTTGGCTAAATGAAAAATTAACCAATATAAATTTATAAAAGTAAATCAACTCCATGTTAGAAAAAAACGCCAAAAGTGAGTGAAGAAATTATCTGCTTTTTGAAGCTAGAAGGAAGACATCTTGCTTAAAAGGCCATCGATTTTTGTATGTCAATTGAACCCTATTGTAACTGAAGCATTAAGTAGGCATACAGTTTGCGCCATCTACTGGTGACACTCAGATTTGGTACAAAATGCTCCATAGGAAAAGCTCTTAGTTATCTTGAAACTTACACTAAATTATGTAAGCTGACCCACATTGGAAAAACCGCCATTGCTTTTAAAACAAGAATCATTTTCTGAACACATTTTTCAGCCACTGATACTGCTTAGAGGCTAGAATTTTTTTTATAAAAAATTCTATACTAAACTACAATGTTTCACACTTGTTCTCTCACCAACCATGAACTGTTATAATTTTAGCCTCTCAACAGTCTCGTCGGTTAAAAAAAACCCCACAATTCTTCCGATGTTAAAATATGAATGAATGATCTCCAAAGATCAGGGCCCTCTGACGTATTTTTTTATTATATATTGGTATGCTGTTGCATTATATAAAATCATGAATAACAAGAAAGGAAACTCTTGTTTTGAATAAATAAATAATAAATAATGTATTTCCCTTCCCCATCTTGCATGGATATAATAAGCCCATCTTATATATACTACAATGTACATTTTCCAATAGAAAAAGTAAAGAAAAATGCAAAGTGATGACGAAAATAACTACATTAAGACAAAATTACAAAAAAGGGAGGAAATAAAAGCGCTTATTAAGTTTTTAAGAAGACAAAACATTTTTGTTCATAGGAAGGGGGAGAGACGGGAAGAGAAAAAAAAACCTTTAAAGTCCAAATGTGTTCCATTGGCTTCTCGCGTTTTTTTCTTCTCTCCTTCTATATAAACCAATAAAAACAAACGAGAAAAACCATTTCGAACACTTGCGCGTTCCTTTTTTTTTTTTGGTGGAGCAAGTAAAATATTAACGAGCGCCACCTGTGCAACATTAGAAGTCAACGCAACCTGTCGTTAGTTCTATTATTGGGTAACTCGGGGAAACCCCCTCCAAAGAGCGTCGAGATCACACTGGCCATATTTACAGAAGAAGAAAAAATACTGCTACATTTTTCCTGCAATAAATTATTATTGCCAGATTTGATCCTTTGCTTCAAAGACGTGCAAGATTTTGTTACAAACTGATTTGTAGAAAACGTTTACCAATAATTTTAAAAAAGAAAAAACACTGTGCACAGATAATAGGAGCAAGATTTGTGTTATTTATTGCACTGAATCTTGCTGTAAATATTGTCACAGTGTGATCCCCGCTTTTACTGAAACAAAAAAATCTACAAAATGAATAAGAGAAAAAATGTATTCAAATTGATGCTTACAAAAAAAATATTCAACTAAATATAGCATAAAAAAAAACAGAAAAACCCCTAACAAGTGAGTTTTTAAAGTGAAAAGTTAAAAAGATAAAAGCCACACTACTTTAACTTCCTATTTATCCAATGGCCGAGTATTCATAAAGATTCCTAAGTCAAAAGAGCCTACACATTACTTTAACTTACCTTTTCAACTGATTAATAATTTCTAATTTTTTAAGAAAATGTCAATTGTGCCCCAAATAAAATCAAGAAAAAATCTTGAGGTAGACCGTACCCTTAATTTTTTATAGGAATGATCCTTTAGCTTTATAAAACAGGCAATTAGAAATTTGGCCAAACAGAAGTTGGGGCTCCGTCCTTTTTATAACGACCGGCAACTTTTAATTGGTTGGTTATGTAGTCTGACGTCACATGCTCCGCCCTTTTCAACGTCGAACCACACAACAAACCAATTAAAAGTTGCCGTTCGTCATAAAAAGGGCGGAGCCAATTTCTGTTTGTCCCGATTTCTAATTGCCTGTCTTTATAAAAGACAGTTTTTTTTTTCAATTATTATTTCAGTCAGTTAAAAAGGAAGTTTTAAAGTGTCGGCTTTATTGATATATTGTATTATGAACTTCATACATCATTGATCACTTTATTTACTCGTAAAAACTAATTCCATTACTGTAGTTTTAATATATCCTGATTATCCATCCTCATTTGCGAGAATATTAAATGAAAAGTAAAAAAATCGTCGATTTTGAGATGCTTTTAAAAATTGATTATATGTTACTTATTCGTTAATCGCATGTAATGCCGACATGTAATTAAATAATTTTAATTCAATTGAAATCACTTCTTAAAAAATTAATTTTTTTTGATGAGCTGTATTATTTTCCGAAATTTATATAAACTTTAATAAGGAAACATTAACATTTTACAATGACCGAATAGAAAAGTTTCCTTTTTAAAAGATAGTTAAAGTGTAGCTTTATAAATTATTATATTCCTGTAATGCAATCTTTATAAATACAACCCATTTTGAAATTAGAGATGAAAGTGCCTTTGAAATTGTATTAAGTCCTTCAAAAACGAACCAAATCACTTTTGTTTCAGACAAATTATAACTAGGATTCCGTTTACAATAACCAACTTAACAACAACAGTAGCACAGAAAATTCCCCAGAGCTTTATTCTAAAGCTTTTTTTCTAGTTTTTACTAATTAGTATTTACTATCTTCAAGCTCTTTTGTGGCACTCAGTTTAATAATAGATTAGACAAAAACCTTACTTTTAAAACTCATTTTCTCAACAAAGAAAAAAAATTCCCTTCCAAATAAGACTGAATGGAATGTGTGTGTGTGTGGTTAAATCTTGTCAAAAATAATTTAATCAAATGAGCTTCAACATTATTTGCATGCAGCAGCAGCTGTGATGAAAATGAGAAAAACACGGTTGACAAAACAGAAATTCATATAAAAAAGTGGTCGTAAAATTGTCCAATTGGACGACAATTTCAATTCAATTCAATTTACAAGTGATGACCAAAAGGAGGGGGGGGGTCTGAATTTCTAAAACACAATTACGAAATGGTCGAAATGAACGAAGGGGAAAGAAGAAAATACAAGATTCCATTACCAATTTTTATACTCTTTTCACCAAGCCTCTCTCTCTCTCTCTTTTATACTATTTAATTCCAACTAATTCTGAAGACTTGTCAGAATACAAAAAAAAAGTATCCTTCAGAAATCCTCCTCTAATTCGAACCCTTAAATTTAATTGCAACTCATAAATAACCAGACGAAAATATTTTACAGACATAGAAAGAGCAAACGGTTATTTATCTCCGAAAAATTCCCCTCCAGTTGGTGCTTTTTCTCTCCTTTTCCTCCCTTCGATTTTCGAGTGTAATTTAGTTCTCCTCCTTTAATGAAGAAGAACCATATAAAAATTGCTCTTATTGGAAAAATAATAAAGTAAACCATTAAAATCATAAAGATAATCAGATTCTTATGGAAACAATATGGTAGAACTTAATACTTGTCATAAGAGGAGAATCAATACTAAGAAAAGACGAACTGCCCCATAATATGTAATGCGGTATATATCCACCCCTGACTTTTTTCACATAAGTTGCCTAACTCAGCGTTTTTAACTTGAAAAGTACGTTATTTAAGGTACGCCTACCCACAGGCAGTTAGAAATCGGAGAGAACTTCAGTTGGCTCCGCCCTTGTTATGACGACCGGCAACTTTTGATTGGTTTGTTGTGTGGTTCGACATTGAAAAAGACGGAGCATGTGATGTCAGACTACATAACCAACCAATTAGAAGTTGCGTTCGTCATAACAAGGGCGGAGCCAACTGAAGTTCTCCCCAATTTCTAACTGCCTGTGGCCTCTACCCTCCTCCTATAACGGATCCGAGACATGTCATTCAATTATCCGTCAAAATTTAACAGATTAATGGGTCGCACTAGTAGTGTACACACTATTTCAGCTCTCTTTCTAGGTCATTATGGGGAGAAGTTGGTTAAAACAGGAGAAATACAAATCCACGCAAACGGACAACGGTCATCTTGTCAACTTCAATAAAAGCTTGTAAAGAATTAAACAAAACAAAAAAACAAACTTGTAACTGAACACTTCACATTCGAAAGAAGAAGAAAAAAAAAACGTCAATTTTGTGATTATGTTTAGTTACTTAATACAAACTACACCATTATTGCCATTTTTTTTAAATAATCAACTCTAATTTCTAAGGGTTGGTTTATACTCCCTTGCTAAGCGGCAAAGCAGCCTGCGAAGCTTCAATAATGACGTCAGAGCTTCAGGTTTTTGCCTTCGCCAGAGCATGAAACTAGCTTTGAAATTGTTCAACTTTTCAAAGCTTAGCAACTCAAAGCACCAATCAGGAAACGGATAGACAAAAGGGGTGAATAAGTCACACCTTTTTTCTTCCAGAAGTCGAAGGGTTCTATTGTTTTGTGTATCTGTTTTATAGGATATAAAGGTCATAAAATAGGGTAAACTTTGCAAGACCACATGTATGTGTGAACAAGCTAAGCTTTGGGGAGCTAATTTTACAGAACTTCAAAGCTTGCAAATCTTAGCAAAGTTTGGAGTATAAACCTACCCTAAGAAATAATAACTACATTTAGTAGAAAATTATACAAATGAGCGTGTACTGTGTATGTGTGGCTCGGCGGCGGCGCCACCACATTAATAAAGAATTTCCATTAAAAAAACACAACAACATTCCAAACAAATTACATTTGTTGCTTTTCTGCAAAAAAAACCATAATCTCATTTGCAAATGTAGACTGAAGAGTAAACAAGTTTTAATTTTGCAAAGATTTTTCTTGTTTAAAATTGATTTCATTTTCATAATGTCTCGCTTTTTTATGTAAATCGTTGCTGCATTCATCGTCTTCACGTATCATTTTAATACAACCCCTTGAAAGTAGGCAATCAATGCAAGCACAATTATAACCCATTCAATATTTTGAAAAGTAGAAGAAAAAAACGCAACTAAACCAAAAAAACACAATCAGGAACTTACGGCTTATGGAACTCAGGGCTTATCTGGCAATCGAACACTTCCCGATAGGCCACAAAGTTCGAGGGCCGGATTTTGCATTATAAAACATTTATTATTCGGGGCTCAGATTTTTCTTTATTAAATATCAAGCTGTTTTTTTTAAATTTGTGGTCCAATTGTGAAGTCAATTCACAATTGCCGTTTTGATTAACCAACAATTTTTTTTCTTCTATAAAAACACTGATTAGAGGTTAGAACTCTTAAGTTAACAACTGATAATAACCAGAAATATAGCCTCTAACCAGCCTTTTTGATTTGAAAAAAAAGCATAATTGCCTTTCCCGCTAATGATGATTATTAGTTCGCAACTGACACAAATTGAGAAACATTTACATAATATTGCATACAAATCCGAGCCCTATTCAATACGAAACTCAATAAAAATTTAAAAAAATTGCACAAAAAATGAACAGAAAACTTATGTTTTAGAAATGATTGGAAACGGAAAAATATTACTCGGTCACGTACGTTTTTTTTTTAAATGTTTACTCGCTACGCTCGCTAGTTAATGGGGGTTTTTGGGAGGATGGATCCAGGTAAATCCTTTTTCAGGGCTATTTTTTATTCTTCCAAGTCCGCCCGCCGCCCCTGATACAAATTGATAAATTTTATCCAATTGAAGTACCTTGTAATTTTATTTTGAGATAATATTTTATATATATAATATCCCAGGTCTGTGTGTCTATCTATCTATCTATCTGTGAAGTAACGGTGTACAACCATTGAAGCACATCGGAATTTATATAAATTTAAATAAATGAAGAAATGAACACTTTTTTTCTGAAGGTCAACTATATGTTGCACCCTTCCCATCCAAGAACCCCATGATATTAAAATGGAGAGGGGAAAAGGTTTGGAAAGTGTAGAGGGAGAGAGAGAGAGAGAGAGAGAGAGAGCGAGAGAGAAAAACGTGGAGAAAAGTGGGAGGAGGTGACTGAAATTGAAATGAAAGGAGTAAAAAAAGGAAAAAAACGACGCGCTTGCACACAATTGCCTGTGAATTTTGCTCCCGTCATTTATGACGGGTTACCCCACTAGTTAAAAAATAAACATGATACTATTATTTTTCTATTTCATATTTTTTTTTTACAGATATCAAAATTTTCATTTTCAAATTGCTCTCTGCCGCCTACAGCCAAGGGTTTTTGAAGAAATGTTGTTTACGCATGAAAAATAATATCTGTAATGAAGACAAAAAGAAAGAAAAGGAGGCCAAGGGTATATTATCATCGACCGCACATCAATGCGAAAAAACAAATAAAAACCGTCTAACGATTATTCACAAGAGCCAAAAAATAATGAAGCTTTTATTTCACGGTTTCTTTGGTAATTGGAAAAAAAAACCGCCAATGACGTCATACCATATAGCTAAAAATCGCTAACAAGGCATTTCCTGTCTTATTTTTTTTAAAAAAAAGAAGAATTACTCTCTCAGATAAAATTTATCTTTTATTCCCTTCGAGAGACACAAAAAAAACGAATCAGAAGTTAGAAGAAAAAAAAGCGCAACTCTTGAATGTTAAATTGATTCGAGATGCTAACTCGAACAATCTAATCTGCAAACAAAAATTTAATAAACTCATGTTATATAAAGAATTTAAGTGGTAGGAGGAGGAGGAGGCCCTTTTTCACCTTAAAGACACTCTTCTCCTCCTTTTTCTCTAACGAACCGAACCCCTTTTAGAAAATTCTCTCTCTCTCTCTCTCTCTCTCTCTCTTATGTGTTTCTATTCAAATCCAGTTAGCATTAAAGATGGAATAAAATTAGTCATAATGAATTTATGGAATTCAGAAGAGAGAAAAAAAGAGCCCTTACAAATGAAACAGGTTAACAAAAAAAAAGCTCAGTAATGAATGAAACACACAAATAATAATAAAATAATAAATGAGAACAGCTTGAGAATTTAGAAACAGCTCGATACCTTTTTATGATGGCAAAAGAAAATTCTAAAAATATATGAGAAATATTAAATTTTTTAATAAACGAACAAAAGAATAATTTCAGTTTTGTCGATATTCTGAGCGAAATGAAAAATTAACGTATTTAAAATGTTTTATGAACAGCTGTTTTATCGAACTCATGATTATTCAATCTTTAAGGTGAGAAATTTAATGATATCTTTAATGATATCTTTTCAAAATAAACTTTTTATAGACAGAAATTTATAAAATAATGTTTGCTAAACATTGTTTGCTTAAAATTGAGTCATTTTCAAACTCATAGAAAAAAAACTTATTTTAAAAGATATTCAAATTTCAGTTCATTTTGCTTCTGAAAAATGTAATAAGAGTTTGAGAGGCATATTTATACTTCAAGATAACCTTAATAGTATTTTTTCATCAAAATAAACTTTTTAAAAATGGCTTATTTTCAAACGTACATGAGAAGCTTTTTTTAAAAAAATATTAAAAATGAAAATACTTTTAAGTGATTAAGATACAATTCTAGTTTCTAATACCTAGTACACCCCTGATAATTTAAATGCACTTAAATAATAAACGTGTTCTACAGAGCCCCGTGAAGGACAAACAATATGTCGAATTCAATTTATTCAGTTAATGATCTCAAAATATTGAGATTAATACTTAAATATAATTAGATAAACTATTGACAAAATATTAATTTAGTATTTCAATTTAAAATATTAATAATAAAGTCAATTTTTATTTGGGTTCTGTCCTTAACTGGATTCCGTATAATTCACCTAAACACATTTAATTTGAATTCTTAACTTAACTTAAGTTTCTCTCAATTTTGCTCCTGAAAAATAGAAAGAATCAGAATTTGAGGGCACCGCGTTTACACTTTAAAACCAGCTTAAAGAGTAGAATAGACTTCCTAGTAAAAAAAAAAAAAACAACACTTGTGATTGTCTCAAACAAAAATACAAAAAAACCCCACAAAGTCGATGATTGATGACTTTTTAATATTCCTACAACATACAAACTCATTCCTTCATCACGTGTCACTTTTTAGTTTCAACAGTTTTCTTTTTCTCAACTATTTCTAAGTAATCCTCTCATTCCTATTCAAAAATATACATATAATAAAAGACCCCCCCCCCCCCCCACACTTATATAATATAATATATATACAAAAATAGATCGATCTTATTGAATGGCAAACTACTGAAGTAGCCAATCAAAAAAAAAATGTTAAATGTTTGATAAGAATGACAAAACATCCATTATGTTAGTAACTTATTGTCATGATTGAAGAAAATACAAGAAAGGAAAAGGGTTTTTTCTTGTTATTGTTGTTGTTACTTGTCACAGGAATACATACGACAACAACAACAACAATACATCAATTATTTAGAAATTTATCAAGTATAATAAAAAAAGAACCAGATGTATTTGATTTCCCTTTTAACATAAAGATAAACCCATTTTGAAACTCTATTCACCAAAAAAAAATCTGAAAAAAAAAAAAATAACTAAATTGACTTTTTAAAAAACGCCGTTTATCTCAAACCATATATATTTTTTTATTTCACTTCAAATGTCAAATTGAGTCAATTTATCATCACATTATATAGTGAAAACCTTTTAACACGAAAAAGAATAAAAACGAAACGTATTTTGGGTACAGATCCGGTCAAAATTCGTTTAACACGAAAAAAAAATACAGTTTCCACTGTAGATTAAAGAAATCAACCATTTATTGGAGCAATCAATTATTAAAGTAATATATCTATGACAGACTATGCAGGACGACTTCGTATCTCGTCTGGAAAACTTAGTATCTCGTCCAAACGATTTAGTATCTCTTTCCGGACGAGATAAAAAATATTTCATGTCCTCAACTCATGTCCGTAACTTCCAAGTTTTACTTATGAAGGCATTTATAAATTTTTGAGATTATTAATAATTATATTAAAACAACTTAGCTCCACCATGTACTCTTTTGACCTTCCGAAAACGACTATACACATGTACAGTTTTGTTCATTTATTTGTAAGCATGCCAGTGTTCATATAACACTTAAATATGTGAACCAATAAGATTGACAAATCCTCAAATGGTAACCACACTCAAACTTAATTACCCTAAACGGGAATGCTTCAACATGTTGATGTATGCTATTTGGTTTACTGACTGGACATAACCGATGATGGATGAACCATTTCGTTGTGGTCAACAACTGAAGTCATTTATTTTACTCAGTAGGGTCTGTTGTATCTAGAAAATCGTTCAAACGAACTCTCTTGATTTAAAAGGTGGTTTTTGCACCCAATTACCATGGTAAAGAAGAGCAAAATGCAATATAACGCATAATGATAAACACTCTGTAATGACCTGTTTTTTTTTTCCATTATATGAAAATGGAAAGACCAAACTTAATTTCGATCGGATCAATTTTTAAAAAATCATCAATTTCTATGGTAAATTTTTTTTTAAAAAATTGACCCAATTAAAATTCAATTTCACCTCCATTTTCGATCTAATGAAAACATGTCTTAAGTAAGGTTTAATTATCCCTTTGGATTTCTTCTTTATTTGTTTATAATGTAGTGATTCTTCCTTATTACTAACACTAATAAATATTATTACTACTAGTGGGTTAACCCGTCATAAATGACGGGAGCGAAATTGGCAATTTTTTATTGGCAATTGTGCCCAGCATTAGAATTTCTTTTCCTACGCCCTTTTATGACGTCAGACCAAGTAACAAACCAATTAGAAATTGATGACGTTCATAAAAGTGCGGAGCAAAAGAAATTCTAATGCTGGGCACAATTATTGCCTGTGATAAACTGTAGTTTAATTTTGCTACTATTATCCCCTCCCCTTTTTATATTCGAAAGAGAAAATGAGCTTTTCATTTTCTCTGGTGTGCGCATGCGCGTCGTTCGTTCCTTTTTTTGCTCCTTTCATTTCAATTTCAGTCACCCCCTCCTCTTTTTTTCTCCCTCCACGTTCCTCTCTCCCCCCTCTACACTTTCCAACTTTTTCCCCCTCTCCAATTTAATATCATGGGGTTCTTGGCTGGGAAGAGTTCAACATATAGTTGACCTTGAGAAAAAAAGCGGTTCATTTATTCATTTAAATTTATATAAATTGCGACTTTTTTCAAGGTTTTTGTACAATGTTAGATCCACACACACACACACACCTGGCTTAATATATAGGCCTATATATACTTATTAAACGTTACTATAAAAATTGAACGTTTTCAAACTACCTTAAATAATTTTTTTAAAAGATATATTCATGAAACTACATTATTTTAGAACAACTGCTTAATTCTAGTTTCTAACATTCATTTTACACACCTAAAATTACAGCTAAGTCTCAAATACTATGAGTCGCATTCTTGATTACTGTGAGATCAAAGCTAGTGGCTAAACTCATCCAAAATTACATGACTTTAGCACTACCCTTGACTTAGCAATCTTATAGGAATGTTTTCTTATTGACTACTTAGTCAAAGTTAGAGCTAAACTCATCAACTTTAAATAAGCAACTTCATTTAAAAGTCGATGAGTTTAGCTCTTAACTTTGGCTAAACAGTCATTAAGAAAACCACCCTAAGAATACGGTCTGTGTCACAGCTGTAAATATTACCAAGCCAACTTGATGCCATATCCACCAAAAATCATTTTTTTTGGCCACCACCACCTTCAAATTCATCGGTCACTGAACCGATACAAAAAAATCCAAAAAGGTAAAAAAAAAAGCCATGGCTCCAGTATTAATGCTCAATGAATGACTTAACAAAATTACTAATTCATTCACTGAAATTCATGTTTATCTCCTGAAATAACACACTTATCATTTCCAACTTAGGAAGAAGTTAAGACTCTTTCTAGTCTTTGTTTGCTTGGCTCCTGAAATAAGGTTATTCATGTGTCCCATGGGTCTAGTAGTAGTAGAAAGAGCTACACACTTTTATGTACTGGTACTAAGGATAAGTTCTTAAGTATAGTAATACTAAGGTACCAACACACCATCAAAATTTAACTCTACTTGTCACTTCCAAAAAAAAAAAACAAGATGCACCTTAAAAGCAGCATCCATATTCAGTGAAAGTGCATTATTAGTAACGTCATAACCGACAGAGAGAGAGAGAGAGAGAGGAGTTTATAAGAGATAGTTTTTCGAGATATGGTCGCTGCTAACATGGACTTATAAATCAATGCAGCCGCGACGACATTCTCTCTCCTTGCTCCAGGGAATCAGGCATAAGAGATAGAAAACGGGGCTCGAAGTCAAGCTCAATTGACTACAGTTATGTTCAATGTAATCATAACGCACAAGAAGAAAAAAAATCGATAATCTACCAAAGCTTATCGATTCATCGTCTCCACCCCACCCCCCCCCCCCTTTTACCATATTCCATCCTTCCCCATCATCCTCAAGGGGTTTTTTTTTTCTTCTTCTCAAAAAACTATCCATCAAATACCGATAGAGAAAAGATTACTGGTCAAATAAAGGAAGTGACGATTTCAAGGGGAAAACCTTTGACTCAAAAAATAATGTTCTTATCGTTTTTAAACGGAGGAGGAGGAAGAGACGGCGGAGGGGGGAAAGGTTAGGAGGGGTCATTACTCTTTTCTATCTCATTAAATGTAAGTACATTATGACATTATCTCTGCAGTTGTATCCATTTCTTTTTATGAAATTTATAAGATATTATGAGGCTAGTAGTTATCTTTTAAGATAAGTTTGGCCGCGTTTTTGAGAGTTTAGAACTTCCTTGTCGCAGTGTTTTGAAAACTAGAAGAGTAAACAGACTAAACGTATCTTTATAACGATATCTTATAAAGTTATAAGTAAAAACTTTTTTTCAAACAACAACTTTTTTAGGTACAAAAAAAATTGGAATTTTTAAAAACGGAGACAGTTTCTTCTTAAAAACATCAAAATGAAAATAACTTTAAGGTGGTTTTAAAGTGTGAACTCCTCTCTAACTTAATCATGATTATTCTGTCATTTCAGATGAAAAATAAAGAGAAACTTGAATGTGTTTTAGAAACTAGAAAGGTAGCTCAATCAGAGAGTATTTCATGTTGTTATCTTTCAAAATAAGCTTTTTTATGGAAGTTCGAAAAGGACCCAACTTTAATTACATGTAGATGATATTTTTTTGAATCTTTATTTAAAAAAAGTTTATTTTGAAAGATATTATCATGAAAACTCCCTTTTAAGTGGTTGCGCTACACTTATCGTTTATCTTCATTTTGCCCTTTAAAGACAATAATAAAGATTTCAAAAATCAGCTGTTCCATAAAGCAACTTAAAGCTGCTTTTTTACTGTCGAAATAGCGTCGACCGATCCTGGTCGGTTAGGACCCGGCAGAGTGGTGGGCAACCCCGGGCCCACTTTTGACCTACCGTGGACTCAACTGGGATGACCGAGGTCAAAAGTGACTACGGGAGCCATACGTTGAGAACGGTAAAAAGAGTTACGCCTCGGGGGAGTAAACCCCCGACAGAATTATGACTTCTTTACTCTTCTACTTTGTAAGACACTTTAAAAAAATTTTCTCTTAAAAGTTGCTTCAAAAAAAAAATCCCTAAACAATGAGAAAAAGCTGATAAAAGCATTATGTAATACGAGACGTTCCAATAAATTTACAATTTCTGTACTAATTTAATATTTTTTTTATAAGGCTAACCAAATTATACTTTTTAAAAAATAAATCAGAAGGACTTTTCGAGACGAAAATCTATAAGAAATATTCGTTAAATGATGATTACGTCTAAGAAAATACTTTTTTTTTTTCAATGGAAACCTGTACTTATATTCCATGATGCAACCAACATCAAGTACAAAATGAAACCCATCCTCCAATTCTCCCGTTGAACAAAAACAAAAGAGATGTTTTATCTTTAGAAACCAAATAACAATGAAAACCGAATGTCATTCGGTCTCATAAAAGAAGGTGGCTTGGCGTCCACTTAAAAATACAAAACATTTACTTATATTTCCGACATAAATTTGTGTTTTTTTACACTCTCTCTCTCCTCCACCATCCATCCAATCCATAAAGGAGAACTTTCCAATTCCAACACTACATAGAAACAGATATAAAACTAAGTAATTCACAGAAAATGAACACAATTTTATACCCTCCTCCTCCTCGTCCTCCGCATTTTATATAAAAAAAGTTCTATTATCAAGTATGTATATTAGTAAGTAAATAATGGCAACAAGAATTCAACTTTTAGTCATCACCATATACAACATAAAAACAATAGCTTTTAAACTACATACATGTAGACTGCCTAGGCAATCTGTAAAACAACCACCCTTCTAGTGAATCTGCAAAACAACCAACCTGATAGTGAATCTGCAAAATTCAACACCTAAAATGTATTGAATTTTGCAGATTTACTAGCAGTTTGGCGGTTTTGCAGATTGACTGATTCCGCAGACTGACAGTAATAGATAGATCTATATACAGTATATTATGACTGCCAATGAGCATCCATACTAAGACAAAATCTCAAAAATGAAACTTAACGATTGGAACTTCAAATTAAATCCACTAAAGAATCTGAATAGAGTTTCAACATAGAAAAACCCTGTTTAATTCAGTACTCTTGACCAGGAGTTCTAGTTTTTAATGTTGAAATTTCTAGTCTTCAAAAAGTTCAAAAATTGAAGTTAAAATTACCAAGTTAACCAATCTTGAATTTGGGCCTAACATTCTTCTCTTGTTACTAACTTTGCTACATGTAACTATTCATTGACGTTGTTACACAATGCAATGTTGGAAGAAGAAAAGAAAAAAATCCCTACACAACCTACCTAAATAAAGAAGAATAAAAAAATCCTCTACAAAGTCGAGTGAATTATCTTTTTCTTCTCTATATATATACATGCAATTTAATGGTCTGTAAAGTATATAATAGTCATTGGGTGACAAGCTTTAATTTCATTTGCTATATATATACACACAGTAGTAAGAGACATAACATAATATAGACAGACAAGAATAGAGAGATTTACAGGAGTTGAGTGCGTACTGATGATTCCCGAATACTAGGAATAAAAAGTAGGGGGAGGAACATAAGATTAGTAAAGGAACCACACCTTTTTTGTGTATGTGCAAGATACATCTCTCAATGAAAAAGAAATATCTTTACTTGCAAGTATAACTTAAGAATCTAGAAAGGCTTTTTGGGATCAAAAAATTCTGAATCTTAACATCTGAAAGCGTGTCAGGAGTTTTAGAAGAAAATAATTCATGATTTTTGAGGAAAATATCAAAATATTTCATTTTTCTTACATATATATTTTTTATATATACATGTACAATGTATATATCATATTAAATGTTTTGTAGTAGTAATATAATATAGGCCCCACTTATACATGTATTTAATAATATAAGTTCCACATAAAAAGAAAAATATGCAAAAATATTTCTCCTATTTATCCATTCTAAAGCCTTGTTTTCACGGCGATAGTTCTATCGCGATAGTTCTGTCACATGACAATGTGATGTCTAGTTTACAGATATCATTGAGTTAACACAACAGTGTTGCCTCTCTCTCTCCCTATAGAAGCCAAATTTCCCTACAAAGTCGTCACTCAACAGCTATTACTATCGCGACACTATTATCAACTATCTAGTCAAACGAGATCACAGTGTGATAGTGACTATCATGTGGTTTTCACGATGATAGTTCTCGCGATAGTTGCTGCTCTCATGACAGCAACTATCGTGACAACTATCATCGTGAAAACGGGGCTGGAAAATGACAAGATGGCAGTGTCAAATTCACTTCTATTTTGATAAATTTTATGAATATTAATAATAAATTTTTACCTTTTCCATTGCCTATTATTTTCCTGATATAAGTTTGAATTAGAAGTCGAAATTATAATTATTTTGTTTTAAAAAAGTAGATACAATAATTAATAAATAAATTATATATATTTAACATTTCTGAAATAAATATATCAGTGATAAATATCTAATAACCTTAGAAATAATTATCTGAAGCTTAAAAAATCATCATTCACCAACAACAAATTTCAATTAAAATATTGTTTACAAAATGCATTTCAAATATGTATTTAAAAAAAAAATGGATGGCAATGATTTTTTCATGTTAAATAAATAACATGCTTAGCTCAACATTAAAATTAAAATAAAATCTCAATCAAAAGCCATACCACACATAAAATAATCAAAATAAGCGAGATGGATATGAAAGAAAAGTAGGGAAGGGACCAAAACACAAAAATAAAAGGATAACAGAGAAGAAAAAAAGCAGTACTTACCATATTTTGGTAACCTTCCACATTACGTTCAACGCCAGTATTCTGGTAAAATGCATTAACAATTGCCTCCTGAAAGCAAAATGGGAACAACTGTGGCTTCAACATTCCAATTTATATATATATATTTTTTTGTACATGGATGTATAAATGATAATTATCAAAATAATTGCAACTAATAATAAATATTTACAAAACTCATCAAAACACATACAAACATTCAAAATAAAAAAAAAAGTGCAGCACAAAAAAAAGGAAATCAAAATCACTTTTATTTTCAATTGTTTCGTCACACATGCCAAATCATTCGTTAATAGTTTATTAAGACACTTTCAGAGAGGTTAATTAGGAATTAATAACTTGCAGACTAGAAAAAAGAAATCAGAATGTCCTAAACAAATTCACCAAAAAACTCGACACAGGATGATACAAAGTGACATTGGCCAACTAATTTAATAAAAAACAATGGACAGCTATGATAACCATTGTTTTAGAAAACAATTTTAAAGAATAATAAATCAGAAGTGTTTTTGAAACTAGAAGCTAGAAACTAGACGACCCAAAGTTTGAAGACCTCTTTTCTTCTCTTCTATTTTACTTAATTTAAAACGTTTCTAAAAACAATTTCAGAAACCCCACCATCATCCATTCCATCCTTTTTCAACGTTTTCACATTACATTAATACAGCCGTCTTTGTCAAAGCGAAATAAACTCCCAAAGTTTTATAGATTCAATTAGTCGCCACATTGTTTCAACAAACACTCATTAAACAAGGATTTCGTCAAAGTGTTTTATGGCCGTTTTTTTAAGTGAAAAGATTCTTTTTTTTTTTCCTCTCTTTCTCTACTTTTTGTAATAACAAATAAAGAAATACTTCTATGGTCGACAGAGAAATAAAAGAAGAAAAAAAAAAAGAAAAATTTGGAGCATTAAATGAAGGCTAAAACGTAATCTTAGTCGAGTAACTCAGACGTGTCCAAGTTGGATTAAAATATTGCCGAAAAATATATATAAAGAGAGAAAAAACTACTATACTTGTTCCATTAGATTCCAAATGTAAGACGAGAAGAAAAAAAACGATGAAATAAGAAAAAAGGTAGTCAAGTAACTCCCATATATATATATATTACTTTAGTAGTAAGCTAACATTAAATAACTTGTGTACAGTAATGTGTTTATATGGGAGAAATAGACAGAAAGAGAGAGAGAGGAGTTACTGAAACCATTAATGTCCACTACCTCTAAGTGTCCTAACACGTAACATCATCATCATCATAATAATAATGATGATAATAACCAAAAACACTCATAAATACACACACGTAAAAAAGGGGTGCAATACACACACATGTGCCAACATAATGGATCCAAATAGCCTCCAAAGTGTGAAAATAATGATTCATAAAACAAGTATATAATGTACATTATATTATATGTGGGGCAGAGAAGTCTGCTATTTGGCCTATTGCTAGCCTCCATCTCTATAAAACCCTTTTAACCTTTATTGAATGAGGAAATACAAATAACCAAATTTAAGGTAGTAGAATGTCCGGACATGACTAGTTCCGATAATAAAAAGTTCATATAATCGAACTTCCATTCAAAAAAAAAGTGAAGAAAAGTAAGAAGAAGAAAAAAACTAGAGGTGGAACGAATCCTAAATTTTCGAGAATCCGAATCCTAAAAGGTTCTCAATCTCAAATCCATCAAATCTCACAAATCTCGAACCTCTCGAATCCTTCATATAAAAATCCTATATTTATTAAAAAGATACAAATGAGTGCGAGACATTTGTCCTAAAGACACTTGCCCTAAAACCATTTTGCCCCTAAAACCATTTGCCGCTAAAACCATTTTGCCCCTGAAACCATTTGCCGCTAAAACCATTTGCCATAAAGGAACATTTGCCCTAAAATCACTTGCCCAAATCTGTAGTGTAAATTCACGTCATTTGGGCGTTTTATTTTTTACGCTGCAGGCGCGCAAAAACCTATTTAACATACTCCACCGAAAGGCACTAAACCGTATGAAAAGAGAGAACAAAAAAAAGTGATTTTAGGGCAAATGTCCCTTTAAGGCAAATGGTTTTAGGACAATATCCCGATACAAATAAATGAAATAATACTAAATATTTAATAAATAAATATTAAATATTATATTAATATAAAACGGTGTGGCACTCAGGGACGACACAAGGTGATATTGGTAATCCGGAATTGCAACCGAAATAGCAACAATCGCTGTTTTTTTGTTAGTGAACTTTTTATATTGGACGTCAATGGAGTTAAAACTAATTTTACTAAAGTTTTAACCGTTTTTTTTAGGTTAGGATTCGGAAGAGTCGAAAATTCAAGTGTCAGGTTGCGTCTTGAGTTTGTGAATTCAGTTATTCCATAGAAGGATGTCTGAGTAGGCCCAATTATTCAGTCATTGTTGGTCACCACCAGCACTCATTATCCTGTTTCGTTAGTAGTAATAAGTCAAATCAGTAAGTTTTCTGATAGCAGTATTTTCTAGCACAAATACACACACCCTAGTACAAAGTGTGTTATTGGTAAATTCTCTTCTTTTTCTGTATGATTTGTGTTTAATTATTTTTACTTGTCTGCGTGTATATTGTTCACTATCTATCCATCTATTTATGGAGACCCAAAATGATGATGTGTACGTAACCTGAAGAAGAAAAAAAAACCTGCTGGTAATATAAAATATATCTCCTGTGACAGAGATCTCAAAATAAGAGGATGAAAATCAGAACGAAAAAAAAAACCCACACAAAATCAAAACAAAATCATCTCATGAAAGGCTAATTACCCGGATGCAATAATTGTAATTGTCATTTTTATAGTTTAAGAATGCAAGTAGATCATTTATTTTTTGCTTGTAGCGTTAGATGGCGCCACTAGCCCTCCTCCCATAGAAATGTACTCACACTCTTCAACTCTTTGACTCAACCTTCCTTTTTTTTCACGTGGCGAACGTTTAATTGCGGGTCGCTATTTCTACACGTGCTCTTTCTTTACTTATAATATGTTCTGGGTAGGTTTGTCACGATAACAGGTTGTATTGGAACAGGCAATTAGAAATCGGGACGAACAGCAGTTGGCTCCACCCTTTTTATGACGACCGGCAACTTCTAATTCGTTTGTTGTGTGGTTCGACGTTGAAAAGGGCAAAGCATGTGAAGAGCATGTGACGTCAGACTACATAACCAACCAAGTATACGTTGCCGGTCGTCATAAAAAGGGCGGAGCCAACTTCTGTTTGTCCCGATTTCTAATTGCCTGTTGTTTTGAACGCTTTTAACTAATTGGTGAGTGTAGTTTGCCACCTATGGTTGAAGGCGCCATCTACCTTGCATTTACACAAGTATTTTTTCTATTCAGCCCTCTTAACTGATTTCCTTTCATCTAGGAGACAATTCATATTTTTTTTAAAAAAAATATCTTTAACATCCTAACCTCAAGAACTTAATTAAACTAAAATAGGGTTCCCCAATTAATTAATTATTTGAATGTGTTACACAACTTATGAAAGAGAAAATAATTTAAACTCTTTGTTAAGTCACTTTATTTCACTTAAGTTCAATTTCATTCGTGTTGTTACCAAATCATATCTTTCCTAATTAAAAGAAAATTGATTTATAAATTATATTTAGGCCGCCTCCTTCCTATATATGAAATAAACAGCTGCTGTTTGAATTTTATGCTACATTTACCAGTAGACATTCTCAAACACACACCTGGTAACAGCTTTCATTTCAGGCAATTTGAAAGAAAAGCTAAGGGGAGTTAGTTGTTGGTGTGACGGTTAAAAAAAAAGGCAGAAAAGAGAAAATAAAAGGAGAAGAAGAAGGAGGGGAATAGAAATAATGAGAATAAGAAGAGAGAAGGAAGAACTATTACCGTGGAAACGACCACGATGCGACTCAATTAGCCCTGAAAATAGGCAATCACTGCTAACACGCTTGGCATTAAATTTATTTAGTTAGCTTTCGGTTCTTTTTTTTTTCCTCTTCACATTATATATATTATACAGCATGGTCACAAAACTCAAGTTCGAACTTCTACTAGGTATGGTTAATAAATGTTGACATTTGTACGACGAACTTCTCCGATTTTCTTGTTAAAATTAACTTTTAGAAATAAATTCAATGTATACTACACTTACAAGAAAAAGTACAGTGGAAATAAATCGTTTAAAACGAAATGGAAGAAGATACTCCTAAATATTTTTTTTTTAGTATTAAACGAATTTCGTGTTATAAGAATTTTTATCCATTCATAAGAAATCGAATATTAAACCGTTTTCGTACATATACGGAGAAATACATTAAGAAAAAGTTAGCAATTAAGCCATAATCATTTACCATTCTAGTTCTGAAAACAACTTAAATTTTTCGTATTGCGTGACGTTTTTGCGTCTAAAAACATCTGTGGAGCCCACCGTATATGTACGAAAACGGTGGGCTCCGCAGATGTTTTTAGACGCAAAAACGTCACGCAATACGATAAATTTAAGTTGTTTTCAGAACTAGAATGGTAAATGATTATTGGCTTAATTGCTAAGTTGTTTTCTTTTATTCTGCTTGACAATATCTTTTAAAATAAACATTTTATAGCAATTTGAAATTTTAGCCTTTTTCAAATCGTAATAAAAAGTTTACTTTAAAAGATATCATCATGAAAATATTTTTAGCATTATCACCAACTATTCTAGTTTCTAAAAACACATTGAGGTTTTTATTGTGATCTTTTTCTCATAAATATTCTCATAATCGCCAGGGAATAAATTCAACCATGGAACCCATCTTCTATTGTATTTGTATATCTTTCAAAATAAACTTTTTTCTAGACAAAAAAATTAACAAAAAAAATATCACCTGCTTTAAAACTTATGTCATTTTCAAACTGACATAACATGGTTCAGTTACCCTTCTAGTTTCTCTAATTTATCTTAATTTTTCTCCTGTAAAACAAAATAATCAAGAGAAGAGACAGGCAAGTGTGCGCAGCAATAAAATTTTGTTGGCCCGCCCTTTTATGAGCGTCATCAATTTCTAATTAGTTTGTTACTTGGTCTGATGTCACATGTCCCGCACTTTTCAATTTTGAATTGGTTGATATCTGGTTTGACGCTCATAAAAGGGCGGAGCCAAAAAAATTGTACTGCTGGGCACACCTGCCTGTAGAAAAGAGTTGGAGGATCCCCGTTTAGGCCTTGTTTCCACTGGGGTGAAAATTTGAACTTAATGAAAATTTCAACTGGTGAAAAATAGAAGAAACGTGGTTCACGCCCATTCACTATAATAAGCGGGAGCCACGTTTCTTCTATTTTTCACCAGTTGAAATTTTCATTAAGTTCCAATTTTCGCCCCAATAGAAGAAACAAGGCATTACAGTTTTTTTAAAAAAAGCTAGAAAAATAAATAAAACTAAGTGCTAAAAATAAATTAAAATTTGAACACACACAACCTTGTAATAACATCTTTTTTAATTTCATTCACCACTTTCCCCCCCCCCCCCCCCCCCCCCCCGAACAACACAAAAACCAATAAAAGAGATTAAAAACACAGAAACCCTCACCCGAATTAAACCGCATAAACATTGTAATAATTTCACTTTATATACTTTGTTTTATCATTTAATTTCGTCAACATTTCATTAAATGTTCCAATAACAATGGCACCCATATCCCCCCCTTATCTCTCTCTCTCTCTCTCTCTCTCTCTCTCTCTCTCTCTCTCTCTCTCTCTCTCTCTCTCTCTCTCTCTCTCCCTCTCTTTTTCAACGATCTCATCAAAATGATAATTACAAAAAAAAAATATAATTCCAGATTAAAACTAACATTTAACTAGCTTTTATTTTTTTTTAAACATATACATAACTGAGCTATGTATATTATGATCTACCTTTTTGTTGCATCACTATTTATGATTTGTATACATTTACATAGAGCAAAATAGGTCCGTTTTTCAACCCCAATTTCAATCCTCTTTTTTTTTTTTGTTTTGCTATCCGAGTCCCATATTCTCCCCCCCTCCCATTTTCCCTTATTTTAGACCATAAAAAGATAAGTCCATGTTTTAATGATGTTCAAACATATGTAACAACATCCATACAAGTTACCATTATTACAACGACGGTTTTTATATATTTATTTATAATATAATAATCTAGCACATTGTCTCCATAATAAATGAATGGAGAATCAAAAATATGGTTTCAAATGAGAAAAAATAAAAACCAAAAAGGGGAAGAAGGAGGAGGAGAAACAGGAGTCGAAATTTTTATAAGAAGTAATTACGATAATATATCCATCCATTGGTTTATATAAGCCTATATATCAACATCCATATTAATGTGGATGCAAAAATTTCGGATAAATATATTTCCGCCCCTCCCTCCCTCCCTCCCTCCCTCCCTCCCTCAAAGTTTATGATCATCACAATGTGAAAAGAGGATTATATTTTTATTTTATTTTCTAAATTACACCATTAAAATATGATAAAAGTTTCAAATCCCATTAGATTGAAAGAAGAAGAGAAAAAAAAGTTCGACGTTTTTGCTTTTTGTTGTAAAAAAGAGATTTATTTACTAATATTTTTATTATAAGTTTAGAAACTAGAATTATAAAGAGATTACGAGATTTAAATTTTTTTTTGTCATGATGGCGTTTTATTCTATTATTCGGTTTTATATGTTTTACTTTTAATATTTTTTTTTCTTCCAAGTTTTTTTTTTATAAACTTGAAATTTAATCTTTTTTTTAAAAAATTTTCATAAAACGATTACGGTGATCATGAAAATGCGATTTTCAGTTCGTTTCAAATTTCGAACATAGTTTTGTGAACCAGATTTGTTGAATAGCTGATTTTCAAACTCTGGTTAATTTACCTTTTTTAACAAATATAAAAGAGAAATTGAATATTTTTGTTATACCTTCTGGCACATATGAGTTAAATGAATTCAAATTAAATGCGTTTAGGTGAATTATACGGAATCCAGTTAAGGACACGAACCAAATAAAAATTGACTTATTATTAATATTTTAAATTGAAATTTACTAAATCAATATTTTGTCAATAGTTTATATAATTATATTTAAGTATTAACTCAATATTTTCAGATTATATTAACTGAATAAATTGAATTCGACATATTCTTTGTTTGTCCTTTACAGGGCTCTGTAGAACACGTTTATTATTTAAATGCATTTAAATTATAAGGTGTGTACTAGGTATTAGAAACTAGACCGGTTGATCAATCACATACTAGTATTTACATGTTGATATCTTTCAAAATAAACTTTTTTTAATAGGCTAAATATTAAAAAAAAATATCATCCACTTAAAGTTCAGTTATTTTCAAATTGAAATAAAAAAGCTTATTTAAAAAAAATATCAACATGAAAAAAAATACCCTTAAGTGATTGAGTTCTACCCTTCTAGTTTCTAAAACACTTTCAAATTTCTCTTAATTTTGCATTTTAAATAAAATATAATCCGAGTTCGAAAGGTGCTTTTAAAAACCAGCTTTCAAAACCAACTTTGAAAAGAAGCTCAATATAAATTTATAATTATAATTTTTCTTAAATTCTAATTTCTTTCACTTTAAAACCGGTTAAAAGTTGCTTTTTTTTTAAAAAAAAAAAAAAAAAAAAAGAAGCCTAAAAACGAAAAATCTAATCGCTTCATAAAATAAAAACTACAATAAAATAAATTAGTGAAGTTCGAAAATCCAGTTTAACTTCACCATGTAATTTATCGACATGAAATGCAAAAAACAGTAATTTATGTCATTTCTATTAAATTATTCTAAAAGATTTATTTTAAAATATATCATCATTAAAATGTATTAAGAAAATTCACGTTCCCGTTTCTAATAAACTTTTGAAATTTCTTTTTTCACGATTTTTTATCTTCTAGAAAAAAAAAATCTTAAGTAGAACCAATTTTCAAATTAATCAATCACTTTGTACTTTTGGGCTTTCAAGTGGAAGTCTTGACAAAAAATATAAAAAAAACGTATTAACACCCTTCTTCTATGTTAAAAGTGTTAAATACACACTTCAACAACAAAAAATGTTCCAGTTTTCTCTATCTTGAGTGCGGAATTTGAAAACAAATAGAGATTAAACACGAAAAGAGACAATCATTTCATTAAAAAGTAAACGCAAAAAACCCCTCCCTCCACCCAATAAAGAGGCAAACCCCCTAGTTATTTTTTTTTTCTATTCGTGCTTTCTTCTCATTAATTAGCGGCGAAATTTTCACAGTCATTTTCTTTCAACCCTCAACTCTCTCTTTGCAGAGTGCCTTGTTTCAACGATTTCAACAACAACTTAAACTTTTAAACGCCAAAATTCAACGTTATCTTTCAACACGAGGGTAATGTTGCGCAACATGATAATGTGAAACAGATGATAACCAACCAACCAATAGTTAAAACAAAAACAAAAAAAGATCCCATTTAAAATAAACTGAGTTGTGCGTCCAAACAAGAAAGAAAACCGGTCATTGATCATAAGAAGAAGACGACGACGCTTAACTAATGAGTCTAATTAACAAGTGGGTCTCGTTTTTCTTAAATCTAATTTTACTTGTCCTCTCTCACAAAACTCCATCCATGTACAAAAGACCGGAACATAAAACACTTTCAACAGACAAAAGATCACAACCACTGGAAATAAATTTAATTTAGAAAACAAATGTATGAATAGAAAAAGAATTCGTAGTTTAGATAAAAACTAGAAAAGCTAAAGAGATTTTAATTACACATTGATATCTTTCAAAATTAGCTTTTTATAGACAACATTTTTAAAAATACAATCTGCTTAAAGTTGTCGTTGTTTCACACTTCACTGAAGAGTGTAGTATTAGATGGCGCCACTAGCCCCCTCCCATAGAAATGTACTGACACTCTTCAACTCTTGACTCACCTTCCCTTTTTTTTCACGTGGCAAACTTTAGAATTGCGTCATCGCTATTTCTACACGTGCACTCCTCACATATTTATTATGTTTTGGGTAAGTTTGTCACGTGATGATATTTTGGATGTTTTTAGAGCTAAAATGCATTACTATTTTAACTAATTGCATGCGAGTGCAGTTTGTCACAGGCAATTAGAAATCGGGACGAACAGAAGTTGGCTCCGCCCTTTTTATGACGAACGCAACTTCTAATTCGTTGGTTATGTAGTCTGACGTCACATGGTCCGCCCTTTTCAACGTCGAACCATACAACAAACCAATTAGAAGTTCCTATTCTTCATAAAAAGGGCGGAGCCAACTTCTGTTCGTCCCGATTTCTAATTGCCTGTCAGTTTGTCACCTATGGAGGTTGCAGGCGCAGGCTACCTTGCAATTTACACAAGTATTTTTTCTATGGAGCCCCTCTTAAGTGATTGAGTTATCATTCTTGTTCCCAAAACACCTTGAAGTTTCTCTTTACTGTTGTTCCTGAAGGATTTACCAGAGTTTAAGGCATTTACACACTTCAAAGTTGAAGATTCAACTTCCCAATAGAAATTACATGTTAAATTCTAACTTTATATTTAATTTTTTACCTGTTTTATTTAACTTTCACCTGTTAAACAGTCTTTTAGAAAAAGTGTTTAAAAATTCATCATCTTCCTCAAACTTGAAATGTTTTAGAATAAAGGGTAAAACAAACACACTCATTTGAATATCCTCTTACAGCTAGGAAAACTTTGGACGAAAAATTCAATTTGTTTTACATTCAAACATAAAAAAAGAAAAATGGATTGTAGTAGTAGCTCAAAAAAAATCCAAATGACCAAGTAGAAAATTTGCAATGTCCACACAATGTACATACTGTAGTACACACATATATCCACCAATTGAATGGAATCCCCACTCTCTAACCCCCAAATGTACATAAAAAAAAATATCCAATCTTCCTGTTCCTATTTTTCATTTCCTATTCTATTGGGAATATTACATTTCTTGATTGAATATTGATCATATTATTTAAAAAAAAAACTATTTCATAATATCGACCGAACCCAATGAATATAAAAAATATATATATATAGGTTTTGTCAGTATTTGCAGATGCGGATAAAGAAATATGAAAAATATAAATATAAAATCTGAATTCGTTAACCTGAAAAGCGTAACAAACATAAGAGTAGATCCTATTCCTCCCTTCTTTTTTCTTCAAGAGAAGATGTTGTTCTTTTACGGTTTTATCCATATACATAATAATAACCATGATGTGAGAAGAATTGCAAACAATGGGCAAAAGAAGATTTAACCGGACACTCCTTTAAGATTACACTGTGTAAACAAAGTCGAAATCTAATTTAATGCATAAGCAAACTCATGTTAGACAATACATTATTGATCTTTTCTCTTTTTTCCTCTTCTTCTACTTTGCAAAAACTAATGCACGAACATATATTTGGTAGTAAACATAGCTCTAAAAAAAAACTACAGCTAGATTATAGCTCAGATTTCTAGCGAAAATAGCTACAGCTTTGAGCACCATGTTTTTGAGGCTCTATACTTCATACAGTATTATTTCAACTGAACTAGAAGAACACGTTGCAATACGGGCATTTAGAAATCGAGACGAACACAAGTTGGCTCCGCCCTTTTTATGACGACCAGCAACTTCAAATTGGTTGGTTATGTAGTCTGACGTCACATGCTCCGCCCTTTTCAACGTCGAACCACACAACAAACCAATTAGAAGTTGCCGATCGTCATAAAAAGGGCAGAGCCAACTTGTGTTCGTCCCGATTTCTAAATGCCTGTGTTGCAAGTGTTATTGAGGTTTATTTCTTCTTGATTTAGACAATGCATTTCGCCATTGTCCCTCTGCCAAAGGTCTCTCTCCTTGGCCTGCTTGTAGAGTCAAATTTTTCAAATTAAAATTCTTGATGACTGCAAACTCAAAGCTAATGCTAAAGCTCCTATCACATTAACTGATGCAATAAGACATGCAACTTCATCGTTTATAGTGTGATATGACATGCAACTTTGATAAAACTTTCTTTTCAACTAGTGTGAGACTCAAGTCTCATTCAGTTTTAAATGTTCAACTACTAAACAACCAACCAGGCTGTATACCGGAAATGACATCAAAACTTTGAATGCATTTCCGGTTTCAGGACTTCCGGGTTTATGAATTTCCTGTCAGCTGATCACAATGGCTTCTACAATGCGGACACAAACCAAATTTTGAAAACTTGAATGGAACTAGGTTGTAAAACTAGTTTCATGTGTGATATAGAAGTTTATTACAAAGTTCTAGTTGCAAGTCAGATCACACGTTGCAGTGCAAGTTGAATTGCATTAAAAGTTGCTAGTGTGATAGGGAAATTTCCTAACACAAAATCATGTGCTTAGTACACACCCAATTAGAAAACGGGATAAACAGACGTTGGCTCCGCCCCTTTTATGACGAACGCAACTTCTAATTGGTTGGTTATGTAGTCTGACGTCACCGTGCTCCGCCCTTTTCAACGTCGAACCACACAACAAACCAATTAGAAGTTGCTGGTCGTTATAAAAAGGGCAGAGCCAACGTTTGTTTATCCCGTTTTCTAATTACCTGTGCCTAGTACTACCTTTCATTTAACAATCATTTTAAAAGAATCTCACAATGAGAGCTAGAAGTTTGATCATATTAACTTCGGCTTGCGTTTAAGAATTTTTAGTTCTTCATATCCGCAATGTCAGTAACCGGCTTGTTTCGCTTATCAGTGGAACCTAATTATTTATTAGCATTCATAGGCAGCAATCTTAATGGCGTAGAACACTATTTTGCTACCTGCGATAATGAACCTGAAAAAAAATTTATGAGCTCAAAAATCCAAAGATCAAGGTTACAGTTATTTCACCTTGAAAACTTGAGCAAATCTAGCTACAATTTCTTACCAGCTAGTTTTTCTGCTACACATACGAAATCCATTAGCCCCCACCCCCCCCCCCCCCTCCTCTTTTATTTTGATAGAAAAAGTGTATACAAAAGCCAAAAAAGAAGCTCAGCTTAGTGATTCACAAAAGCATTTCAAAATCCTAGAAAATGACAACACCACCGCCATCATCATCATCATCATCATGAACACATTTCTTAGGCAATATATGCTTTAAAGAAATGCTTGAAAAAAAAGATGCAAGTATAAAAAAAAAACACCCTCCGAAGTGGGAGCAGCTGTTATCCCCGCCAAACACACACAGATGTTTCTTTTTTGAGAGAAAAAACCCCTAAAAGATGGGTAAAGCTAAAAACGAAAATAAAAATGAGTGTATGGAGTGAAGAGGGTGGGGGGCGTGGTATATAAGAGGATGTGTGGTCGGCAAACCAACTGAATAGTCAAAACTATGTTCCAGAACTATAGATATAGAAGAAACGCGTTGCTTAGCAACACAAAAGGAACTTCCAAAAAAAAAAAAAAAAGGAACCATCCTTCAACTTTGAATTCATCGTTTTTTGGTTGTCTAATTTTAAGTAGGTGACCGCTTGACCGCTGTTGTATTGTATCTGCTGACAAAATGAAGAAGAAGAAAAAATTTACCACATTTAAAGTGGTCATCATATCAGTTTTCAAAAAACTTCAATCAGAAAAAGACAAATGGTTTTTTTTTTGCCTTAAAACTGAAAATTGGATGAATGACAAACTCGAAATCAAACAGTCATCTATAGACAGCTTCAGAATTTCTTTGGCTCCGCCCTTTTATGATCGTCAGACTAAATATCAATCAATTAGAAATAAAAAGAGCGGAGCATGTGACATCAGACCCCGTAACAAACCAAAAGGGCGCAGCCAAAAAAAATTCTGAAGCTGTCTACAGATGCCTGACGAAATCAATGACACTTGGAACCCTCAGCGAATAGGGTTAGCGTCATAAAAAACCCTGTCTTACTAAGTAACAATTTACATGTTATTTCTATATTGGAACCCCAGTTAGAGGATTCAAACTGAAGCTCAAGTAACATACAAACATGTCGTCACATTCTTAAATTATTATGGCCTTCATGTATTTAGAGGCTAATTATAAGATCTTTACGAAAAGCTGATGATTATTCTGTATTTCAAGAGCAACACTTGAGGAGGAATTAAAAACGTGTTAGAAACTAGAAAAGCAAATGCATCACATGTTGATATCTTTTTCAAACTAAACTTTTTATTGACAAACTTCCCCTCAAATTCAAAATGAAAAATAAAAATATATCAACATGAAAATACTTTTAAGTGATGCATTTGCCCTTCTAGTTTCTAACACAATTCTCCCTTGGTCTTGCTCCATAAAGTAAGAAGGGCGTTTACAATAATTATAAATGAACTTAAAATACCCAAACTACTCCATAAATAAAACGTAACAAAAACGCGTTGACGCATGCGTCAAAATGAAATTTATTTTTCTTCGTTAATTCTCACTTTCTTTTGTGCTGATTATTTTGACTGACAAATAATTAGACATACTGTACTTCTTCTCTCTTGATAGTGGAAAAATAAATGAAAAGTATAAGTGTAGAAATAAAATGGCACCGAAAAAAAAAACGAAAAATCTTTAACTGCATTTTTTTGAAGCAAAGCAGAATTAAGTGGAGCGCGAAAAAGAGGTTGAAGACAATTAAAAAGTTATCTTAATTTTCCTGCTTTTGCAAGAAGAGAGAAAAAAAAAATCATGAATTACGATTCACAGAAAACTCCACCAAAAAAATTACAAAGATAATAATTATCATGAAGATAACTAACTAAAGATGATATTTTACAGAATCCTAATTAGGCAACCCTCCAAATATTTATTTCATTTATTTAAAAAAAAAAACATGCTAAGAATAAAGTAAACACATAAAAGTTAAAACTATTTGTCAACTCAAGATTACTTGGTTGGCCCATTTAAATGAATCACAACGCGTCATTAAGTACGAGATTGCTCTGAATAACAGGCAAGTAAAGACAGGAACACGCAGACGTTTGCTCCGCCCCTTTTATGATGACAGGCAACTTCTTTAATTGGTTTGTTATGTGGTCTGATGTCACATGCCCCGCAGTTTTAAATTTCCAATTGGTTGATATTTGGTCTGATTGCTCATAAAAGGGGCGGAGGAAACGTCTGCGTGTGTCTTTACATGCCTGTCTCTGAACACACGCCGTGGTAGTTTCCAGGTCATTTTGCTTGACCTCTACACGCATGCGCATTTTCCGCGAAACTTATTTAAGAATGCAAGTAGATCATTTATTTTGTGCATGTAGCGTTAGATGGCGCTACTAACCTTCCCACAGAAATGTAATGACACTCTTCAACTCTTGACTGACCTTCCTTTTTTTTTACTCACTTTTATTTAACCTCATAATTTGTTCGTTTGTTTGTCCACCGCCACCTTCTGAAATATTTGAAAATAATCCACACTACAAGGGATTGAACCCATGACCAACATTACCAAGAGCTGAGACACTAACCACTACACTGTTCAACAAGACCCAATTACATCTTGTTACTTTTTAGACCTTTTTGTTTTATAAAAGCGAGTAACACAAAAAACATGTTTTGTTTAATTTTCTTGTTTCACTTTAATTGCGTCATCGTTATTTCTACACAGGCTCTCTTCACTTAATGTTTTGGGTAAGTTTGTCACGTGCTTTTCCAGCTAAAAGGCACATGTAGTTAGAAATAGGTGAAAACTTCAGTTGGCTCCGCCCTTGTTATGACGACTGGCAACTTCTATTTGGCTGGTTATGTAGTCTGACGTTGAAAAGGGCGGAGCATGTGACGTCAGACTTCATAACCAGCCAATTAGAAGTTGCCCGTCGTCATAACAAGGGCGGAGCCAACTGAAGTTTTCACCTATTTCTAACTGCCTGTCTAAAAGGCTGCATTCTATTTCAACTAATTTGCAGTGAGTGTCGTTTGCCACCTATGGAGGTTGCAAGCGCCATCTACCTTGCATGTACACAAGTATTTCTCAATGGTGCCATCTTAAATAAAGTAATCTTTATTTGATTCAAGCCAGTGTTTAATGCTGTTGTGTTTTGGACTGGAGCCCTGGAATCACAAAATTGGAAACAAAAGGCGCCTAAAGACATTGTGGACTAAATTAAATTGAAACAAGTGTGTCAATAAGAAAATTGATCTTGCCAAGAATCGCACATTTATTGGTGGGTTGTGTCTCAAGAAACATCTTAAGAGAAAACTTGTGCAAACACCGGAAGATGTTCTTTCTATCTTGAGTAGTTTTTTTTTTCTTGTCCTCAAGGTTAACAACACATTGCGACCTCAACTTTTTAAGCTGAAAAACACATGTTTTTCAATTTCGAACTAGGGGTTCGGCGAACGAAAACACACTGTTGTTCCACAACATTGCCCTCCATTTTGAAGTTAATATCAGTGGATCAATTGTCATTTCAGAAAGAAAACAGCAGAAGAAAAAAGAACTATTGAAGAAGGAGGAGGAAACCTGAAAATGTCAATCAATCTACCTATACAATACCAAATAGCACTTTTCTCTTCTGTTCTTACATGGTACATGTATATCCACCCCCTCCCCTTACCTTACCCTCTTTCCTTCTAGTATGTATTGTATTTGACCCTCTCTTCATTTCTTCCAAACCCTCTTTCAAACTAATAACGTTTGCCATTTCCGGTCTTGAAGGATGCTTATATTGTAGAAATCCAATCCATAAAAAAGTATGGTCTTCTCACCCTCCATACCAGCATCATTACAGTCTTATAATGTTATAGTCACGAGTTTCACGACTTATGATTTTGGGAGTTTCGAGAAACATTCCAAATTGAAAGGAAATCGGCCCAATCGGGAATAAAAAAAAAGAATGAGAATACCGTGAGAAGGAAAAAAACAGCCATTTTCAAAGAGCAGGAGTTGGGGGGGGGGGAAAGAAACTTCCAGAAGCTTTAAAAATATCTTAATTCCACACTCAAACAGTTAATATATTTTAACAACTGTCCTTTAGAAGTATTTTGTTTGTAAAACAAAAAATTGTTAATTGAAGAAATGAAGATAATTCATGTGGGAAAGAAAGGGAAAAAAGACCCCTCCCCCCACTCAGGCCTACATGTTTTTCGGCGTAACATCGTCACATTCAACTGACCACAACCAAGGAATCATGATTGAAAAATCCTTGGTATTAGACTGACAAGACCCTAGCAACATGAAAGGCTATCACTACCAATACACACACCTACACACTTTTCAATTATGTCATTTACAAGGAGAGAAAAAAAGAGAAAATTTCAAAGATTTCCAACAAAACAAGCAACCCATGGAGAGCCATAGACATTATAATACCCTTCCAAATAAGAGTGATTGCGTCACAAAAAGTGACCAAAATGGACACAAATACATTTCGAGTTGTGCAACACGCTGAAAAAAAAAACTTAAGAGATGTTCTCAGCGCAGCCACACACAAGTCAGTAATAAATGACGTAAAAAAGTACAAGAATTTCAGTTTATGTCAACAATAGACAGACCTCTCTCATCCTTGAGGTTCATTTTAAATTAGATTTTTTTTAAGAAAATTCAAGTGATTCAACGTAGGCCCCTAATATTGACGCAACCAAAACGCCATATTTGTTAACATGTAAACAAATTTAAACTTCATTCGCGCTTATCAGCATTGATCAGAAGCTTGCAGTGATTGCCTCAATTCAGGGGTAACATTATTATATGACGTTATTGACGAATGACAAGTCAAGATTTCAAAGTAACAACCAATAAAAAAAACCCATTGTCGACACACACACCCTTTCGCTTTATATTTTTAATTATATTTAATACTTATGATGTATTTATTGAGCAAAATCCAAGATTTGACTTCCTAATGAATACTTAGTTTGATTTGCATAATTCGTAACTAATTAACTGAAAATCCACTACGTAAAAATGTATATAATAATAAGAGGAGGAGGGTTTCTGAAAGAAAAAAAAAACTGAAGATTGACAAGTCCCAAAGAGACAATGCGCCTGCGCCAGAGGGTCATAGGTCACTAATGAACATCTCAACGTAATGACTTAACTGCAGCCGTGAATCACTCTCTCTCTCTTTCTGTATATGAGAATTAATGAGAGAACAGTTGCAATATGCTCCAACGCGATAATAATTTCCATCCGACAGTTTTAAGCGTTAATCTTGGGTGTGTATATATAATAATGATCACAACGATGATGATGATGATGATTATGCTACTACTACTACTACTACTACTTGCAACACTTATTTTTACTTCATTTTAAAAGTCAACTGCTTCATTTGCATAATACAATATTTTTCATACCACAAGAAAACTATATTACGATAATATGTACATAAACAAAAAAGAAATATGAAGTGCAAATTGTATTGCTTCTCTCCGCATCCTCCGATCTTCATCCTTAAAGTCTATCTATCGGCATATAATAAGATGAAAGCAATCAATAATAATATATGACACAACCCCCTTCAGCTCCCTCTTAAAGGTCATGTCGAGTTTATAGTAGGATTTTTTTCTTTTTGCAATGATGACGTCAATTCGTATTTAACGTTGATAAAGCCGCGTCCGTTTTCATGACGATAGTTTTTTCGTGAGAGTAGTTTGTCATGAAAGTTGCGATAGTTGACTCTCACGATAGCAAACTGTCTACATGTCTTGAAGTAAACGTGATAAGACTGTCATGACAGTGATGTTTGACAGCACAAAACACACCAGCAGTTTCAGAAATGTGTTTGAGTCAACATCAGTGTTGCCATTCTCCATCCCTCCAGAAGCCAAATTTCTCTACAAAGTGAATATTTTCCTACAAGTGGTCACTCAACAACACAGGCATTTAGTAATCGGGACGAACTTCCGTTGGCTCCGCCCATTTTATGACGACCGGCAACTTCTAATTGGTTTGTTGTGTGGTTCGACATTGAAAAGGGCGGAGCATGTGACGTCAGACTACATAACCAACCAATTAGAAGTTACGTTCGTCATAACAAGGGTGGAGCCAACTGAAGTTCGTCCCGATTTCTAAATGCCTGCCTCAACAACTATTATTTTGCAATAGTTTTGTATGTACGGTGATAGTAATCATGATAGTTACTATCAATGTCACAATAGTACTATCAACTATCTAGTTAAACGAGTGTTATAGTAACAATAACAGTGCGACAGTGACTATCATGTGGTCTGCAGACTCTGCACGATGATAGTTCTCGTGATAGTTGCTGTCATGACAGCATTTTCAGTATAAAAATAACTTCAAATTAACTCATTTACTATTCTAGTATTTAACAAACAAGAGTAAAAAAAATGCAGTAGTCAGTAATAATCAGCGCTTATATTGTGAACCAATTAAGGTTGTTTATAGTAGAAAATATTGTTTACTCAATATGAATAAATATTAACGTTAACTATAAACTAACTGGATCTCTCTTTTTTTTGTTAGCAGAAACTGAACTCAACTGATGATGATGACCTTCTCTTATAACAACGACCCTAATAATTATGAGTTAATAATAATAATAACCAGTATGTTCAACGGTCAAATTGCATTTTCATTCAGCGTTTTTATTTCCTTCCGATCTAACTTACCAATCATGTTTATCACATTTCCTATTCGAAACCTTCCTTCCATAACCTCCCTCTCTCTCTCTCTCTCTCTCTCTCTCTCTTTCTCTATACAATGCACAGGGATTCAGTGAAATAACTTACATAAAGAAAGGCTGATAGACACAACAAGATAGAGTAGAGACTAGTCATGTATTAACTGTCACGAAACCAATAATAACTTGGGCTCGAATTTGTATGCAAAAAATATCAAGTAAATGTTCCTTCACCGTATGGCACAAGGGCCAGTTGTGAAAGAAACAATTCTGTTTAGATCAACCAACAATTACAAATTTTTCCCCCAGTTAAAACACTGGTTGGAGGCTAGAACTCTCGTTGACAACTGATGGTTACCAGACATCTCTAGTCTCTAACCAGCCTTTTTATTAGAAAAAAAAAGCATAATTGCAGTTGCACTAATGATCATTACTTCATATTCACATTTGGCACTTGGGCCACAAAAATTGATAAACATTTACTCGAAATTTTGAATCAAAATCCGAGCCCTAATAATAACCATCCTATAATTCTAAAATTTTACTAGGAACCGTAACTCAGAAAATGGAATATTCCTCTGCACTAAAATAGGATTCAACATTTGAAAAAAAAAAGACCCCCAAAACATTCAATCAGAAACTTAGATTTATGAGTTCTGATGATGGAATTACTGTAAAGTAAACAAGAGATCCTGTGGTCAAAACCCCAAAGGAGGGAGGGGGGGTAGGGTGAGCAATGAAGGATAGTTGGCACTTGACCACAACATTCTTATCAGAAAGACCTACTTTGAGGGGAAAAAGAGGGAATTTTTTTAAAAAAAAAAAGCGTGGGTCATTTCTTAATTTTCAAAAGTGAGGTCACAAATAAGAACAAATCCCATTGTTATCTTTATGAATGAAAAGTATTGTTTGTTCCATTTTGTTATTGTTTGTCTTTGTCTTATTTCCGCCCCCTTTTACTTCTTCATCATAGTCAACTTTCTCAAGTGAATTCAATGACCTTTTTTTTTCTATGAATGACTAACCGCACTGAAAAAGCAATGTTTCCCCAGTAGACGTCTACCCATTGAAAGTGATAGAACAAATTGTTGAAGCAAACAAAAACTGACCTCAAGTTTTAATTTTTAGAACTTTAGGGGGGGGGGGGTTATAATATTTTTGGAACAATTTTAACATATTTACTAACGAACTCTGGGGGCCTAATTACAGAATGTCATAAAAAATTATGATGTCACTGCTTTTATGGTACTATTCCAATGACTGTCGTTTTATGCCTAATACGCCTTACTAGTCAATGGCAGCAATTTTTATAATATTTATTTTTAATTCGCTTTTGTGACTGTTACAAAGGTTAAGAGCTAAATATGATAATTTACTGTCATATGACAGTCGTTTTCCTTCTGTAATTATACTTCGCCGAATCTTTCAGAAGCAAAAAATTAAGAGGAACTAGAAAATGTTTTAGAAACTAGAAAGGTAACTCAATCACTTAAAACTGTAATTTTCATGTTACTATCTTTCAAAATAAACTTTTTTATGTCTATACTTAAAACTAGTTAGGTCATTTTCAAACTAACACAAAAAAGCTTATTTTAAAAGATATAAACATGAAAATACCAACCTTGTAAAGAAAAAAATAGGACAAAATACCCTTAAGTGATTGAGCTACTCGTCTAGTTTCTAAAATACTTTCCAAGTTTCTATTCATTCTACATTTGAAAAACAAAACAAAAAGTTCGGAGAGGCGTTTATACATTAAAACCACCATAAAGTATCCAAAACAGTAGAGATGTGTCAACAGTTCAGAACCAGTAGAACTGGTTTCGCCAATTACTGGAAATGATAGAATCGGTTCGCCAGTATAAGTCGAACTGATAAGAACTGGTTCCGAACCGAGTAGATTCCGTTCGGTTCTACCTTTTGCAACCTCTAACTAATGTGCTGCGCAAATCTTCTAATGCATATTGGGAATTACTTCTGATCAGTTCGTCAATCTCGACGAACCGGTTGAAACGCATTACCAGATTTTGCATAGCACATTAGGAAAACATGCGGCACAATTCTGCGCAATATTGCGCATAATTTGCAATGCAAATTTGCTAATGCATATTAGGAACCAGTTCGTCAAGATCAACGAAACTGATTAGAACCAATTAAACCAATTCCGAACCGAATAGAAACGGTTCGGTTCTACCCGTTGCCATACCTTTACCAAAAAGCTAAACCAAGAGAGGTAGTTTAACTAAAAAAAAAGGTATCATCAGAACACAAACTTGATTAAAATGTAATACGACCATCCATCCATCAGATTGGAATGTTTAAAAAAAATTAACCGTTCTTTCTCTTTTTTTCCTCACATGATGATGATGATGATGATGATCGTCATCAAGGAATATTATGAATCTATGATATACATTCATAAGCAATATAAGCTCTAATTGATTCCCAAATGTGACATAAAAAGAAAAGCAATAGGGAGGAAGGGAGGGAGTAGGAGGTAGGAGGAGCTTAGAAAAAAAAATCTCAGAAAGAAAAAAAAAGTTTATGACGGATTTTATACTTAAAAAAAAAGATCTGAAGAACTGAATTAATTTTAAAGAAGAGAGAGAAAAAGGTTTCATCTTGACACCAAAAAGTTAAGAATATGATAAAATTGTATCAACATAATGTAATGAACTCGTTTTTCTCTACAAGAAAAAAGGAGGAAAAAAAATAATGGATTTTTTTTCTGCCTTCTCTTTTTCTCTTCATTCCTCCTTTTCATTCTTTTCTGTCTCTCATCGTCTTTTGTCATTTTCTCATCCATTTTCCTAAAAATCTAATCTGACTTCAACGCAAAAAAAAAGTAAAATAAGGAGAAGGGTCTTAATCAAGCTGACAAAGTGTTGATGAATCAATGATGATGATGAAAAAAGTTAGTAGAAAAAGTAGCCTCTATTACTTTTAAAGAGGTAAAAGTGATGAAGAGAGAGAGAATTCGAGAGAAAATTCCTTTGAATTCATCAAGTCATTCAAAAAAGGGAAAGGAAAGGAAATGAAAGCTCAATGAATTGCTAAAATGTCAAAGAATCAAACGACGTCAAATTCTAGCCCATTAAACAAAAAAAGGAAATTAAGTCTCGGACACCACACAAGCACACGCACAATAAGAAAAGGGTGTTCAAATAGGATTCCTAATGAGCACCGAAATCACACACGCCAAACAAATACGAATTTACACTTGCAATTATAAGTTTCAACCAAAAATAAAAATGCAAAAAAAAAAAATTGCATTGCTAAAAAAAATTAAGAAAATGTGATTTTTAATATTAATGACATCAAGTGATTTAAATCAATCCATACACCGGTGGTGGTCGTGGTTGAGGAGTTTCTGTAGTAAACAATAGCTGCTCTTGACAATGCAACATCGAAAATTCATTTCAAGAAAACCCGAAAGAACGATGATGTCCAATAGAAATGTTGTTAATACATTCCCAGTGAAATCTGCAAGACAACAATGTCCTCATTTCCTGTCTGCATTGGACAATTCAAAAAGTTAGGCGGAAGTTGAGGTGTTGTTTCTATGGATGATGATCATTAAAATACAAATTCAAAAATTCATTGAAATTTGCAAGTGAATCGGAAGAACGACAATGGAAATGTTGGGTGTAAAAATGAAATCTGAAAGACAAGAATGTCTTCATTTCATATGTATGTAACATGCATTATTCAAAAATTAGGCCAAAAAAATTAAAATTATGTAAAAAAAACTAAAAAAAAAAATACTAAGGATCTTTAAAAAGAATTTTTATTGCAGTTTGAAAATCCCATTTTAAGTCTTTTTGGAGGTGGAGGGTAGTTATTAAGTACAGCACAACAGCAATATATATAAATTATATAATGAAAACCAGGCGTTTTGTTTCCCCCAAAATACAAGTCTTGTAATACAAGTGAATTTCTACGGAGCCCTGTAAAGGACATAAATCGCAAATTCACAATTTGTCATTACAAAATGTTAAGTGAAATTTTCTATGATTCTCCTTATTAGAGCTCCGTAGAATTCACTTGTATTACAAGACTTGTATTTTGGGGAAACAAGGGCCCTGATTATCATACTCCACACCCTATCCCCCCCCCCCAACCCTCAACCCATATAACTCGAAACATTGTTAGCCTCCACATCCAACCCATGTCGTTGTGCGAGATTGGAATGGCAATCAACGTTTGAAGAAATTATTTTTGCAAGCTACCATAAAAAGTTTATTTTGAAAAATATCGTCAAAACTGTAGGTTATATAGCTTCTTTAATTTTTTTACTGATACTCCTTCCCCTCTCCCCCCCCCCCCCCCCCAGGATAAAAGAAAGGGAATTTTAACTCACAAAAAAAAATTCCAACCTTTTTTTCTTTTGCCTTTTTAAAAATTCAGTCAAATAAAAATCTGCGTTAGTTTTTTTTGTTTTTTTGAAAAGTCGAATATTTTTGGATTAGAGGGTTTTATGCCCCCCCTCTCATATACAATGTACATTGACACGCACTCACATAGAATACACAGGAAGGTTAAAATTACATGTTACCACAGCTGTGAGGGAGATTGCGAATTTGTTAATCCAGCCTCAATAACTCCCCCCACCCCAAACCAAAAAGGCTCACAAAACCCTCGACGACGTCATGGGACAAAAAAAACGTCTATAAACAACCTCAACCACTCTCCCCTACCCCGTCATGAATATTATTCCCACTCGTTTAATAAAAAAAACTTTTCTAGACACACAAAAACGCAAAACAAATGTAAACGCAACTTTTAAAGTTGACTTTTTGTGAGTGTGACGTATTGTAGGGGTAAAAAAATAGGGTAAAATTTCTCTCTTGATTTTATTATTTACCAATATAAACATCAATAGGGTTGCTAAGGTTTGGAAAAGTAAAATTTCAACAAAAAAAAAAAAACTTTAAAAGTTGTAAACTTCAAGCTTGCGAGGGGCTTTTCAAACTCAAGTTTTCACGATTCAGGAATTCAAAAGAACTAACTGGATAACCTGGATGAAAGACAGGCAGTTAGAAATCTTAAAGAACTTCAGTTGGCTCCGCCCATTTTAGGATAACCAGCAACTTCTAATTGGTTTGTTGTGTGGTTCGACGTTGAAAACGGCGGAGCATGTGACGTCAGACTACATAATCAACCAATTAGAAGTTGCGTTCGTCCAAATAATTGCGGCGCCAACTGAAGTTCTCCCCGATTTCTAACTGCCTGTGGATGAAAGTAAGCAATTTCGCGGCCCAGGTAGACAATAATAAAAAAAAACTGCCGAATTAATTAATAGTAGGGCTACATAGAGGCGCTAGGATTGGCCTGAGAGGTAATTTTATGAAACATGGTTCTTGGGGCTTTGTGGGTTTCATTGGGCTTTGGGTCTATAACTATGTTGTCGGTCTATGACGTTTTGATGCCTGTTCTGCACAGGCAATTAGAAAACTTCTAATTGGTTTGTTGTGTGGTTCGACGTTGAAAAGGGCGGAGTATGTGACGTCAGACTACATAACCAACCAATTAGAAGTTACGTTTCTTTTCAACGTCGAACCACACAACAAACCAATTAGAAGTTGCCAGTCGTCATAAAAAGGGCGGAGCCAACTTCTGTTTGTCCCGATTTCTAATTGCCTGTGCTGTTTTATTAACCCCCCCCCCCCCCCCTCTACAAAACGAACAATTTAAATTTTTTAGTAGAACTTTTTACACGTAATGCGATGATGTAAAATGTTTATACGACAAAAAAAAAATCCCTCCGAAATGTTATTTTGTAATCTCCACACGTTTTTCTTCTTTAGTTTTTCTTCCCATACTAGTAGTTATCAGTGACCACTTAACCTCTTATCAATACACCCCGAAACTCCTCCCCCCCCCCCCACCTCTCTTCCCGTGTTCATCATCATCACCACCACCATAATCACCCAACATTCTCTTCTCAAATTCTCTCAATCTGAAAAGAAAGAGAAAACCTCCAAATGTTATATAAGAAAATTTTTTTTTTTTACTTTCTTCTAAGTCTTGTCATTGATTTATTACAAACCAACTTGAACTTAAACCCAATTATTAAATTTATTATAACTAATGTTACCATAAGAGTGTAATGTTGGTGGTGCTCCTATGGAGTCGGAGGTTCAGTGGGTCACACACCAAATTGAAAATGAAGAAAAATAATTTCCAGAAAAGTTTTTTCAGCAAAAAAAAGATAACCAAAAGTTTTTTTCGTTTTCAGAAAACCCCACAAAAATAGCAAGAATTTATACTTGTTCACAGTTCAAAGTCTTTCTCATATAAACTTTCAACGTTTGTTGGAAACTAGAATACTCCGTTAATAACATTAAAAGCAAGTGTCATCATCATCATGATTATGGGCTCGGATTTTTATGCAACATCAAGCAGAAGTTTCTCAATCTGTGGCCAAAAAAAGCCAATTTGTTAAAAGTAAACAATCTCGTTTCGATCAACCAACAATAATAAAGGTTTTCTTCAAATCGAAAAACACTAGTTAGAGGCTAGAACTCTGACAACTGATAGTAACAAGCCATTATCTAGCCTCTAACCAGACTTTTTGATTAGAAAAAAAAGCATAATTGCAGTTGCTCTAATGATGCTGATTACTTCAGAATTGGCACTTGGGCCACAAAAATTAGAGAAATATTTGCTTGATATTTTGCATATAAAAACGAGCCCCTTAGTCCACTTTGAAAAAAATATTTTTACTTTGTAAATATGTATTCTAAATTCTAATCCCTCATTTAGGCCTACTTACTCCACTATTTGTTTATAAATAAAATATGGAAACGAGAAAAAAATATTAGCGTAAACATTTGTAATGGATCTAAGATAAAGGCTATAAATTTGTATGTATAAATATCTTATTAAGCTCCCATTTCATTTACATACTGAAATATATATTATTTTTCTCTCATTTATCCTCCTCCTCCTTCTCCCTCCTCTTTACTTCCAAATTTCAAGAAAAAGTGTAATTTTCTTAAATATAGCACAAATAATGTTGTATGAAACACAACAATGAGTAACGACGGATATGAAAAAAGGGGAAGAATTTCTCATCAATCCATTTGCCAAAATAACATTTTTCAAATAAGACGAGCAACAAAAAAAAAACATGGTTTTAATACGTTATTTTTGCAAACATGAGGTTATTATAATTTCAGATAGAGAGAAAGAGAAACTTCAAATCCAATTGTAAATGAGATAATGCAGAGAGAGAGAGAGAGAGAGAGAGAGAGAGGGGGGGGAATGGTGAACCCCAAAAACGTAAATTATCCCAAAGTGTGTTTGTTTATAATATAGAAAAAATATCTACATAGTCATTTATTACACGGGCAGATTTAGTATTTATGTTACTGTTAATCTGCAAGTTGCCTAGGCAATCTGAAAAACAACTAACCTCCTAGTGAATCTGCAAAATTGAACACCTAAAAATGGAATTGAATTTTTGCAGATTCCACTAGCAGATTGGTTGTTTTGCAGATTGCCTAGGCAATCTGCAGATTGACTGATTCCGCAGATTGACAGTAACATTCATACGAACACATTTTAATCATGCACACTTCAATATTTACTATTATGCGCATTCATTCATAGAACTCATACAGTATGTACGGTTTGTTCACAATGTCAACCTGGTTCCATATATCCCGGACGATGACGAGAATTGGAATCTATCCCTTGCTTCGCTCGTACGTTCAAACGCTTGCTTGTACGCTCAAACGCGTACTGCCATCAGTTAGTTGTTATTTCTACTGTATGGGAGAAGAAAACAAAATTCCATAATTGTGGAGTTAAAACTAGGGTGGACTATGGAAGTTTGCTGAGTCATTTGATACTCTGAGACCTTAATAAAAACATACCTTCTTACCAATATGACTAAAATGGCTCTGCATAAAACTAATTGAATGCAGAAATTCGGAATACAAGGAATTTTTTAAGCTTTTTGCACAGACGCACACTACAGTAAATTGGAACGAATCGATTTGCCAGAGAGGGAATATTTTGACTGATTCCGACGTTATCCACATGCACTGGTTGTCTGGTTCTCTATCACAGTATAAAATTTTAGATACCTGCTACAATCGCCAGTTCCGACCTAACGTGCGAACAAAACTCGTTTCCGTTCATAAGAGTTCTGATTCCATTTCGATCTGATGTAGTGTACGGCAAGCTTAACACATTTTAGAAACCCTTTCCTAATAAAAACTTCCAGTTTTTCAACACAAAACATACACAGAAACGTTTGTCCAGTAGCTTAATTCTTAAAAGGGAGTGAATTGTACACATTGTGACAAAACCACCAAATTGGGCACATTAAAGTTAATAACACTGAATTTTAGATATGAAAGGCAGTGACAGGCAATTAGAAATCTGGACAAACAGAAGTTGGCTCCGCCCTTTTTATGACGAACGGCAACTTCTAATTGGTTTGTTGTGTGGTTCGACGTTGAAAAGGGCGGAGCATGTGACGACAGACTACATAACCAACCAATTAGAAGTTGCCAGTCGTCATACAAAGATCGGAGCCAACTTCTGTTTGTCCCGATTTCTAATTGCCTGCAAGGCAGTGTGGCATGACGCCATTTTGGCGGTCATATGGAAAAGAGAAGTACAAGTCCAACTGATGTACAGACTGCCACTAAATATGCATGAAATTGAAACTGGATACTAAATTGAGAAGAATCATGGTTATTACATCCAAATTGAATCATAAATGGCTGCCATATATATATATATTCTACAAATGCTGCTGCTGTGTCTTCCCAATGAACCCACCCACACACCACCGGTTTTTTCTTCCTCGAATGAAGTTAAAACTATTTCCGGTGGAAGTCCCTCACACAATCTGTCAATCAGACACAAATACATTATTACCAATGCCAAAACATCCAAAAATATACAGATCTATGAATAGTGCTGATGATGGGTGATATGACATCCAAAGTGACAGCAAATTCACTTGCTAACATTTTTTTTTTCATTCAAATTATATCCTTTTCAAGCGCATCATTAAGTTTTTAAAAAGATTTCCTTCGTAAATATAATCATGCAGCCAAAAAAAAAATCACATTCAAAATAAAAAAATAAGTTAAAAACAAACCAAAAAAAAAACCACACAAACGCAAAATTGAGTGCAAAATCAAAACGAAAAACATTCTAAGTTTAAACAACCCAACTGATTTCACTACTTGTAATTTAGGTAGAAATGCAGTTATAAACAAATAATAAAAATCCACTTTACCTTTTCTCGAAGAAGTTCTCGTATTTTTCCAGCTTGATCGCGAAATTTTTGTAAAGACAGTTCTAGCTGCAAACATTTATCCTGCCAGTCCACTTCCACGTCCTCATTCCACAAATTAGGACCATCTTCAGGTTCTACTTCCATATTATCACTTAGCACAGAAGGTGCCGAAGATAAACGAGAACTGTAAGAAGAACGCTGGTCAGCGTCACGTTCAGAGGACATCATGGTGTCGTCACCACAAAATCCGGAAGAAAAAAAGAATCACAAACACCAATCACATACACATACACACCACCACTAAAGACTACCCAAGAACCCCCCAAAACGCGTCAAAGTTTCTGTTAATCCACTGAAATGTCGTGGAAATAGAGAGCATATGGAAAGACAAAAAAAAACTTCCAAAGAAGAAAAAAACACGTAAAAATAACACTGAATGAAGTTGGTATCGAAAAACGGTTGAACGAAAACTTTTTCTTAAAAGAGTTTAAAATTTAACCACATGGAAACCGAAACGAAAAAAGAATTTTCCTCACGAAGGCAACAAACATATTATAATTATCCTTCTATATTGAAGTCATATACAAACTTTTTTTTTGGTTTTTAGAAGTACATCCCCTCGAAAGGAAAAAAAAAATCGTCTGAAGGCGAATTTGAGGAGCTGAAATTCGAACACAAAAAAAAGTACAAAAATAAGTTAGTAACTTCGTAATTAAGAAGCGACAAAAAACATGAAAAAAACTTTTGACATTGTCTGAAATTTCCAATTAAAACACGAAAACACACACATTTAAAGATGATGATAATATTAATATCAAAGACATGGACATAGGTCAAAAATAATGACCAAGTAGGTTAAACACGATAAATTCTTAATGAAAATAATACGACGAAGATTAAAAAAAAAGCAATACAGAAAAAATAACTTCAATCAAATATTAATTTGTTAAATGAAATGAGAGACATTAATATTAGAAAATAATCAGTATTTTTTTTATTATAATGAATTTTTGTTCAAAATAAAAATTTTTAGTGAAAATTAAAAGAAAATATCGGTTTTGCTAAACGTTGTGGGGGGTTATTTTCAAACTGAGATAAAAAAAAATAAACTTATTTTAAAAAATATATCAACAAGATTGAACTAGTCTCTTCTAGTTTCTAAAGTTTGCTTCTAAAAAGTTACCCGATTAGACAACTCGTTTCAGATGCTGCTTCTTTGCTGGAATAATAGTCTCTAACCAGGTTCCTTGAGTGAGACATCAGTCAAAGAGTTTTTTCAATATTATAATTTATAACGTTACTCAGACGGTATCAAGACACTTCGCCTAAAAGACCATTCACCTAAATATTTACACCTAAACCGAATACTCTAAATGTTTTTTTTTCACCTAAATGACTATACAGCTAAAACTTTCCACCTAAAGGAAGTTTTTCTAATACATTTTCATCTAAAAACATTTAACCTAATACTATACTTTAGGTGAACAAATTAAGGTAAAATAGTATTAGGTTAAATGTTTTTAGATAAAAATGTATTAGAAGAACTTCCTTTAGGTGAATGTTCATTAGGTGAACGGGTTAAAATGTATAGTCATTTAGGTGAAAAAAACATTTAGAGTATTTGGTTTAGGTGTAATTGTTTAGGTGAATGGTCTTTTAGGAGAACTTAAGGTGAAGTGTCCTAGAACCACTCAGACACGGTTCAATGTTGAAATTCACGAAGAAAACCTATTCTTCTTGAATTTGGGCCCCAAGTGTCTCAGTAGGCATCAAATTAAGAGGACTGTGGAGAGAGGGAGAGAGAAAAAAACATGTATTTGCTTAACTTGCGGCACTTACCGACATCCGCAAAAGTTCATATGGAAATTTATTATTTTGAAACTTTCAACAGAAAGAACTGTTTCTCGATCAATATTTTTTTTTACGATGAAACTTCCTTTAAAAATGCAATTTTCCACGAGATTATGAAGAAAGCAAAGTAATGAAGAGCAAGCAAAATGAGAGAAAGAGAACGAAGAAAAGAAGAAAAAAAAAACCTTCAATGTCAAACCGTATTAATTAAACAGCTAAGAAATACCGGTTTCAAATACGTTTGTGTAAAGAAAAGTGCTAGAGAGAGAGAGAGAGAGAGAGAGAGAGAGAGAGAGAGAGAGAAAAAGTCTCATGATCGACAAAAATCCAGGAAATGAATGAAGTTCTAACACAAATTCCTCAAGAAAATAGCTTCACGACAGAAGAGACGAGGAAAAAAAAATCCTCTCATCATCTATCTCATCAGGTCAAATGTTATTTAAACTTCAAAGTATTTATGGAAATGAGATGAGAGAAATGCAAATGAGTGAATAAAAAATGAGCTATAAACACGCCACCTATCAACGAAGAGGAAGAAGAAGAAAAAAAAAACTCATCTGAGGGTAAAACGAAGAAAACGACGAAAAAAAAAAGGTTATGAAAAATTGTAGTTGAGAGTGAGATTGGGAGAATAATCATCATCATCATCATCATCATTCAGACGTGAATGAAAATTATTCAACATCTCTTTTGAGAAACGAACTCCAAAGAGGTATTACTTAGATAATAGTCATTATTACCTATTAATGTCAACAATAGCATAACTTCCGGTTTATGAGATAGTACGTCACTACAACAAAGGGTCTCCTATCCACGTTTATGTTATTAATTACCTTCATAATAGGTGAGTTTTCCTGTCCTGTTCCGGTTTGACAGTTGGCGTTCTTCGACTTTACATGCTGTAATTAAGACTTATGTACCCCTGCTACAAGCCTTATTGGCTGCTTGCATAGTAATTTTTCAAATTGAAATACTTTCGAGAGGCTCGTGGGAGCCCACCCAGTTTTTTAAAGGTTGCGAGGGGCCTCTCAGTTTCGACACGTTGTGGATTTTTAACTTTCGAGAGGCTCCAGTGGGCTCACAGTTTCGAGAGGTTTCTGGGGTATCTCTCAGCACCCATAATTTCAAAAGAATCTTGGAACCCCTCAGTTTCGTAAGGCTGCCGAGGGCTTTATAGTTTCGAGAGGTTCCCTAGAGACTTCAGTTTTGAAAGTTTCCCAGAGCCTGCAATTCCAAAAGATTTCTGGAACCTCGCAATTTTGGACGGCTCTCGAGCCCACAAGACATTTTGTGTGTTTCTAAGTTTAAAAACTTATTCAGACCATTATTACTCTTAAAAGAGCCACAAATAAAAACCTCCATCCCCACCTCACCCATTCAAGCTAGTAGCTGCTTATACTCAGAACTCCAAAAACAGTTCCATTTGACTCCATTACGAGTACATTATCATCAAGAAGATACCAATTACTCGTTCACTTTCTCAATCCTCTCAAAAAGAAATTCATTGGGTTTTTCATTTCCTTTATAAAACACAACGACCATTTTCTAAGTCCCAATCTAAGATCAGCAGGATTCAATCATCATCATCATCAGTAGTAGTAGTAGTAACCGAAATCAAAAACAATCAATCGGCAATCATAAAAGTGCACGGAGAGAAAGTAAGCAAGTCAATCAAGCAACCCAAGTTCATCAAAAGAGATATAAAAAGATATGATAGGAAAACTAAGATTACACAGCGTGTTTCTCCTAAAAACAGGCTAAAGAATGCCTCTCTATAGTCACCTGACTAAACACTGTGCATCATATGTTACCAATCAACTTAACATTATTATTGGTTTATTTAAATGAGAAACGTGATTTTGAAAATGGCTCAACTTCAAGCAGCCTTAAGGTAACATGAAAATACCCTTAAGAGGGCACCGTAGAAAAATCCTTGTGTAAATTGCAAGGTAGATGGCGCCTGCAACCTTCATAGTTGGCAAACTACACTCGTCGCCAATTAGTTGCCGTAGAAGTTGCCCCTTGTAGCTCTAAAAGCGTCCAAAACAACCTTAATTATCAGCAGCACGTGACAAACGTATACCCAGAACACAATATAAGTGAAGAGAGAGAGCACGTGTAGAAATAACGACGCAATCAAAAGGTTTGCCACGTGAATAAAAAGGAAGAAGGTGAGTCAGAGTTGAAGAAGTGTCAGTACATTTTTATGGCGGGCTAGTGGCGCCATCTAATGCTACACGCACAAAATACATGATCTATTTGCATTCTTACGTTCTAGTTTTAATTGTGCTCCTCCTGATAGACATAAATAATAATCAAGTTCAAAAAAATCAGCTGTTCACAAACCATCTTAAACTTTTTTCACTGCAGAGTATCCCCATATTTCTATCAAAGTTTTTACTCAAAAGTTATGCTTAAAAAAACTTAGAAAAAAAGGACAACTCATTGAAATAACCAAGTCTGTAATCTTGAGTTGACAAATATTAAATGCTGACAAGTAATACGAATTTCTAACTTAAGTTTCTCAGAAGGACGTGGAAGAAGGGTGTTGTCATTTATATCAGAGTCTCAAGAAGAAGGCAGAAGACAATGTGCTTAATAAACAGGGATTAATTTTAAGTTTTAACTATGAGCCGCAAAAACCCCCCTCCTTTTCCTTCTTTTCAGACTTTTAAGCGCTCAATTGAAAACGCAATCATGCAAATGAAGAAATAGAATAGAAAAACAAATTACTTTCTTTTAAACCAAAAAAGAATAAGAAAAAAAAAACTCATGTAAAGAATAAACACACAGAAACAAATGACGATGAGACTAGACTTTAATCTTTCTAGGAAGCAGCTCATTTCTTAAAAAGTTTAGCGCAATTAAACGCATTAAAATGGAGTCTCTTTTAATGACTCGTAAAACGTACAATCTCAAAAAACACCCCCCCCCCTCCAAAAAAAAAACCTCAACACAAAAAAAGTTTTAAATGTGTAACAAACGGAAGTAATACCCAAAGATAACTTCCGTTTTAACTTCACATTTAGAACAAGAAACACAAAACTAACCGACACAACAAAAGCCAACCAATAATCATATATGATAATTGTTTAATTAGATTAGTTATATTATGCCATCTGGATGATGATGATGATGATGATGAAAAATTACACCAAAAAAAAAACAAAAAACAAACATTCCTTCACCGGGGTGAGGGGGGGAGCAATACCAAATTACGACTTCCTGGCTCAGTCCACATTTTTAATTAAAAGAAGATTTGATCTAAGATATTCTTCCTCATATATAAGCCTACATATGTATATATATTACACGAATTCTTAACTACAAGTTAACCAATTACATGTGTACAAACATACACAAACGAAATTAAGTGGTTAAATGGAGGATATATAATTATCCTTCTTTTATCTTCACAATTAATTATCATCACAGAGAACCACCACCAGTTATGATTATTAATTTTTATTATTATGATAAAATTAATCCTCACATAATAGTTATATGGTAACTTTGATCCAATGTGACGGGGGTTTAATACAAACACATGTCACATGGGTGGTTTTCCACTTCATTTTATTACAAAATACACCAGAATTAATGTTTTTGCCTGCGTACAGTGTGTATATAGTAGAAAAAGTAGCTCTCTCTCTCCGGTAGATGATGCTAGATTTGCTAAGATTTCTAGAAGACATAGCTGCAGTGTTCGTCACAAGGTAATTGAGCAACGGGTAGAATCGAACCGTTTTTACTCGGTTTGGAACCGGTTTAATCAATTCGCAATTTTTTTTTTTGGAAACCGGTTCGGACCAGTTAGTGAATCTTGATGAACCGGTTCACAATGTGCATTAGTAGATTTGCACATCATATTAGAATTTATTATTAGTTAAAGGTGGCGAAGGGTAGAAAACAAGCAAGTGGTTATGTAGTTGGTTATGTAGTCTGACGTCACATGCTCAGGCCCTTTTCAACGTCGAACCATACAACAAACCAATTAGAAATTGCCGGCCGTCATAGAAAGAGCGGAGCCATCTTTTGTTTGTCCCGATTTCTAATTGCCTGTGGGTAGAACGGAACCGAATCTAGTCGGTTCGAGACAAGTTCGACCAATACTGGCGAACCCGGTTCTACCGGTTGCGAACCGTTCAACATCGCTATTTGAGCGGGTGGAAACTTTTAAGAACCCCCCCCCCCCCCCCCTAAGGTGTTTGCCATCGTATTTTCAATTTAACAAAACGTCAAATTCCAGAAATTTAAATCAAAATAGCAAAAAGTTAACCTTGTTTCAAAGTATATCAATTTTTTGTTGTCTTAATTTAATTACAGCAATTCATTTAATACAACACGCAAAAAATAATTAGGTATTCACTTATTGTTTTCGATGGACTTTCCAAAGTTTAATCTATATTTAATTAATTTTACTGAGAGACATCAACTTTAATTAGTCTAAAAACAGAAAAAATAAATGAACCTAAATACAGATAGGGATAAGACGATTAGAGAAAAATAATCTAACCGATTTATTTATTCTCGTCCCATGATATCCCCCTCCCTCCCCCTCAAAAGGGATAGTGTAATCAATCTATTTCGGATATATATGTCGCGTCCAATTGGAGTGTAATTTGTCCATTACACGAAATGTATGTCCATTTTACGAAATGACACACATACAGTAGGTTGGCCTGATAAAAAAAAACGCGAAATGGACATACATTTCGTGTAATGGACAATTTACACTCCAATTGGATGCGATTCTATTCCAAAGGAAAAACAAAATCTCTGCAATTTCTTATCTTATTCTCGTATATTTACACAGCTAATTGCACAATACACGGATAGGCCTATATCGAAACTAAAAGACAAGTCTGACACAAAAATAAAAATCTTCACTAGAATTTCTCCATCTTTTCTGCGTTTGTTTGGTGTCTTGTCTGTGTGTGTCTAGAAATATTTCTCAAGCTCTCAAAAAACACAAAAGAATGTTTCTATTTTTTTTTTCAACAAAAAAAACATAAATAAACTAAAAGTAACAAAACTTGAGGGAGAAATTGTGTCTCGAAACACAACTTTTTCTCTATATATATTTTTAACCTGATTCAGAAGAAAGAAAAAACGACAAAAATATATTACAAGAAAGAAAAAAACTGTCAAAAATTGTCTACTTTTTAATTTAAAATTTGGTTCTCTGTAGTAGGGGTAATAATTTACTATGAACAAAAAATGTAACTTAAGTAAAGAAATAGAATGTCATGTCAGCAATACAATGCAATACAATGCAATGCAATGCAATGCTATGCTATGCCATGCTATGGACGTGGTCCAGGGAAAGGAAAGAGCAATGCAACAACGCCTATAACAATCTACTGCGAAATGAATATGGCAGAACCAAACGCTTTTTGAAGCATTTTTTTTTAAATATTACGAGCGTACTTGTAATTAGAAGAGAAAGGTTCCCCCGGGGAGGGGGAAGTAGATTTCAGTTTATCGCTTAAGAGCCTACAGTTAAAAAAAAACTTACAAAAATCTTCGCATGTAGGCGCTTCTGTAGCTGTGACGTCAACTTGTGACAAAAAAATTTAGATCCTATAACGGTGGAAGCTTTTGTGGCCTATGGGATTTAACATGAGCTAAAAAAATACGAGATTTTAAAATGAAATTAAAAATAGAAAACCAAATTATAAATTTTTACCAACTTATCACTAGATGAGCAATATTGTTAATGTCCATATTGCAATTTGAATTTTGAAAATAACAATTTTCGTTGCAGAAAACAAAACATTTGCCTGAATCATGTATTTTTTAAAAAAGGAATTTCTCTTTCTCATTTGCTTCAATGGCTTAGCTGTGGGGCGCCACTAAACAGCAAAAAGTGGAACTATAACTGTCATCTGCTAATATTCAAAATGGCGTCACGCTCTTAAGGTGGTTTTAAAGTGTAAACGCCACTCGAACTCCGGATATTCTTTTTTTCAGGAACCAAATTAAAAAAACTTCTGAGGAAAGTGTTTTATAAGCGAGAAGGGGGAATAGTTAAGTAGCAGAATCGCTTAAGGGTAATTAATCTTTTAAAATAAGCTTTTTTATATGGAGTAGGAAAATGGCCCAACTTTAAAATGACAATACTTTTTAATATTTGTCTATAAAAAGTTTATTTTGAAAGATATATATGAACATGTAATTAGTATCAAATGATTCAGGTTCAGCTACCATTCTAGTTTCTTACACATGTTTAAATTTTCCTTAGTGATGCTTCTGAAATACAGAATAACCAGAGATCTAAAAATCATGTAGTTGGTTCAAACTGGTACAGACTAATCGTAGATCACTAGGTGACCTACACTTTCAGATATTACGAGCGTAACTGTGGGTCACACAGTCACCTACAACTTTTAGATATTCACTGTTGGTTACACTGTGAGCTACATCCTACCTAATCACCGATATAAAGTGTAGGTTATGAGTTGCCTACAGTTCTGAAGTGTAGGTTACCCAGTGACCTACTATTAGTCTGTCCCGTTCAGAGTAGTAAAGTTCAAGTTTCCTATAAAAAAAAGCCCATTTTGAAAAGATATGATGAAAACATCATACTCACTTCTCTTGTGGTTTCAAATAATTCTTGAAATTCTTTGAAAAACTGCTTCATAAAAAGGCATTTTACCTAATTCGCTGCAATGTGTACAAGGATTTTATCTTGTACTTGAAAAATACCGAGCTTCCTTCTTCAATTATAGCACTCAGAATAATAATTTTAAAAAACCTGTAATAGGTGGCACTGTAATCGCATGCTGTTTTTTTTTTGGTCTGAAGCGGAAGAAAATCGACTTTCAAATAAGTTGAAATGACAAACTACTTATGTCGTATGATATATGACACATAATGGAGAAGAGAGAAAGAAGAAAAAAAATGTCTGATTAATAATATTTAGTCTAGTAGCTGCTTATTTATTTTCATAATAACTTCAGTTTAAAGAAAGTAAATTTCCTCTCAACAAAGCAATGTTTTATACATAAATTCATATATTTTTATAAAAGATAAAAGGAGGGGAAGGGGATGAGGTGGAGGGTTACGTAGAAAGAAAAAAAAAATCTACTTGAAAGGCGGGACGGAGGCCCAAAAATAAGAACCTCTTTTCAAGAAAGAGATTAATGTCTTAAGACATTAATTACAGTTGTATGATATAACATTATACGTATGAGCTATGAATATCCATGTCAACAGAACCAACAACGACACGAAAAAAACAACGTTGACATTATAATTAGAACTTTTTTTTTTTCATCTCGAAAAAAAAAATAAGCAACAAAAAACATGTCATTAAATGCTAATTAACTTAAATAAAGTACCCAAAAGACCGATGGCTTCATTGGAGAGAACGCCTATGTTTTTTTATTTTTTGCAATGTTAGAAGCCATGGTAAAAAGTGACAGTAGCAGCAGCACTTACAGAATACAAGATGCGAGGAACAGGCAGTTAGAAATAGGTGAAAACTTCAGTTGGCTCCGCCCTTGTTATGACGACTGGCAACTTCTAATTGGCTGGTTATGTAGACTGACGTTGAAAAGGGGCGGAGCATGTGACGTCAGGCTTCATAACCAGCCAATTAGAAGTTGCCAGTCGTCATAACAAGGGCGGAGTCAACTGAAGTTTTCACCTAATTCTAACTACCTGTGCGAGGATGGATTAGAGACGCATTTTAATTAAACGTTCAATTCTAAGTTCAGCAAAAAGCTGAACTGTTTCTTCCACTCATCATAAAGCACTGTTTTAACTTATAATATTCCTGACTCCTGAGTATGAATCAATGGGAATTTCCAGAATTCAATTCTATTCTGGGTTTCCAGTAAAACACTGATACAAAGAAAAACGGCTTGCCATGCATACTCTCTACTGTGAATCTCGGTGAATCTTTGCCAATCTCGTAAATGATCTTCTTCTATGTCATCCTCATTGGTCTGTATGGTCAAACTACATTTTTTTTAGTATGGAAATAAGTTTTTTTTTGTCCAGGGTGGGGACTGTTTCTCAAAAGTACAAGTGAATTTTACGGAGCCCTGTAAAGGACATGCAGCACAAATTCACAATTTATTATGAATTAACCATTCGTAATAACAAATTGTGAATTTGCTATGCATGTCCTTTACAGGGCTCCGTAGAATTCACTTGTATTACAAAACTTGTACTTTTGAGAAAGAGCTTGAGTAAAAATGTACCCTAATACCACAAAGATTGCAGTCATTTTTTCGAAAAGAAACTTTATGAAGTTTTAAAACTAAAACAAAATTTCGTTGAGTGCATCAGTGGCGGTAATCATTTAGAAACACACTGTATATTTTCTTCGGCCTGCAACAATATGTAGACCTAGAGTTATTTTGTATCAAAACCAATTTCATGTGAAGCCATTAAATTAAACGAAATTTATACAAAAACGGCTTATGTAAGCTTTGGTAAATATTATTCAGGTTCATTTTATGATGAACAACACCTACGAAATAAATAAATAAAAAGATCCAAACAAAAGATGATAGCACACGAAAAAATGTCATAAAAAATAAATAAACTTTCAAAAAAAATCCATTTTGTTTTCTTACAAAAAAATATGAGAAAAACCAAAGGGGGGTAGTGGTCTACAATAGACATTCGTCAATATTTATACAGCGAACTAAAAAAACACAAGTTGGCAACTGTTGCTTACTTTGAAATAAACATCAATTCCCCCTGGCAACTGAAAAACTGCGAACATAAGTCAACCTTTGCCTCCCTCAAAAATGTTTCTTACAGGCATTTAGAAATCGGGAAGAACTTCAGTTGGCTCCGCCCTTGTTATGACGAACGCAACTTCTAATTGGTTGGTTATTTAGTCTGACGTCACATTCTCCGCCCTTTTCAACGTCGAACCACACAACTAACCAATTAGAAGTAGTCAGTCGTCATAACAAGGGTGGAGCCAACTGAAGTTCTTCCCGATTTCTAAATGCCTGTATGTTTCTTTCACAGCAATTCTCTGACTATAGGTGTTAAACATGGACATATGCTAGGCTACCCAATTCAAACAATTAGGCGCCAAATGTATTTCTACTATTTAATTTAACAAAAGCATAAAGCAAATATCTGAGCTGCGTGTTTATGTTTACAACTCACAGCTGGAAGCATCCTAGCTTACTTCCTCTCTGCATGAAAATATACTGTACAAGTTGCAATGGCTAAAGCCCTGTAACAAGTATTCTGCAATACACATTACACAGTTCAACACATGAGAATTAGAAAGTTCAACCCGTGCATGTGATTCTGTCAAATTCAAGCAAACAATTTTTAAAGAATTAAGCTTGATACTTGAAAGACATTTCTTAAAATAGGGTTTTCATATTTTGAAACCTCAAAGAGTAAGGTATACGCATCGCACCTCGGTTGGAAGGGTGGCCACAACTAAAAAAAACACTTTTGGGGGAAAATGTCTTTAAAGTTGCAATTTTTCTATCTCCATTTATTGCAGGGAAGCCAAATAAACCGATATCAATTGCGAATAGTCAAAACGGGTTTTGCACTTGAGAAGCTCTGCAAAGTAAGCCATAAATTTTCTTTAAACTAATTTTCTCAACTATTTTTTTTTAGTTGTGCCACTCTTCCAGCCGAGGTGCGACATGTGTTCTTAAAAAATTCCAAACGTCTAAAGTGTATATCAAATCAAGGTGCAAGGTTGTTCCAGTGTTGATAGTCGGGGAAAATTACTTTTCAAAGCACTGCATTACAATTACCAAATTTTAAAAAGGAATTAATTAGAAATAATAAATTAAAAAAGATAATAATTATAAATAATAAATTTTAAAAAGATTAATTACAATTATAGATTTTCCTAAAGAATTAATTAAAATTACTTTCAAATTATTACAAATCAGGTGTTTGACAAAAATGTGACATCATCAAATGTAAAAACGTCAATTAAAAACGTCATTTATTTATTTGACACTGATATAATGTATACATAACAATAATGACATAATACTTGACATCTCAAACAAACAGTAAATTATAATTGTATTTTCATTACAAAAGGTAATTAATTCCAATTACAAAGTTTTAAACGTAATGTGATGAATTAATTACTTGAAAAATTAAATTAATTTAATTGCAGTAAGTCATTACTTTTGACAAATTACTTCCCAACACTGGTAAATTCCTAAATTTTTTTTTTTTTTTCATTTTCAGAATGGCCCACAAACACAAACGAATTAATCACGTTATGTTTTAGTAATTGAACCCGTATTTTGTACTCATAACAAAACAGACTCACTCTCCTCCCAGTGAATGACCTCCTACTCATTTGTCTCACTCTCAGTACAATGTACATACAGTGTATATTATTAGTTTTCCATTGTTCGCTCATATATAAGGTCATAACCTTCCACATACATAAACCCTACTGCCCCAATTCGAATGTTCCACACCTCAATGCAACCTCATTTTGGGCAATGTATCAAAGCTGCCACAACACAAAAAAGATCTCAGAATTTGCTTTTAAATAAAATAACAGCCATTTTAACTGTTTCTAGAGTAACAACATAAATGATAAAAGAACATTAATTCTCCCACAATGAATATTCATTCCATCCATCCACATTATTATAACTCCTTTTCAATCTTAACTTTAGACGAAATTACACATCTATTAACCACCTATTCTAGAAATAAATAAAAGAAAAATCTGAAAAACGCCCAATACGATGATTTCTAATTAAATCCGCCCCATAACTCAATTCTCAGATAAATAAGAATTTAATATTTAAATTTATTAAATTATTTAAATGATGACTTTAAATCAAAATTATAAATAGAAATTTATTTACAATTTAATTTTCTCTTAGAACTTTTCTTTAACACAGTTAGTTCCGCAATTTATTAAAATTATATTTTATATATTCCAACAGTCACAACTGTAATCAAGAGAACGACAAAACAAAAAATTTGTCCAATTACCAATGAGTACAAAAAGCTAGCAAACAGAAAATATAACCAGAAGACAAAAGAAAAAATTCCATTTGTTACCAAGTTTACAAAGTGGAAGAAGGTTATATTTAGTTGTTATTTGAGCATAAATGTAGTAGAAAAACTAGCTCTACAGATTCTCCGCATTGATTTCTAGAAGAAAAAAAATAACACAAAGCTTTTAACCCGAGTTTTAAAACTTGAGATAAAAGCTGGAGCTATTTCTTATACACACTTGCCACCAAGAAATGCTGATAATTAGGTAACACCTTACCACCAATCCCTTATCTAAAAATCGGTATCATATTTCTAGAAGAAGAAAAAATTAACAATCTTTTACCATTCTAGTTTTCAAAACAATGTAAATTTTTTCATAACGTTTAAAAAAAACCCATTTGCTTAACGTTTTTACGTACAAATTTTACAAAATAAAAGTATATGCCGGCAGTGGCGCCATCCAAAGAGACAAAAGCTAAATAAATATATATTCAGTCACCTTAATAATGCAAGCAGCTCATTTTTGTCTCTATATAGCATTAGATGGCGCCAATAGCTCTTTTTACATAAAAATGTACTGACACACTTCAACTCTTTAACTCAATTCTTCTTTTTTTCACGTGGCAAACTTTTAATTGCGTCATCGCTATTTCTACACGTGCTCTCTCTTATATTATGTTTTCGGTTAATGTTTGTCACGTGCTAATAATTAAGGTTGTATTGGACGCTTTTATAGCTAAAAAGCTGCATTCTATTTCAACTAATTGCATGCGAGTGTAGTTTGCCACCTATGAAGGGTTGCAGGCGCCATCTACATCGCATTTACACAAGTATTTTTTTCTATGGCGCCCTTGCTATTTCCTCTAGAAATCTGAACAATTCTACCCTGTATTCTCTGAAGAGCTATATTTTCCAACACTTTATAATATAATGTATATATGTATATAGGGAAAGTTGACCCAGTTTCTGAGCAACCAGCAAATAAATCAATAAGTTTTAACACAACGAACAAACTAAACCCCACCAAGTTAGTTTTCTAAAAACAAAATTCGACAGTCAGTCAAACTCAATTCAATGTTTGATTTTGTTGACTTTTTTCTTATTATTATTATTATTATTATTAATTAATGAGAAAGTTTTGTTTCATTTTTGACACATACTGTATTTTTTTTATATATGTAAAACACATTTTTAGTATTCTTCTTCACACAATAGAACAAGAAACCCTCAATCTTGAGAAGTACCAAAGTAGAAAAAGGAATAAAAGAAATGTCGACCACCTGTAGCCAGTCTCTCTCTCTCTCCTTTCGAGAAGAAAAAGAACCTTATTCGATTCCTTCAGGCACACAACATATATCTATCTATATCCACCCACAACAACAACCATCCAAGAAAAAGCACCACCTTCCACCACCACTTTCTCTTCTTTCCATTCATAGTTTCATTAGGGATTCATGTCTTGCAACTGGCATCAAAACCATCCAACAAAAACAACCACTTTCATTCACTCAGAAGAGAGAGAGAGAGAGAAAAAAATTCCGAATGAAAGAAAAAAAAGTGGCTGTCTTTTCTTTCATTTTTCTCTCTCTCTCTCTCTTCCATATGTATAAGTGAATAGAAAAGAGACAGAAAAAAAAATCGACCCAAGTCATACTTTTATATGAAAAGAATATAAAAAAACCAAATACATATAAAAATAATAATGAGTGTGAATAACAACCAACAACAACAACAACAAAAGAGAAACTCTCTTTCTAAAAATTCTAAATCTTAAAAAAAAGCAAAAGAACTTACTTTGAGAAATAAAGAGAGGCTAGAAAAAAAAATCATTCATATTGCATAAAAAATATGGAACATTCTTCTTCTTCATATTATACTCAATGTTGAAGAAAGATTGTCATTGGAAACTCGGTAACGGAGACTCAAGTTTAATATGCACCAAAATCTCATTACAGAATTTCTATAGGAAGAGAACGAGGAGGAGGACACTTCATATGTAAAAGTTAGACATACTAAACATGAAAATAACCGTAAATTTATAAGGCAGAGACAGACAACAATGGATGAAGTAAAGAACGAAAAAAAAAACTTCAAATGGTTAAATCCAACAGAGAAAGAAATAGAAAAATCTATTCATCTTCATCGTAGGCCTAAATTCAAGATGAAAACCCCTTAGCATTTGAACCTTACAGGCAAGTAAAGACAGGGAGATACAGTCGTTTGCCCCACCCTTTTATGAGCTTCAGAATAAATATAAAACAACTGGAAATTGAAAAGGGCAGGGGAATGTGACGTCAAACCACATAAACAAATTAGAAGTTGCCGGTCCTAATAAAAGAGGCGGAGTAACCGATTGTATCTTACTGTCTTTACTTGCCTGTCTTGACCCTTAGACCATTACAAACCGAGACTGGAAACTCGAAAAATCCAATGCTTGGAGGTATCAGACAGTTCTGCCCAGCACTAACTTTTCGTTTGCCCCGCCCTTTTACGAGCGTCAGACCGAATATGAACCAATTCGAAATTAAAAAGGGCAGAGCATGTGAGATCAGACCCAGTAACTTACTAATTAGAAATTGATTATCCTCAAGGGCGGAGCAAATGAAAAGTTAAGTGTTGGGTAGAACTGCCTGATTGGAGGTAACGGTGACAGCAGTATCAGCAGCGCCAATAGTGAGAAAAAGTTTTACTAGCGTTTAAAACAAAATGGACATTGATTCATAAACTAAACGCTTAGTTCAAAATAAGTCACCAGAAGGCGCTGATGTATAGTATTCACCACTTATATCAGAACATCCGTCGCCATTCAACACATGACGAGTACAGCCGTTTGGATACAGCATAACAAATTCGTTTGCCCCGCCCTTTTATGAGCGTCAGACCAAATATCAACCAATTAGAAATTGCCCTTCCTCATAAAAGGGCGGGGGGGGGGGGGGGGGGGGGAGAAACGAATTTGTCAGTCCCAGAGTGTAATGGTCTAAGCTTGAACCAACTGTACAAGAGTTCAGAGTTACGAAAATCCTAAGTACCCTTTAGACAGGATCTTTCTATTTTAAGACACTAGTCAGCAAGATCAAGCTTTCTTCTTGAATTCATGCCTAACCAGTAGATAATGGAACTTAAGTTGCCAAGTTTCTATTATTGAATTTGGGTGTAATTGTCCCAAAGTGTACAACTTTTGATAGAGGGTGTGTCCCCCTCGCTAAGTAATTTCCAAATTTAAGAAACGCTTCTGGAAGTTATTTTAAATAGTTAATAGCATATCACCATTGGTCTTATTTGTTACCGTTCCTTCTCAAGAAGTTCAAGAACCGTTAATATATTTGTTGATATTAGCAACCTAAATGAAACCCATGGGCCAGTAAGTTTTTCGAAGCTGACCAGGCTCCAACTCCTCCTTAGTGTCTTGTGTCCAAAAAAAAAAATCTATTCTTATAAAATGACAGTTCTAAAGACAGAACAGACTGTACATTTCTCGAAGCTGGCACAATAAAGGATGTCCTTCCTCCCCTCAAGTGCCCGCCCCTCCCCCTCCCTTCTTAGCTCTCCATCTGGCCTTAAATGGACGCCAAACAAAGAATAAAGACGCCAATACATCATGGAATGTTCCCTTTAATCTTATCTTACGTAAGGATAAGGGTATTTTCTTCTTTTCAGTCAGTTTCACCTGCTAACTTAGAACAAAAAAAAACCCTCGCAAGTGCAAACCACCCCTTAAGCTTTTACAATACAGAAAAGAGGGTCATCAACGACATAAATTGGGTTATTTAGTGGTCAGACAATCTTTTTTTAATGTCTTTGTTCAGAAAATGTCATGACATTCAAAGAGTCTCCTCTTTCTAACCAAAAAGAAGAAGAAGAAAAAAACTTCCTGTAATTTACACTTTCAAAAGTAAATTATATCAAAGCCACAAAAACCAGAAAATAAACAAAAGAAAAGTGTGTTCTTTATGAACCTTTTTTTCTCATTATCAAGTTACGGAAATTTCATATAATAGTGTTGGTGAATAGCCTGTGACGTCACGCACGAGAACACGCCCAAATGAAAAACTCATCTATGTGATAGAATGACCCCACACATAATATTATGACAACTGACCCATCAAAAATAAAGATGGAAGAATGGACAGGCAATTAGAAATCGAAACAAACAGAAGTTGACTCCGCCCTTTTTATGACGAACGCAACTTCTAATTGGTTGGTTATGCAGTTTGACGTCACATGCTCAGGCCCTTTTCAACGTCGAACCACACAACAAACCAATTAGAAGTTGCTGGTCGTCATAAAAAGGGCGTAGCCAACTTCTGTTTGTCCAGATTTCTAATTGCCTGTAAAAAAAAAAAGGGTCCAAGGAATAGTTTTTAGAAGCATCAGAGGACTTTGACTAATCTTTAGTCTGCACATGCGCAGTTAGGTTAGGACGGCGCTGCTAACACTTAGCACTTTTTTTTTTACAAAAGACGAGTCAAAGTCAACACAGGCAGTTGTTGGGCGCAGCCAGAAAAATTCTGTTAGCACCGCCCTTTTATGACCAATAACAAACCCACAACAAACAGAATCAAACCTAAATAACCAATCAGAACGAACTTTTCTGGCTGTGCCCAACTGCTTCTAACTCTCTTCCTGAGGAAGTGGTGAATGGGAATAATTTTGTTTCGTGGGATTGACAATTGTATATTCATTTTGTTTGTTTTTATATATGTGCCTGTATATGTGTTTGACAATGCTTAATGCTGCATGTGGACTTTTATGTCCCTCTGCCATAGGCCTATTTGGCTGCTAGCAGAGTACTAAATGTAATTGTATCTGACGCTAGTATAGTTTCCATTTGCAATCAGAAAAAAAACATGGTTAGAAACGAGAACTCAACCTGGACTCAGAAATTGCGAATTCTAGTCTCTAATCAGGTTCTTTAACTAAAAAAAACCGTATTTTTTCTGGTTGATGATTGTCAGAAAATCTACCCCGAAAATTATACACAGTAACTCAAAGACACCCTGTAATAATTACATTCAGATTGAAGATCATTAGATTATTAATAATCTAAATTAGGATACTTTGAGCCAAGTCAGTTTTAAAGATTCGAAGTCTCAAATTACAAGGAACCTTTTTCATAAATATTATGAAGACTCGAAAGAGAAAAGAAAAAAAAAAAAACGGAACCCAAAATTAGTCACTTCAAAAATAAAAACAAGAGGGAAGTCTATAAGATAAGAAAGAACATCACAACTTTACAGGGTGTGTTCTAAAAATACATACTTAAATAACAAGACAACAATCACTTCATCTTCTTAAAAAGTCAACACAGATAGAAAATAAGACTGTCATATGACAGTAAACGGTTATAACCTTAACAAAAACAAATCACGAGAAATATCGTCTTATGACTGTCATTAACTGATATACAGACTAATATATCAATCATAAAAAAACTATGATTGTCATAGTTTTATAATTTTTCTGCAATGAGGCCTCAGACGAGTCAGACGTCAATGATCTTGCAAGTCGAAGAAGTAACTGAAAAACTTAAAATAGGCACTAAATTCGTTATAAAACCAGCGTGCCAAGTTCGCTGGTAAACCGCTGGAAGTGGTGCTATTTTAATTCTATTGTGCCTGATGGCAAAAGCAGTTGCGCGCGCAGCCAAAAAAGTTCGTTCTAATGGATTATTTCGGGTTGTTATGTGATTGATTCTGTTTGTTATTGGTCTGATGCTCGTAAAAAGGCGGGGCTAACAGATTTTTTTTCTGGCTGCGCCTAATTGCCTGTCTTGACGGCTGACAGTAAAGTTGTAAACTTTTGCCAAGTGGCATTTGACAATTTTAGAACGTTTGGGGGTCAAGATTATACTGTTACAAACGTTTAGTTTTATGTTAATTTTCATATACTGTCCTACCTACCTCGCTCACCGATACGAATACGGGTTCCTGAAAATCGTATTGTTAAAATTTGATCAACAGCGCGGTATCGTCGTATCTATCTCAAAGAAATGTTGAGCAAGATACGACTAGCCATATTCTTTCTGATTTCGGTTATGAACCGGACAAATAGAAGCCACGGAATCGTCAATATTTTACACTCAAGTTTTTCCCAAACCTACGAAACCGTACTGTGAACCTTCAGAATACCGTAACCTTACCAAAAACAACCAGAGTTACATAGGAGACTTGCGGGCTCCTAATAAAAAAAAATATCCTAAAATCTGAGAGGACTTTCATCGTGAAATGCCGATCATTAAAAGGCCATAAATATAACCTTACTGCAAAAATTGACAGGCATTTAGAAAACGGGACGAACAGAAGTTGGCTCCGCCCTTTTTATGACGAAATAAACTTCTAATTGGTTGGTTATGTAGTCTGACGTCACATGCTCCGCCCTTTTCAACGTCGAACCACACAACAAACCAATTAGAAGTTGCCGGTCGTCATGAAAAGGACGGAGCCAACTTCTGTTCGTCCCGTTTTCTAAATGCCTGTCCAAAAATTGACGTCATGGTTTAAATAAATAAAAAATACCATTGACTAATTAAAGCCCGCCCACGTGTCAACAAAACAAAAGAAAGTTCATAAAAAAGAAAACAAAAGGTCTTTTAAAAAAAACCAAAGAACCACGTGTTGTGACCTCGCAAATGACGTCACAATAAAGGGCGAAAGAGGAGGAGGAGGAGGAGGAGGAAACGTGTCAATGATGATTTTTAATGATGCCACATTAAAGTCTACATATACGGGGGTGGAAATTCATTAAAAAAAATGTAACGACATGACCTTGGCGGCATTGGCGCCAAAAAAAGAGAAAAAAAAAATACCTCCCTTCAAAAGCAAAAATCAAAGCCCACACACAAATTATAAGTTACTCAAAAGAGAGAGAGAAAAAAAAAGCATAAAAATGATGAATATAAGCAAAAGCAACAACAACAAGAACCATCAATCAATAATCACGAACAAATCTGTGAGATGTTTTATGACTCTTAATGCAAGTTAACTCACCTTGGTTTTTTTTTTCTTCAAATGAATATAACGATGATGATGAGAACACACATGTATTATAAAAAATACACACTCACAAACAAGAGAGAAAAAGAGAAACTGACAAGACTTTATAATAAAAAAAAGTAAAAGGATATCCCCCGGTTTTTTTGTTGTCGTTGTTGTTGTTGCTCAAAGTGTTCAACACACAAAATGCCCAATTCTCATCATGTAGCTAAAAAGAACGTGATCAGAATTCCACTGATAAAGAGTTGATCACAAATAAACAGCGCACGTACAAACAACAGTGTAAACGTACGCACGTTTAAATAGACTACTTTTTGCTGCTGCTGCTGTTGCAACTGCAGAGATAAGCGGCGCCGCATACAAATACCGAAAACAAAAAATACCGACAGCTGTCTTACTTATACGAGTCTCTCTCTCTATGGCAGTTAGGCGTTACGGGGTACACACACGCACATCTATAAACAAGGCAAGCAAAGACAGACAGAGCGGCACAATAATAACGCGCCCCGTTTCGCTTTACAATTCCACTTGACAGCGGAAGAATCCATTTTAGAACAGGAAGGGAAGTGACGAGAAAAGAAAAAAAAAATCAAACACCAATAAAGAACCGATTAATAATGATTAATAATGACCGGTTAACATCAGATCGTAACCGAATTAAAATCGAGAACGACATAAAAACCAAAGGGGACGACATATAAGAAAATCATTTACGAGATTCACTAAGATTCACAGCAGTGTATTTATTGTAATTTTATGGGCAATCCATTTTAATTTAGATTCAGTATTCAAATTATATTCTGAATATCCAGTAATCGCCGATAAAAGAAAAACAGCTTGTTACCAATTAGGACGACATAAAAAAAATCATGAATGAGATTGACAAAGATTCACTGCGATTCACAAAAAAAGCATATGTATCTCAAGCTATTTTACTTTTTATCCGCGTTTACTTCATACCCAGAAAAAAATTCAATTCTAAAAATCCAGTAAAACGCCGATCAAAAATTAAAACAGCTTGCCACACTGTTCGAGATTCAACTCCCTGCATCGTCCCCCTTGCTTATACCGTACGAGATTCACCCCCTATGTCGTTTTTCTTGATTAAAATATATAAATATTGAGAATGTTTGTCTAAGAATAGATAAACGACATTCAATAGTCAACATAATTCTCAATTTCAATTTTAAATACATTTATTAGTCATTTCTTTAGTACTATTTTAAAATCATGTCAATAAGTATGAATTAATAACAGTCCTGCAGAAAACAAATATGGCGGCGCCCTGTAAATAGACGTCGTGATTGCAATACAGCGTTTTCTGAAGAGAATAACAGTTTAAAAATTGATAGTTTTAAGTGTTTTTAGCCAGAAAATGACATCAATGACGTTAAGAATAAACAGCGGAGTGGATAAATGTGCTAAGAAACGGAAGGAAATTTTCGAACTTCAAGTTAAATCAAGATATCGACAGCAAATTAAAGGTAAACAATCGAATAAACATCAGAAATTTTCCTTTTGAATTTAACAATATTCACATTTTTTTTCTCTGGCATGTTTTTCACTATTAATTATTGATTAAAACTGCAAATATAAAAATATCAACGCATAAATGACGTCATTCACAACTGCATCATCATAATCTCATTACAAATAAGTTGGATATAATCAACTTTCAAGCTTATATCAAATGTAGTCGTATTGATGTTTACGATTAGACGCCATTTTGTGTCATTTAAAGTATACGACAATAACATGAGGTGTTAAACAATTTGGCACCAAGAATGTGAGCGTGAGAGTTTAACCCTTTATGAATGTTTTCAATAACATGGATGGAATTGATTTTTCATTTCGCGCCGTTTTCTTGTTTTATTTCATGTTTTTCTTGCCAATAAACACATTTTTTTTCTCCTTTTGTTTATGTAATTTTACAATAAAAGTCGGCTTGATACGTGTCTAAACCTATTTTCTTCTGTTCACATCCGTTGTTTATTACCCCTTTTTACTGTTTTATATATCAATATTATACACGGGTGACTCAAAAATGATAATCCATTCATATAAAACTGCTTTTCAAAGCTTCTAGAAGCAATAATACCTCTAATAATACACATATTGAAGTTAGAAAGTTGTCACGAATCGAAAATATTATGGATTCCATCTCAATAAAATATAAATGAGGGGGTTTTATACCTCCCAGACTCCCCCACCCACCTATTCATCCCCCTTTGCTTATTTTTTTCTGTTAAATGTGATAAGAAACCGGAAAGCCCTTTCTTATCGATGTTGCTTTCTAAAGATTCTCTTCTAAATGTTAAATAATTCAATAAAATGAACTTATTTTAACCTGTTTTTTCATCATTTTGTCGTCCAATTTGAAGCTCTTCTTGAAGATCCGGATCCTCCTGTTGTACTTCAATGGTTAAACGAATGTCTTACGAGTGATAACTCAATTCAACACGTTACTCTCATTAAAAAGGTAAACAAATCACTGTATAAAAGGGTTAAATATGTCAAAGTTCAACTGTTTGTTTTCTTTGACGAGACAATGAACTCGAAGATAACAACGAACATCGTAAAAGACGCGAGTGTCTCTGACAACAGAAATGAACTTTACCCTTTTAATAATAAAAAAGTAATAAATATGGCGCCAAATTTCAAGAAAACGTCACATCCTACGGAAGTAGTTACATTCACTTCCGGTTCAGAGAAATTTCATACAAGTTTTACTGCTTCAAATTGTAAATTACAGCGTATTTGTCAATAAAATCTTAATTACCTTTCAATCAATCCAAATTAAACTTCATTAATTCATCATAATATTAGTAGATTTTGAGCTTTTATGAAACCTAAAACAAACAAAAAAAAAGAAATTTCGCGAACTGAAAACTAATACCGACTGTCAAACAATCCGACGATCAACTGACGTTACTGAACTTTTCTAAAACGCGAAACGGAAACAACTTACACTAACGAAACTAATCAAATGAATCATAACTAATTACTAGTTGAGATTAAAATTTATTTTTATAACTAATGTATTTTATAAATACAATTGTAATTCCATTATTTATGTTGAGTTTTACTTGATAAAAATTAAACTTATTTTGCTCATTTTTCGAATCACAAATTGAGAATTCCCTATTTGTTTCAAATAGCATTTTGTGACGTACTTCCGCTAAAAGAGCGCGGGAACATTCAAATAGTTTATGAATAGTCGATTTTTGAACTCTTGATTATTCTGTCTTTCATTAGCAAAATTAAGAGAAACTAAAAAGTGTTTTAGAAACTAGAAGGGTAGTTCAATCAATTAAGGGTATTTTCTTGTCGATATTTCTCAAAAATTAACTTTTTATAGACAAAAATTTAAAAAAAATATCATCTGTTTAAAAGTTGCGTCATTTTAAAACTCACATAAAAAGCTTATTTTGAAAAGGACATTAACATGAAAATATCCTTAATGAGCCACTTTTCTAGTTTACGAAACTAACTTTTCTCTTAATTATTAAATATCCTTAAATAGGTAGATAACATCGAATTTTTTTTTAAAAAAAATTGAAAAGCTTAAAATAACAGTATATTCATGTTGTCAAAATCTACAATAATAATAAAATAAAGTAGGACCAACCAAAAATAGTAGTTCAGAGTACCAAATATGCAAATTTTGTTACCATAATGGGTTCTAAAAGTCCCTAGAGAAAATTGTGAATTTGGGGGGATGATGGCGAGGGTTATGTATTTGAGGGAGGAGGAAGGAGGGGTTTAGATAAATTCTCAGTTTTGCATTGTACAATTCTAAAAATCACAAACTATGGCTGCTGTTTGTCGTGTATGAAACCAATTTCTCTTTGTACAAATAAAATTATGCTTTCAAATAAAAATACTTAACATTCCAGCTTTTTCTTGTCTAGATTCATTTGTTTTATTTTCCATCTTCCATCCCCCCTTTCTCCCCTCCCCACTATTCTGAAATAATGACATTTAGGGGAGAGGTTTAATCACTCATTACAGAATGTAACGTTGTTTTTTTTTTACTGTCATTGATTTGCATCTTTTCCTGATGCAATTACACATTTCAAAATGTTCATCATATATGTTGGTGTTTTAACTGTTTTATCATGTGAGAATATAACTAAAGAGAAAAGGGGTTACAGGTTATGAGTTATATTATAAAGGGATGATGAGATAGAAATGCATTTAGCCATTTGTGTTTGTTAAGATCATAAAAATGCCTGCAAAAAAACAAATTTCTAATTATCAACATTAAAAAAATGCAAGGTTTACTGACTGCAAAAATTTAATAATGTACGACTGGATAGTTATTTTGCAAAAAAAACAGGCATTGTATGAAGAAAAAAATCAATAGAAATATAATATTTAAAAAAACCATTTGTCTGGTTTTTGAGTTTAAAATTTTTAGGTATAATTTATTTTGTAATTCTACTAGTAAAAAATTGTGTCGCCCTTAGATGAAACTTGTGACGTCAGAGGGATTAACGAAAAATTTAGGATTGTGTTATTTTTTTTCTGATAAAAAAAGTGGTATTAATAGATGTTTTCAACAATTTAAACAAAAGAGTTCTTCGATTCTTTTGTTATTATACCTTTTTATCAGACAAAAATGACACAAATCTAAATTTATGTCAATCCCTCTGACGTCACAAGTTTCTTCTAAAGGGCGACGCAAGTATACGAGAACATACGGAACTTTGGAAGTCAAAGGGAGGATTAACTAAAAGTAACTGGGAATTGAGTTGAACGCGCAAAAAAATTGGCATAACAATTAAAACAGTTGCACTGTAATTGATGACATGTTGTCAAAAATTCAGTAAGATTAATGAAAAAATAGCAATGCCACACACATTAGTAATTGTCCAATTTAAAGTTGCTATTATTAATAGTAAATCTGCTAACACAGTTCAGACAAAAATTGATATGATATAAAAAGCTTTTTTTTAAAAAAAACTTAAGTACAATGACAGTACAATGAGGCTTATTACACAGCCCTACTACGCAGGCGCCATACCCCTTAAATTGACTTGTGATGTGAGTAGGGATTGTAATTGGAAAAAAATATAAATTCCCATTCTAATACCAATAAATTAGATATTTTCCATTTCAATTCCAATACTTTTTTTCCCAAAATGTTTTCGATACCAACTGTCTAATTCCGATTCAAAAATTTTAAATACCAAAAAAATTATCGATTAACTGTCGATTCCAATTCTAATATCCATGGATGGATGTGAGATCACATATGCATTAGACTGCGTAGCCACATGCTTCTGTAGACACAGGCATTTATTAATCGGGACGAATACAAGTTGGCTCCGCCTTTTTATGACGACTGGCAACTTCTAATTGGTTTGTTGTGTGGTTCGACGTTGAAAAGGGCGGAGCATGTGACGTCAGACTACATAACCAACCAATTAGAAGTTGCCGGTCGTCATAAAAAGGACGGAGCCAACTTGTGTTCGTCCCGATTTCTAAATGCCTGTTCTGTAGACAGCTTCAGAATTTCTTTGGCTTCGCCCTTTTATGAGCGTCATCAATTTCTAATTGGTTTGTTACTAAGTCTGATGTCACTTTCCCCGCCATTTTTATTTCTAATTGGTTGATATTTGGTCTGACGCTCATAAAAGGGCGGAGCCAAAGAAATTCTGCAGCTGTCTACAGATGCTTGTCTGCGTAGGAGGAATATATATCGACACTTCTATCGAGAATGGTGGTGCCGTGTAATAAACATCATTGTCACCGCTAATGATCGAACAATTTGTTGTATATATTTCTGATTATTTTTTGTTTTTTTCAATTTCAGATTGGATTCTCACTACAAAAAAGTCGAATTGCACTTGCAGATCATGTGACCCTTGTCATCAGAGTTCTAATCGACATTTATTTACAAATTGAATGTCGACACATAACTAAAAGAGCTGTGGCTAGGTTTTGTATTATTATCATCATTAGAAATAAATATATAAAAACAAATAAATGAACGTTGTTTTTTTCTATCAGTGAATTCGATCTCCTTTTTTTTATGATTTTATTTGCAGTACCCTTCAAGCAATGCCATCAGCATACTTTGATATAATACTACAATCTTTCAAAGAAGCCATTACAAATGAAATTATCTCAGTTAATGGCAGCCACGACGTTCAAATTCAGCGCCAGCTTGTCGAAAACATAATGTCATGTTTAGAAAACTTTAATATAGGTAATGGGTATTAAAAACAAAACCATAAAATTATGTATACATTGATATGAATTAACCCCCAAAAAAATTTTTTTTTGTTTCTTATTTAGGCGCCAGATGTATTGTTGAAATGAATGTTCAAAGTAAGAAATTTTGTCACTAAAATACATTAAAAGTAATAATCTTGTTCTCAAAATGACTCTGACACTTTGTGTCAAATGTTAGAGAGATAAGACTAAAATGTGAAACATCACAAGCAATGAAATGAAAAAGAAGAAGAAAAAAAAATCACCAAAAACCCACACGAAGAAGAAGAAAAATGCTATAAATTTTGTTTTGAATCAGAGAGAAAGAGCGAGAGAGAAATAATTTATTGGATGCAAGAAAGAAAAAAAAAATAGAAAAATCAATTCTCAAACTGCAGGGAATCCATTCAGAAAAAAAAAACCCAGAGAACACGAAGTAAAAATAGAAAAGTCAAAAGAGCATCTCATCCAATGAGAAAGATAGATACAGATGGAAATATATATTTTATAATATGTATATACAGACATTTGTCGCCATAATAAATCTATCTTCTCCTTAAGATTGAACACAGCAGGAAAAAAGAGTAAAATATCTACGTTTAGATTTATATATACATATATATTTCGTCGTAATTTTAAAGAATGGGTAAAAACTTAAGAGAAACATACAAATTGGAGGGAATAGATTTTTTTTAAACCAAATGAATTACAATGGTTTTAAGTAGAGGTGGGACGAATCCCAAATTGTCTCAAATCCGAATCCTAAAAGGTTCTCGAATCCGTCGAATCTCTCATATAAGAATTCTATATTATTCATTAAGAAGATACAAATAAATGAAATAATATTAAATATTAAATTATTAATTAATAAAAAAAAAACAAGTGTGGCGACACTCAGGGTCGCCACAAGGTAATCCATTGGTACAACAATCGCCGTTTTTTTTTTCGTTAGTGAACGCTTCTATTGGACGTCAATGGAGTTAAAACTAATTTTACCAAAGTTTTTAACAGTTTTTTAAGGTTAGGATTCGAAAGACGAAAAAAGCACAAAGATTCGAGTTTTCGAATCTCGAATATTTTTCAAGATTCGCAGGATTCGAGTACTCGAATTAGGGATCGGACATCCCTAATTTTAAGTATACTGTTTCATAAACCCTGATTAAATACCCCTTATATGCTTTATTTTTGAGCAGACGACAATAATAGTTCCCGTCGATATGCCTTATGTTAACAGAGAAAATTCCAAACCTAAAACAGCGTGTCAGTTTAAAAAAAAAACAAATCTTGGCCCAGAATTAAAACTTTAACATAGTTCAAGTTTCAGAGTACTTGAGATGATGAGCAACGAGATATTGCAACAAATTGGTAGCCTCTGGTCACCTAAGGTTCGAAACCCACTGACGACTCCATGTCACATCTCCTGTCGTAACTTACCGAAGCATTACCTAACTACCACCAACACCATCTCCCTTACTAAACCATGTATGTGACAGGCAATTAGAAATCGGGACGAACAGAAGTTGCCTCCGCCCTTTTTTTATGACGACCGGCAACTTATAATTGGTTGGTTATGTAGTCTGACGTCACATGCTCCGCCCTTTTCAACGTCGAACTACACAACAAACCAATTAGAAGTTGCCGGTCGTCATAAAAAGGCGGAACCAACTTCTGTTCGTCTCGATTTCTAATTGCCTGTATGTATGTGTGTTTCCTATCGCGTCAGTGGCCCTAAAGATTAGGAGCGATAAAAATCTGTTTGGAGCAGCCAAAAACCTTGAGCCGACCCCTGGTCTAAATACAAAACCTAAAACCTCTAAAAATTATAGCCAAAAAAAGTCAAATTCATGAATGATATCAAAGTAGGTTTTTCTTGCAGTATGCGTGCAACACTGCTAAGTACAGTTCTAGCATTACACTAACTTGTAGTGAATTTGTAAAATATGATACTAACCCCATTTACTCATAAATATCATTATGAACATGTTCTGAATACATTTCTCATATGTTTTAAAAAGTGCGAATGACCAACAATTGATCTTCTTTTTACATTGTTAAAAGGAGGGACATTTCACATATTTAAAGGAAATAATGTCAGCAGCTGCAAAAATACGACATCTGTCTCATATGAATCAAATTTCCATGAAAATATAATACACAAGTCCATCTCAAAGACATTTTTTTTTTTTGCTTTCCTTAGTAGAAATCCCTTTTTTTGCTCTCTCTGTATTTCATAGATCTAAATATCATTTATTTTCTCCTGAAAAAGTCTACTACTGTCTTTTTCTTTAATCTGTCTCTTGAGAAACTAAGAAAGTATATTTTACCTCTTCCACCTTCCCCCCCCCCTTTTCTAACCCTCAAAAACCCCCATTTTTACTTCTTCTTTTGACTTCACTTGATCATTTTCTCCTAACTACATACTTCACATCCATCGTTTCTAGTCTTATTTTAGAGTCCACTATTTCTACTTTCTTCTTTCAGTGTTGACTGTGTCCACCCTATTATTTTCAGACATTCTAGAGAACATAATTCACTTTATGGACATCATTTTTTTTTTCTTTCTAGTGGATTCATCGAGAAGAAAAAAACAACAAATCCAACCGAACGACAAAAAAAAAATTTGGGACAAAATTCGTTTATAAAAAAATTGCATAGTTTGCATAAAAAAATTGTTGTGAACAATTTCTTTACTTAATAATACATACGAAAATCCAATTTTGTTCGTATTATGTCCTACTATCTCCCCTCCCCCCCCCCGACAATTCTTCTTAAAATATAATTTAGCTCATAACTTTTGTTTTGTGTATTATTTTCTTCATCATATTTAAAACATAAATATAAATTTTTCTCAGTGCTGAAGAATTTCATCAAAATAGTTTCTCAAGTATATATATATAAAGTCATAAACAAAGAAAAAAAAAGTGAGTGAACATATTCCAACATATTACGGTTAGCATATGGGTTTCTAATATGCCAGAGACCCTACTTTTAGATTCCAGCCCATTTTCTTCCCACATCCCCATTCACCATTTTCATAAAAAAATAAGAATTTCATATAAATTAAATTTTACTTGCTTTTTAGAAAATTAAATTAAAACAAGATTTTCTTATGTCTTATATTAAAGAATGAAAAATTATTTCTATGAATTTCAAAGAAGAAAAATGTTGGATGATTTGTGAAATTGTGACATCACATTACAATGAATTTCATATAAATTCAAGGGTAGAAGTCAAATAGGTGTTTTTTTTTTCTTTCTCCCTTTCCTTCTCAGGACTCAATAGTTTCAGAACTACATACAGTATATATGTATGTTACATATATAACACCACAAAAATTCCCATCACGTTTTAATATACCCCATGGTATCATTTCAAAGTCAATTTTCTATTTCTCTCTCTCTCTCTCTCTCTCTCTCTCTCTCTCTCTCTCTCTCTCTCTCTCTCTCTCTCTTTCAAGTCCTGACTTTTGAGTCTATCTCTTTGGCTACTATAATTTTTGACTGACTTCAGTTCTTTAATGCATGTACAAAAGAATAAAACTTGTTACCGTTTGAAATTGAATATGGTTCCTTTTTTTAACAACCAGGGGCCTGTTTCTCAACAGTACAAGTCTTTGTAAAACAAGTGGATTCGACAGAGGAGGCCCTGTATAGGATATGCACCGCAAATTCACAATTTGTTATTACTTATTACGAATGAACAATTCGTAATAGCAAACTCTGAATTTGTGGTACATATCCTTTACAGGACCCTGGTCACTATAATGGTTAGAAAGGGAGCGAGTGGGTCGTGTTATGTGCAATATACCTATTCCAGGTATTCTAATATGAATGTACATATTTCATGTTAACATGAAATATAATGTATTTTCAGCCCAAGTCGCATACCAATTCTTTTAACACGAAATTCGTTTAACACAAAAAATATTTTGGTCCCTTGTTAAATGGTTTCCACTATAAGTAAAACCAATAAAAAAAAGTTGCTACCCCTTTACTGTAGGCAATCACTGTCAACATACAATTGCTCCTTTTTTATAGTATTTTCCATTATAAAAGTTAACTACGGTTAACTACAGTTAATTATCTAGTAAATTACATATTCTAACTTAACTGTAGTTAACTATAATCTTGAATATCTAACTTCAGTTAACTTTTATAATGGAAATTTGGTATTATTAGAAAAAAATTTAAGTAAACATTTCCTTGATTTTATCTATAACTTCTTAAATCTCATTTCCACTACAAAAATTAACTGCAGTTACCTAACCAAGGTTATAGTCAATTGCAGACTAATATTGCCAATGGTATGTGTTTTTTATTTTTAAAACACCTTTGGTTAAATGATTTTGTGACATTTTTAACCATGTGATTAAAATTATTGTGTCAACACAATTACATTAACCTCATTATTCAAGAATTTAGCCATGGTTAAGGTAACCACATTCGTTTCCACTAAAAATTACCTGTGGTTAACTTTTTAAATGCAGTTAATTTTTGTAGTGAAAACAAAGTATTATAGAATGTTTTTTATTTTGTATTTTTAGTTTTGAATTTTCTACTGGTGACCATTTTATCGTTTCGGAAACAGTTTGAGTAAGTATGATTAAAAATATAAATATCTAAATATGTACTTTTCACATTCTATATATTTGTATATGCTGTTATGCAAGGCAAACAAATAAAACTTAAATGAAAAATTGTGCCAACAACAACAACAAAAAAAAAGACATAATATATGGTGATGTTTTTATTGACCAATTTTCCATTTATAGTAATATTTGCAGAAATAAAAACTCTGATGCCATTGTTTGTTAATTTTTATTGTGTCATCAGTGATATTATCAGTGGTTGTGTTAATTGTGATGCAAATAACGTTCTCATGAGACTAAAATTAAAGTCAACGAAAAGAGAGAGGATAATCAATGATCATTAATTCATTATGTGCATCCCCCCCTCAATTCACTCCTACTTTTTAAGTACAATTGTACAGTTCAAATTGTGTTAGAATCCTTGTAATTACATGTATGGATTTACAATACTTATCTATGTTAATTGTTCTCTTAACAATTACATAATATGAAGTAAAAAATAAGGTACAAATGTATCCTCCACATCCATCTGTTATGTTTTTGATTGTGACTTCAATTATTAGAATGGAATGAAAGGATTTTCTCGCTTTTTTCCCCCTCTTATTTAAAAAAAAAAACACATCCAATTCCCTTTTGTATCTCATCTAAAGATTTTTTTTTACCCTCTATTCACAAGGGATCCTTCTTATCGAATAAAAACATTTTTTTTTGTTCAAGAAACACACTAATCAATTGGATTTCCTCGGATAAAATGCAGTTACTACTACATATGTGTGTTTTTGTTTGAAAATAGTGATATAGATCTCCCATTTTCAGAGTTGAATTTTGGTCGAAAAGGGAAGAAGGAATTGTAAAAGACCTCAAAATTGTACCTTGGGAAAAATTTAGTTCAGGTGAAGACAAGATCATTGTGGGGGAAGCAAAAAAAAAAAAAAAAAAAAAGAAAATGATGCGAATTGGCCACCAAACCCCAAAAAAAACACATAAGAGTTTTTCTCAATGGTTATAAATCTTACCTAACATCCTTATATTGGTGTTCAGAAAAAGACCTAATACCGTTATATTTTTTCTTTTCTTCATTTTCTATTGGAGATCAAGAAGAGAGAAAAAAAAGCTTTGAGCTTTGTTATATAATATACAATATATATAATGAAAAAAAAAGATGAAACAGAACGAAAAATATAAAGAAAATCAAGAACATATAAGAAAAATTACAGGTTAAATCTTTAGGGTTTCTTTCTCATTTTCGATTTTGTCATTGAAAGAAAATGATGGAATATATGATTGAGGGTGGAACCCCATCCTTAAATGGGATGAAATGATAGAACATCTAATAAACTATTATTAAAGAGAAATAAAAGTCAAAAATGACGACTACAGATAACTATAAATTAGACGTTTATAGTCTACTATATATAAAATAATTTCTTTTAAGCTTACATTATGATAGAATTTCTAGTTTATGTTTTTAAATCCTACATTTATTAGATTTCTTACAAAAATATATGAAAACGTTTGCTTTAACATTCATTATTTTTGTATGAGGTTTTTTTTGTGTGATTTTTATTATTGTAATTGCATGGTACTTTATGTGTACAAGTGTTTTGAGTTTAGTGTAAAACCATCCGTTTTGTGTTAATTAAATTAAGCTAATTAATTAAGTCTTATTTGGAACTCTGGCTACTTCGCGTTTTCAAGATGTTTTATTAAGTAGCCAATTGCAAAATAGGCAAAAGAACAAAACAAACATTAGACGAAATCTAAAGAAATTACTCAAACGTATTTTAAAACTAGAAGAGTAAAAATGAATAATTACAAGTAATTTTTGTACTAATATCTTTAAAAAAACTGTTTATGTTAATTCCTCTTTAATTTGCTCTTCTAGTTTCTAATATATTTTAAAGATGCTCATAAAACGCATAATAACCACAGAAGAAAAGTCATAATAATGTTAAAAAAATGTCACTACTTATGATGTATCATTTTATGACAGTCATATTATACTGTATAGCAGCGAATAGTAGTCATTAAACATATGATACACATATGACAGTATTTTTCATACAGTAATGTTATGAGCTAGATATGACAATTTACTGCCATAAGACAGGCAGTCTTATTAACTTTCTGTAAGTCCCACCAAAGTTCTACTTCCCTTTTAATGTGAAATATATATTTAAAGATTAAATTAAGAGTATTTTAGAAACTAGAATAGTAAATAAATCAGGTAAAAACATTTTCATCCTGTTATCTTTAAAAAAAATAAGCTTTTCATGCCAGTTAGTTTTAAATGATCATTTTTGGGGGACTTATTTTAAGTAAAAAAAATCGATAACTTAAAATTGTCATAAATTAGTTAATTTTCAAAATTATCATTTTCAGTTTTTTTTTCTCTATAAAAGGATTTTTCAGTTGTATTTAAAATTGATTGTATGATTTTATGTTTCCTTTTTTTTAGAAATGCAACATGCCCAACAGATTCTACAAAGGCATCATTGGATTGCCAAATGGCTATTCGAACTCTTGTTGCTGTTCTAAAAAATACAAAGACAAATTCCATGCATCTAGAATATCCAACAACCGAAGAAGAAGAAGCAATAAGTCTCAAGATAATTCTCAAGCATCATGTGGATTCCATTACAGAAATACTAACCAATGGTCAGTTAAATATTTTGAACCAGAAAATAACATTCTATTCTTAAATAACTGAAAACAAAAATGTGCGTATTTTGACATATCTTCTAGAAGTCAAGACTATGCAGGGGAAAAAAATACAAACCTAACTCTAGCCAGGGTTTCTTTCCTTACAAAAAAAGGTCAGGCAAAGCGGCTATGTTAGTTTTTTACCTGACAGCTGATTTACTTGAGAGAAGTATGAAGAAAACGTACTTCTGTAGGTTACTTTGCATTTAAAGCAACTTACAGACGATGTTAAGTATTTTAAAAACTAGAAAAGTAAACCAATAACATAAAAACATTGTTTACATCTTTAAAAATGACATGGAAAACCGATTATTGGAAATTTGAAGTTGTAGTCACAAGTTAATTATTCAATTTTTACTCTTCTAGTTTCTAAAACACTTGCGTTTGACTTTTTTAAGTTGTTTTACCTATCAAATTATGCGCAAAAACTCAAAAAAAGCTTTCATATAATCAGCTTTCACTACACAAACGAACAAGGCCGCTTTACCTAACTTATAAGAAGTGAACCATGGACTGCAACCATAATAAAAATGACTCAAAAGAAATACAATAAAACACATACTTTTGTTTAAGAAGCTAAAACACCCCCACTTACAGTACAAATTAAGAAGGGTTTTTCTTTACGAGTTACCGCTCTTTAAAAAATAATAAAGAAAATGCGACTAGAAACCGTAATAAAAAAATATTAAGCAGCAGCAAAAAAAAACAAATAATTCCAAATTGAGAAATGGTAAAGAAAAAGAAGCCATTTGAGTAACTTGCTTATATTATTACTCTTAAACTACCGCTATTTTTAGAGGGCTTATAAAAAGCTGTATTTCACAGTTTGCATTTAACAGAATTTTTTTTTTCTCTTTCCCTTTTGTATTTCCGTCTGCATCTATATTTATGATTATTTTTATGAGGCTATCTAACGAAATTAACTTGAAATGTTTATTATGCACTTGTTAGGGCAATCATTTTTTGTTTTTTGTTAGAAAGAGTGCAAAATAAATTAGTCCGTAATGTGTTTCATTTTTAATTTGTATATTTTTTTTAGATTGATTCATTGTAACCGTTTCATGTGTATAATTAAGGAGGAGCTGATGGTGTTTTATTTTGTTAAATTTTACTTTAGATATACTTGTAGGAATTAAAATAGGCCCACTTAGTTTTTTAAGAAGCAATTTGTAAATAAAAAAATTGTAAATATCAAGAAAATGTTTCTTAATTTGTGGCCCAATGACCAATTATGAAGTAAGCATCATCATTAGAGAAATTGCAATTATGCTTTTTCATAATCAAATCATGTTTTGATTGTAAAAAAAAACATTATTGTTGGTTGATCTAAACAAGATTGTTACTTGACAATTGGCTCTTGGGCCACAGATTGAGAAACATTTGTTTGATTTTGCATAAAAATCCGAGCCCTAATGATGACTACTGACTAACTGGCAAAGAAAGATTTTAAAGCCAAAAATCGTCATTTTTAAAAATATACAACTCATAACGATAAAAGTAACATTCTGATATTCTGTGGAAACACGCGAAAAAAATATTTCGATCCCCCTTCCTTTTCGTGTTAAACGGTTTCCAGTGTAGGCCCATATGTTTTTTGCCGTTTTTACCCTTACCGTGATAGTGTAGTACCATAAATACAATATAAAATAAGTTTATTTTTTACATTTTTTTCGTTTAACACGAAAAAAATAGTCTTTGTTTCTTTTTATGTCGCGTGGCAAACGGTTTTTCACCGTATTTTGAATTGTTGTAACACTTTATAAAGAGGAAAAGGCAAAAATTATAAAAAAGCACTTCAGTCCTCCTCCTCTCTTAAGAGTTCGCCATTAAAAATATCTTTTTCAGGATGTTATTCATTGGACTGTCGATGTAGTTGTGGAATAGCATTACCTCAACTATTGACCATTCCGAATTACAATCAAGTGACCACCACTCCTCAACAGGTCACAATTAATTCTATTTCAATTACTGTTTTAAACATATTTATTTGTAAACTAATATTGTGGTTGTTTTTTTGTGTGTATGTTACAATATTCAGATACTTTATTCTCTGATAAGATCAGGATCATCATCAGAAGAAGAAGAAGAAGAAGACATAAAGCACATTCTCGTGTCGGATGCTACGAGAAAACGTCTTTCAAGCTTGAATACCGTCTCCAAGCTATGTTTATTTATGGGTCTATTATCTGTGCTCAAAACTGACGAATTGATCGAAGAAATTCTTCCTGAAAAATCGTTATTTTTCGATGTAATCTTACCTCATATCTTGTCATCCACTAAACGGTACGACATAGGGTCACCCAAACATCGATCACATTCTTGTTCGCTCTTTCTTTTTCTTACTGAAGAAGAAAACCTTTTTTTTTTAAGAAGAAGAAGAAGAAAAAGAAAGAGAAAAATGAAAAAGAGAAACAAGTTTTCATTGTTTTCATGTATAATTCTGTCTTTCAGGAGCAAAATTAAGAGAAACTAGAAAATATTTTAGAAACTAGAACGGTAGCTCAATTACTTAAAAGTATATTTTCATGTTGATATCTTTTAAAATAAGCTTTTTATAGACAAAATTTGAACGTGTCTTCAGAAAATAGAAGTGTAACTCAAAATAAACGTTTTATAGATTAAAATTTTAAAAAATGTCTTTTATTAAAGGTGGGTCATTTTCAAATTGCCATAAAAAGCTTATTTTGAACGATATCAACATGAAAATATACTTTTAAGTGATTGATCTACCCTTCTAGTTTGTAAAATGCATTCAAGTTTCTCTTCATTTTATACCTTAAAGACAGATTTAATCAGATGTTACGTTTTTAAGCCACCTTAAGTGATTCAGTTGCTCTTCAATTTCTTATTAAAGTTAAGAGCTTATTTAAAGCGCAAAAGGAGAGTTTTATTCCATTGTTCGTTTTCTTAAAACAAAATATATTCGATTGCTTTTCAGAGAACGAGAATCTTCTTTAACCATCGTGACATCGAGAGCAATTTTCCTTTGGACAAAACGAGCAAAGTGATTACTTTTTTACCTTTCGTATTATGAGTTTTGAAAAAGATAATGTTTTTTTTTAGTTTAAATGGATATTTTTCTTCTGAATCTATAGAGAAGCACTCGAAGAAAAACCGAAAGAAATCACATTATGTCGAAGACTCAAGGGAGATGGAGATATTGCTTGTCAATTATTGGAATATGTTTGGACACATTGGGAACATTTCATTGATGTGAACAAAAACAACATATATTTTTTTCTTATTGTATCTTTCAATCTAATAATATATTTGATTCTTTTTATTCAGTGTGTTCGACACACGACAAGAGATATTTTCGATAATGTCGTCTCACTCCACATTTTAAGTTCCGATGAAGGTAAAACCAAACATTGAAAAATAAAACAACGAAACGCATTCGTAAAATTGGGTCCTGTCTTTGAAATTCATCCTTGTAGTTGCTAGCAAAAGCCCATTTGTACTGTGGCTGGCTGAATCGTTGCTCAAAATGTCATGGGATCGTAAAGGAAAATACGGAGTTCTATGCAGTCTGGTTCACTACGTTGGAACGAAAAACATGTTGCTGTTAAGACCCAGTCTTCCGACGGATCTTATCACAGCCATGAATGACCAGTCGTTATTATCTCAAGTACAGAGATGGCTAAATTAAATGGAAACGAAACACTTTTCCACTAATGACTTTTTTCTTCTCTCTATCTCTCTATCTCGAAGGCATTAGAACTGATGGAAACCCTGTTTACTTGTCACAAATCAGAACTGAAAGATGATTCTAATGAATGGGAAGAACTGTGGGTTCTGCCTATCATTGAAATGTCTAGTGATAAGAAATCTAGTGTGTTTCAAGTGGAGGTATGGAAATGACAGCCACAAATGATGCTAAGAGAAAAACAACGATTAAAGATGTTATATGAACACATGATCTTCAAACTTCTTCTGATTATTCTCCGTTTCAAAAGCAACACTTTTTAAAGTCAAATCGAAAAGTGTCTTAGAAACTAGAACGGCAACTGAATCACTTATTATTTTAATTCTAATATGTGTCAAAATAAACTTTTTATTTAAAAAAAATGTTTGAAACTGTCATAAAAGCTAATTTTAAAATATAATAACTTTTAAATTAATTTTATGTGATTGAGCTACCCTTCTAGTTTCCAAAACACTAACGTATCTACTTAATTTTGCTTCTGAAAGACAGAATTAACCAAAGTTCTAAGGAGGCGTTTACAGTTTAAAACGTCTTCTTAAAACAACTTATGAAAGAATTTCATCATTTCTTTGAAACTAGAAGAGTAAAATAATTCAATAATGAAAGTTCTTAAAATATATTAGATATTTTTAGAAAAATGACAGATATTTTCATGATATCTTTAAAAATAAATTTGTATGGCAGACTTTTTAAAAGAGTAATTTCCTCTTTTTTCACTGCCAGTTAGAATTAAAAAAAAACTGCTGTAAGAAGTTTATTTCTATTGTCAAATTTTATCTTGCAATTATTTAAGAAATATTCAAGAAAAGTTATTTCACTGTTTTTTCTTGAATATTTGCACGATTTATTTGAAACTGGAAGAATAAACCTCAATTGCATCGATAATTTCCATGATGCTATTTTTAAAAAATAAAATGTGACATCCCAGTTTTACAGCTAAATGGCAGTGAAAACATAAATTGACCTTTTTAAAACCACCATAAAATGTTTATATTTTTAATGATATCATTATAGAAATGACTTATCAAAATATAATAAATAATAATTTATAATGATATTATAGAAATTATTTATCATATTTTGAAAACTATCATTATGCACACCTTATTTAACATGCACGTCTCGATCTCTTATTTAGCACATACTGGCAAAGTTGTTGAAATGTTCACCATCGTCTCTTTCGTACATTGTTTCTGAACTAGTGGCTTTCGAAGCAGAAAACTCTGGTACTTTAATCAATCAGAAAAATAATCATCCATAATTCTACTAATTGTTAATCATTTATTTGCTACAGCTTGCAATTTAAGAGCTCTTTTGGTCACAGCAAAAACTGCGAGACATTTAGGACTCGTAAAACAATTTAATAGTAATAATAGTATCGAAACATTCTTGACTTGGAGTCAACTGTTGCCAGGAGATTTACTCAAACTTGCTCTTTGTCATGTGGACGACGAGGTTTGATATTGTATTAATGATCTCGCAATCAATTCGAGAGATCGTCTCTCATATTTCTGTCATTCTGCCTTTTCTAATTCTACAGATCCGTTTAGATGCATTTGCTTTACTTTGCGACAGTCCAAAAACAACCGAAATCTTACATCCAACAGATATCGATTTAATCAGAGCATTCTTACCGTATAATATGACAAACCAGACACCGGCATTTCGCCAGAAATTACTCGCTTTTGTTAAAAAAGTAAAAAAAAAAAACATAATTTACTTTTATTATTATAGTTTTATTTATATTAATTATTTTTAATTGTAAAGCTAATGATCCGAATTAATGACGGAGGACAAACTATGAAGCGCCAATTAGAACAACTGTTGAAATTTGATGAGGATTCCAAAGAAATCATTCCTCTTCAAAAAACCTTAACTTTATATAAGGTTTGAAAAAATTTGTCTTTTCAAATCACATCCATTTGGTTCTATTAATGACATAACTGTTGATATTTGTTATTTCTCAGGAATTTTTAAGATGGTTGTGTTCAAAACTATTTGAATCTCTGTATCCAGGAGCTAATTTTCCACGTCGTGGAATGGCTCTTAACATACTTAAACTTTTGCACGAAATTATTGGATTTCAAAGTAAATAAAACCAATTATGTTACGATTGAAACATAGATTTAAAAAAGTGAATAAACTATTTTTCTTAATTGAAAATAAACGTTTTACTCAAGTAAAAAATGCAAATTTGTGTTTTCGACGTAATCTGATATCTGATCCAATATCTGATCTGGATATTTGCAAGATCTTTGATGAACCTTTAGACAAATAGCACATTTGAAAATATGTTGCCAGCTTTTAAGTAATAAACTAAATCTAAATTTTGAAAGAAAGAAACCATTTTGGAACCATTTTTTAAAAAATTAAAATTACTTTGCCGGTAACAGGCTAAATTGTAAATTCTTTTTAAAGTTGCTTGCTAAAGTTTACGGACTTTTCTAAATCTATCTCTTACGTTTCAATAGCAACATATTATTTAATTTGAACATTCTTTCTTTCGACAACAACAAAAAAGGTTTTGATGTTACGGAAACTCATTTAAAACCATTACTACAACCACACCACATCCAGACTTTATTGGAATGCCTGAAGGACACTTACGAAAACAATAAGATTGTTGCGCTAAACATTTTGTTCAGTCTTTCGACTGAACAGCTTGGATTCAACGTAAGTTTCTTTCCACGTTGCAACATATTCAGAAGAAGACCGTAATTAAACATTGTTTTTTTTTTTCCTTCTGCATTCTGAAACTTAAGGATTCAAATCGATTGTCTGAATTGTTTGAAGCAGCCTTACAGCTAGCATCTAGATCAAGGCCTACCGATGGTGTCACAGCTGCATACCTTTTCCGTCTACTTTCACGACATCCTCCAACAATTTTAGTTGCACATTCCATAATGTTATCTTTAGAAGAAGTTGGTTCTCGTAGCAGTCAAGAAACATCTGAAAGTCACAGTCCAAATGTAGCAGCAATGAGTGAAATTAATCCGAGATTCGGTGACCTGAGGATGGTTGTCGACGAAGATGTCTGCGGTTCCGACATTGTTTTTGCTACGCTCGAAGTTCTGACGTTTCAATTGATGGTAGAATTAGAGATGGCTAGAGGAAGTCTTCTTGAAGCTGCAGCTCATGGTCCGATGTACGGAGTCCTTTTCTGTATTAGAAATCTCCTTCAAGATTTGGACTTTGGGTCAGCAGCCAACACATAATACATGTTTACAATTGTTCAGAATAATGTTTTTAAGCTGTTGAAATTTACAAAACAGGAGTCTGTCTGGTGATAAATGGAGAAAATACTTTGAAAGTCTTATTGGAATTTGTTTGGATGTTGGTGAAGTGGTCAGTCCAATTGTAAAGAACGCATCTCCAGAGGGTCATCTACCAAATGCCACGGAACCGGGTTTGGTTTAAATTTATGGCTCACTTTTATGACCAAGATCATTTTGGATTTTTTTCATTTTTTGACATGGTGCCAAATAACCACGAGAGATGGTTTATTTTAAACCATGAAAGAGATTTTAAGTCTGGAGATTCTTGTTTATAAGTTCCTTTCATGATGACATGTTTAAAAATTAAGTTTTATAGCAGTTTTAAAATAATACAATGTTATATTTCCGACAGCTAATTCAATTAATTACATGGTAATTAAATAAATTTTAAACTGCCATAAAGACGTTTATTTGTACTCTTCAATTTTCGAAGAGAACCCTTGAATTCTTTTAAGTTGTTCTGAAAAGACATTCTTTATATTTTTTGCACTATGTCCAAAAATGAGACAATTTCCTATAAATTATAATCCATCCTTTTGCAATTGCAGAAGAAGTGGCCGAAATCAATGTTCACTTCCAGAAGATTCTGGGGCTACCGATTGACGGTGAAGAAACTGAGGAATCAACAGTTGATCATATGTATCCAAGTGCCGATATGGCCGTTAAAACCAGAGCTATTACTGCTCAGAAACTTCTCTTGTGTGGCTGGAGGACTATGAAAGAAGTGTCATTGACACTGGGAGATATATGCCAGCGATCAATCGAAGTATTGCATAAAAAGACCATAATATCCGAGATAATGTCTACACTAGATATCATGGAAGAAGTTGAAGTTCTCGAAAATGATTTAGTCGACATCGATCACATCTTACAGGTTCATTTGGAGCAAACGTTCTAAACGTTCATTTGATTGATATTTACTTATTCATGACATAACGTAAAACAGATTGGAGATTATTTTATCACACTGTTGGCCGAGACAAAACATCGTGGCGCTTTTGAACAAGCGTACATTGGTTTTTGTAAAGTGTGCGATGGTCTCTGGAGAAGCAAAGTTTCGGTTCTTCACCAACTGCCAGAACAGTGGCTTCAAGAACTTTTGCAACACATTGAGACTGGATCTGGAACTTCAACTTTGTGCAGTACTCGTCGTAGTGCTGGTCTGCCATTCATGGTTCAGGCATTAGTCAGTTCTGAACCTCATATAAAAGGTTCCAGTTGTTTCAAACATGCTATGGAATGTCTACTGCAAATGATTTTGTCTTCGACTTGTACAAATGACACAAAGGTACCATAACCTGTGCCCCAATCATACTAGCAACTTATCATTAAACTTCCATGCAATGAGACATGTAACTCAAGAGTTTGTAGTGATATTGCATGGAACTTGGTGACATTTTTTTTTCAACTGGTGTGAGACTCAGTTGATTGCGTCCAATTGTTATAAAACTCGTTAGTAAACAGCCAATCAGGAGTGAGCTGAAAATTACATAAAGGTTGCAAAGTTGCATTGAATGTTTATAGTTCAATTGGAATTTGCATGTCAAGTTTTTAATTTCCATTTTGTTACGTTCTCTTATCTGATTGGTTGTTTTCAGTAACGAATGAAGACGAACTTCTTGTACAACTAGTTTCTTGTATAACATGGAAGTTTCTTACAATGTTGTAGTCCAAAGTCTCGTCAAAAGTTGAATTTCATGTTCAATTGCATCGAAAGTTGCTAACATGATAGGATTTGTAGAAATATATCATTGGTTCTATGTTTTTTCGTGATTTCAACCTTCTGCAGGTCCATGCTTTCAACATTTTGCGAGCATTATACCGAGATACTTGTCTTGGAGAAGACGTGACACCATTTATTGCCGATGGTCTCGAAGCTGCCATTAAGGGATTCAAAGGAAAAACTTGGGGAGTACGTATTTTATTTCCACAAATAAATTGCTAAAAAAAATCCCAGTTTACATTTTAAATTGCAAACAGTGACGTTTTGTTCTAGGTTCGAAACTCTGCTACTTTACTCTTCAGTACCTTAATCACTAGAATATTTGGAGTTCAACGTAGTAAAGATGAACTTTCAAAGAAGAACTGCATGACAGGAAGTGTGTTCTTTCAACGGTTTCCATCTCTCTATCAGTTCTTTACACAAGAACTCAAAAAGGCAACATCCGAGATTGACAAAAACTACCTCACAATGCAGCCATGTCTGTACCCCATGCTTCTTATTTTAGCACGATTGTATCCTTCGAGCATCGAAGGTACTCAATCTAGCTTGAAGGTAACTTGCAAAGAAGTAACCTCAAAATTTAAAACTGTTGACGTCATTAACAACAACTTTCTTTCAGCTTTCGGTTTTCATTCCATACGTAATGAAATGTGGAATGAGTCCGTCCGTTAAAACTCGAATTCTGGCAGCCAAAGGTTTAGTTCCTCTTGTGTCCTTCATGGACGTTGCTTCGATTCTTTTCGAACTGTTCAAAGGTTTACCAGATGAAATGGAAACTATGAAAGAAGTTCAACAAAATGGTCTGCATGGAAAACTTCTTCAGGCAAACAAAACAATGAATCAATTGTTTTCAACTCAAGATTATAAAATAAAATATTTGGCTCGTTTTAGATTTTTCACTTGCTGACAGAAATTCCAAATCTTTCATGTACAACATTTGGAAAAGAGCCATTATTCAAATTACTGCAAACATTTCTGTCACAAAAGTTATGGATTTCTACTAGGTTTGTACAATTTAAGTTTTCTTGACATGTTTTATGAACAGCGGATTCTCAAACCCTTAGTTATTCTGAGTTTCATAAGAAAGAAAAACAGAAAGTGTGTTAGAAATAGAAACTAGATGGGTAGCAGACTCATTTAATTATGTTGACACATGAAACGCTTCAACCAGGTCCACTCTGAATTGACCTAACTTTTGAAGCGCGCATTGCACAAAGGAAGTGAATACATTCCTGTCTTGCAGACTACACTGTGAATGTATTGCACCCGACATTTCCATTCCCGCTCTTTCGGTTCACTTGCAATGAATTTTCGAAGTTGCACTGTCACGGGTATCTATAGAAACACTTCAACCAGGTGCACCCTGAATTAACCTAACATTTTGCCTGCTTCAAGTTGGGAAACTTTCAGACTGACATAAAAAACTTTCTTTTAAAAGATATTAACATGAAAATACGTGTTTAAATAAGTGTCTCTTTATAAGAGTCTCTTTATTTTGCTTCTGAAAGCCAGAATAACCAAGAGTTCAAGGGACCTTAATACTTTAAAACCACTTTGTTTTTCTTTTTCATAGGAAAAATCCCTGTCCTATAACACGAGCTTGTTTCGTGGACATCCTAGATGCAACTCTAACTTTGGAAATTTGGAATTTCCGTAAGTGAAAAAACATTTTATTCAATTTTTAACAATAAGATTCAAAAGAACTAAACCGTTCTATTTTACTTTTCAGATGATATCTTGCAAGAAAATATCTTAAAACTTGTAGATCTCGAGCTTTGTGATCCAAACAATTTGATGAACGTTCCCGGCATGGAAGTATTTCAAATGTCAAACGCCCGTCTGGCAATCCGACTTACGACAGTACAAATCAGTAACAATGAAAATGAAGTTACTAAACGTATCGTCCAATTGTTGTGTCACGGATCTTACGAAGTTCGATGGACTATTCTGAACTTCTTATACACAACACTGTCGCAGTTATCGTTATCATCATCATCATCATCAGACAACAATACAAACATTTCATCTGCAATTGATTCAAAAGATATTGCCGATATTCTTCTACCAGAACCAAGCATTCCAACACGAGAATGGACATTTATACATCGTGTAGACAAAAACTGGGCAAAAAACGTCAAGAATTCTGAAGAACTGACGACTGTCCTCATTACAATGGCTACTACAACAGAACAACATCCTGACTGTATCGTTCAGTTATACCATTTACTTCCGTTGTTTTCGAAAACATTTGAACTTCCGTGGACGTGCATTCAAGCTGCGAAAAGCTCAACTACAGCAACTGAAGTATCAATCTATCTAAGCTTATCTAGCAACTCGATTATGTGCTTTAAAAATTAAACTCAATTGTTTTCTTTCAATTATTTTTTTTTTCAGAAACTTGAATTCATTTTACAAAAAGGGGAATGTGAACCACGGTATTTTTTGTCATACTAAACACTCTTTAATTTAAATAAGTGAAAAATGAAACTAATTTACCTTTCAGAGATGACATACGTAGCTGTCTCCTCCATTTCTCGGGGTTCCTCATTCCGAACGTTTACGACGAATTGAACCGAGTATGTTTTTTTTTCTTCATACAGTGTCGACACTCAATTCTAAAAGAAAAATAAACACATTTGACATATTTCGATTTTCAGATCAAATCTAATAGTCACGATAATGCAATGACATTACATTCTAATTCTGCCGATCCGCATTCCGTAATGACAGAATGGATAGAAGCATTTCTACTTTGTTGTTCTCCGGAACAAAGTCTCAGAGTTAGACTCACAGCCACCAAACTACTCATTTCTAATGGTCACATCCTCTTAATTGATCCGGCAAAATGTCTAGGTAAAAAACAATAGAAAAACACACTTTAAATAACACTTTAAGTCAAAAAAAATTGCAAAATATACAATAATAATCAACGTTTTTAGAAGCAATTTCAATAAAAATCTGAGTGTTTTATAAACTAGACTAGTTATCTAGTTAACTGATAACGTCATTTTCATTTCACGTGAAAATATTTTTATGTTAATTATTTACTCGTCTAGTTAGTAAACACTTTTAATTTTTTTGCTTTAAAGTTGTTTTAAACCAAGAGTTCAAAAATAAGTGTCTTTAAGATTGTTTAAAGTGTAAAGGACACCTCAAACTTTGGTTATAATGTCTATCAAGAGCAAAATTAAGAGAAACTTGTAAGAAACTAGAAGAGTAGCTCATAGAGCTTTTAAGAGGATGACATTTTTACATTATTTGTACGTAGTTTATTTTGAAAGATATCATCATGAAAATACTATTAAGTTATTCAGCTACCCTTCTAGTTTCTAACACACTTTCAATTTCTTCTTAGAGTTGCTCTTCTGAAACGCAGAATAATCAGAGTTTGAAAAGCAGCTGTTCATAAAACAATCATAATGTGTGGTTCTCTTTTTTAATTAACGAAAAGGGTTTTCGTGTTTATCCATGTGGTCATCAGCTGTGTTACTCTTACAAGATGATGATCCTATCATTAAACCACTTGCATCGAATTTAGTGGAAATTTGTTCACGTAAACTATATTTCAGTCCCCATAAATTGTATTTTTTTTGTTTACAACTTTTTATTAATCTCTTTAATAGACCAATATCTATTGAAGAATGCCATTCAACCAGCACTGGCCCTCGACATTCTCGTTGGTCAGTTTGTCAATCATTTTGGTGTTAACGCACAATCCGAATGTTTGACAACGATTCTCGATTGGATGTTACGACAGGATGTACAAGAATCCAATTATCTTTTAGAAGTAATACTTTATGATCCACTGATCAGTTCAGCTTATTAAAGACACTGTTGACTGATATGTATTTTTCTTCTTAGGATGAAGACAGAATGTTTGATCGAGGACAGATGAACATTTACGCAGAAGAGATTAACCTCACGATTCTATTACGTAAACACTTCAAACACCTGCTTCGTAAAATCTTTCAAGTGAAAGGAACTGGAGTGCAACATGAAGAAGGAGGCGGAAACGATAGTGAAGAAATGGGAAAAGAAGTTCGAAGCCAAATGCTAGCAAATTTGGGTCGCCGATTTTCAAAGGCAAATTTCGACCCATTACTTCCTCAGAGTTTCACTCTCGACATAGGCACTCTTCAAACCATGTCAGAAAAGTTCAAAGATATAATGGGAACCTTCAAAGTCACCAGTAATCAAGTGTCCACTTGGCTTTCGGACGAACAAAGGGAAGATCTTGGATCTAGAGACAATACCGGCAGCCACCTCTTCTTACAAGACGTTATCGACATGGTTGTCGAAGAACTGTCGTTAGTCTTGAGAGAAGTAAACGTCTTGACGGAACAAACTCCTTTCATCAGCAGATCCTTTGACCAGACAATCGTCAGATTGTATCGTCTAGTGGCCACCGTCTATTGTCTGTGCAAATACGACAACGAACAGAAAAACAACCTTCAAAAGATTCTCGATGTAATGGAGGAAAAGTTCGGAACTATGTATTTTCAAAATCAGTTGGTGCACAACTTTATAAAAGATATGAGAAAATTGTGTTCATTTCATAACGAAACTATTTAAACTTCATCGAGTATTTTCGATTGCCATTGTATGTTTTAATTATTTTATTTAATTATTTGCAGTAATTCTTGTGTTTATAAAGTGACAAGAATAATTTTAGTTAACTATTATTATGCTGTTTTATGAATCGTTGTATGAGGTTTTTTTTAATTAAATTTAGTTCATATTTGATGAATTTACAGTGAATTTACTCATAATTTCTGTTTTTCAGAAGCAAGCACTGAAAGATATATGCTAAATGCCTTACAAAGTAAAATTCAGTGGTATTTTTTATGCTTGTGTGATTCTTCCCTTGGAAACTATAGAATAAGTAAATACAAGTTTTATTAAAATATCTTTAAAAATAAACTTTCGATGGCCTTTTAAACATTGCCAAAAAAAAGTTAATGTAAAGAAAACCGTCGGTTTAGGTTTACACAGTGCAGAAAAACAACGAGAACGTTTTTTTTTTAAAGAAATGATTAAAGCTACCTACATACGAGAGAGAATCCTGGCTTGTCAAACCTGGATTGTTTCCAGACGTTTTTCTTTGGTTAATTTTTTGAAGCATTCTCCACAAATACCCACAATAAATAAAATTGTAGTGGATTTCTGGCTGAACAAAAAAAAAACGAGGCCAAGATTGACGAGCAATCAAATATTTATTGAATGAACAAAATCCACTACACACCACAATCAATCTTTTCAAATTATTTCTTAAATTGCATTGCAAATTGCAAGCGTTCTTCGTCATTTTTCTACACAATATTGAAAAAATACAGTTGTTAGGTGTTCAAAATGGACTATAAATGCACCTAAACACCTAACATGAAATCATACATAAACAAAAATAAACAAAACAAAAAACTAAATAGAAACCAAAAAGGAAAAGCAACAATAAGAATTGTAATAATAATAATAGTAATAATAATGGTAATAATGATAATAATAATAATAATAATAATAATGTTAATAATAATGTTTAAAAGAACTTGTGAATGAAAACAGGTGTTTAACTAGAAAGGTGTAATGTGACACCTGAAAAAGAATAGACGATAGAGAAGAAGAAAGTTTAAAATGTAAACAAGTGTCATAACAGGTGTGTCGTATGTAAAAGCTAAAAGGTGTAATATAACACCTTAAGTGAATAGAAAGAAAAAGAAAAGTTAAAAGGTGTAATATAACACCTTAACTGAAACAATGATGATAGAAAGAAGAAATAATTAACTACAATAGGCATACGCATCACATTAACAAAATATTATATGGTGACTAGGCTGGGGGTGTGAAAATAATAAGATCACATAAATAATTTATGAGATTTGCTGTCATAATAAGAGGAAATGTTAAAATGGCCTGTCAATCATAATAAGATATAATATTATTCTATCGTTACTTTTAAAGCAAACTAACACTTAAAATTAACCTTTTCTAAGAAAGGTCACACCTGTGTTTACATTTAATGTAACTTTTGTCAACACCTGATATCATGTTAGTCCTTCATGTCAATCACAATACTTTCACTTTTCAATCATAAGGTTGACCAATTAAATGATTGAATAATCAACCCAAGTTAACCAATGAGAGACTAGAATGGACTAAAATCTTCAATTTTAGTCAGTTCATTTTAGATTTTAGACCAGAGTGTGGCAGACTCTCAAAGAGAGTGTGAGGCTCTCAATGAGGTTTCAGAGAGTGTCTACAGCCAGAGAGAGAGAGAGAGATAAAAGAATACCAGCGGTTTGTAAAGGGATCAGAAGGACTTAGTTTTCTTTACAAGAAAAAAGAAAACAATATACTAGTTTCCTGTAGGAACCTAGTGTATTGTTTGATTAACTTAGAAATTATTTTGGTTATACTTTCAGAACTCTAAAATATTTTGAGATTACACTTTCAGAACTCTAAAATATTTTGGTTATACTTTCAGAACTCTAAAATATTTTGGTTATACTTTCAGAACTCTAAAATATTTTGAGATTACACTTTCAGAACTCTAAAATATTTTGGTTATACTTTCAGAACTCTAAAATATTTTGAGATTATACTTTCAGAACTCTAAAATATTTTGAGATTACACATTCAGAACTCTAAAATATTTTGGTTGCATATTCAGAACTCTTAGATCATTTTTGTTGCTTTCACAAATAGAACTTTGAAATATTTTGGTTTACACATACAGAATTATAATTAATTGTGGTTGGTTTACAAATTAAAACAATAAATTGTGTGCAAACTTCATAGTGTTTTGTGATCATCATTTGAGTTGGTGTTTAATTTAAGTGTGTGCCAGTTCAGCAATCAACTCCACAACCCCAAATCAACTGGACATCTGAACGAGCATCAAGAAAAGGTAGGAAACTAATAATTTACTTTTTAAACAAGGCCAATAACATAAAAATACACCAAGAAACATAGGGGGGCACAACTTGATCAAAACAGGGATACTGGTTCCCCAAATAGACCATTGTCTGGAACCTGAACCAAGCTGTACACTTTCACTTCTTCCCCTTTTCCAAAATTTTGAATTTTGACTTTCAGGGCTATAGAGTGGAGGTAAAAATAACACAGTCAATACTGGCGAAAACGATATCCGTCTATAACGTACTTCACGAAACTTTATAGCTTTGAACTTCAACAGAAGCACATTTAGATGTCGCCATACTCTAATAAAGATTTGGTTAACGATCATTCAGTTAATGACAGTTTTCATGAACGCATCCCTATCGTTAAGCGAAGCATGACTATAAGCCATCTATAGTCTAAAATAAAATACTGGAGGATCATTTAAATTTTAAACTTGAATTTTATTTCAAACAAACAAGTGTTGTATTAATACATAACTATTAACAAAAGAGAATTTACTAGAAGAGTTTAATTACTGTACACTCTGACATAATCTATAACCATGGCCTCAGGAAAATAGGTGGTATCATCGGGATTTCCAACAAAATTGCCTCCAATCGCCATGTTCAAAGTGATGAAATATTCGTTGTTAAAAACCCATTGTTTTCCATTCAGATCGGCCGGTGTCCTGGTACCAAAATTGACGCCATCTACAGACCAAGTTATCGAATTCTCCGACCACTCTATAGCATATATATGGTAATTATCACTAAGCGCTTCGTTATTTGGAAGAGAGTAAATGAAATGAAGACTATCTGCTCCAGAGTAACCAGGTCCATGAATTACTCCTAAGACTTGGTTTGGATTCCTGCCATTCATCTCGGCGATGTCAATCTCACCACATCCTGGCCACGGATCGGTACCTATGTTGTTGCCAAGTAACCAAAATGCAGGCCAAACTCCATTTCCACGAGGCATCAAAATACGAGCTTCGACACGACCGTATTGAGTCGTAAAGTGACCCTGAGTCGTTATACGACCTGATGTGTACCAGCAGGTGCCTTTTTCAGTACTACACTGGTATTGACTATCAGAATTTTTAACGGCAACAATACGCAAGTGTCCCGTTCCATCAAGAGCCAAATTTGTTGGACTGTTTGTATAAAACTCCAACTCATTGTTGCCATTTCCACCACCTCCTGTTATAATGTTCCAGTTATTAGAACTCGGTAAACTTCCTGCTGGGCCATTGAAATCTTCGCTCCAGATCAGAGTGCTAGCCTTCGAAATTGTCACACAGCTGACAATCACCAACAATGATAAAAGAAGATTGCATGCCATGATTAAAACTTCAGAAGTTAAGAATTTTTCTGAGGACTTCTTCAGATGTCGGCCCCTCAATTTATAGTCATTTTGACATGACAAAAAACGCAGAAACCTTTAAAAGATATTGTAAAGCCAACACATGTGTATGTGTGTCCAGGTGTGTTAATTTCATTTTTCCGCGTATTCATACAATTCAGTAAGAAGAAAAAAAAAACAATGTTAGAAAGATGCATGAGTAAACTTTCAGTTGGCAAACATACTTGCGTGTTTCTTTAATATCGATTAATCATTTAATCATTACTATTACCATATTAAACACACAATAAAATATTAAAGGAAAAAAAAGTAGCCTACTATATACCCAAAGCATATCTCTAAGATACTGAGGCATAAATGTCAAATTTTGCTTAAACCATTTTGATTTTTTTTTAACATTCATATATTTGTACAGTGACTTTATATTAGTAATTTTGATAAATAATAATCATTAACTTTGTTACTATGCCTATTGCCTAAGATAGAAAATTTTCCAACTTGTGCTTCTTTGACATGTTACAGCTGTAACAACATTTTTTTTTAATTTGAAGATGGTGTTTCGTATTCGTTAGCCATTAGGCAAAGCGTTTCATGATTGGCTGACCTGTCATTTAAAAAAAAGGTGCTGATTGTAACTACTATGCTAGAAAACTACTGTGAATCATCGAATGCCTCCTAAAAGGTTTGTATTACTAGGCAGGGGCGTAGCTAGGCAACCGCAAGACCCGCAACGGGGGGGGGGGGGGGTGCACGAGGTTTGGGGGCGCAAAAAACGAAATGAAAGTCGATTTATTTTCAAAAATAATTGAATAAATTAAGTGAGTGATTTCGAATCGCTCGCTTAATTTATTCAGTTAATTTCGAAAATAAATCGATTTTCATTTAATACTTACTTTTAAAAACTACATAGTTGCACACAGTAAATCTTCATAGAGATCAATATGGGCACGGCAGAGGAACGGTCGGAACAACTGTAGGAATAGTAGGAACAGTCGGAACGTTAGGTTTAGTTAAATTAAGCTTGTTGCAGGGTTAGATTAGGGGCGCAGCCTCCAGTTTTTAAAGAATTACTAAATAAAATTAGTCCTTTGTTCGCCTGTTTCCTTATTTGATTAACGGGAGGAACGGTTGGAACAATGGACAAATTTCTTTTAATAATTCTTTAAAAAATAGGGGGCTGCGCCCCCAGACCCCCAACCACAAGCTTGATTTCCTAACCTTTCCTAACCTTCCGACTGTTCCTACTGTTGTTCAGACCTGTTCCGCCGTTCATCAAAATAGCACCCCCACCCAGTATGAGGGCTATGTGGAGAGGGAGGTAAGGGGGCGCTAAGTTTTAAGTGGCCTGTTAATTTACTGCAAATTATGTGTATTCAGTAACAGAAAACATTCAAACATTTTGAAATTTATTTTTAAAAAACACATTTTCTTACATTTAAAATTGCTGCAGTCAATACAATCACCATTAATTTATGCATAGAAAAGGGCCAATAGGCTATACAATCGCCAACACTTAATTCTTATAAACTCTGACATAGTCCACAACCATGGATTGAGGAAACGTGGTGCTGCCATCGGGATCACCAACAAAATTGCCTCCGATTGCCAAATTCAATATAATGAAGAAGTTGTCGTTGAAAACCCATTGTTTTCCGTTAAGATCGGCCGGTGTTCTCGTTCTGTAAGTGTGACCATCAACCGACCAAGTGATTTTATTTTCTGACCAGTCAATGGCAAACACGTGGAAGTCATCACTGAACGAACCACCATTCGGCAGAAAATATGAATCATGAATACCGTCTCGTCCAGAGTACCCAGGTCCATGAATTGTACCAGAGACTGTGTTAGGTGAACTTCCTTGCATCTCCATGATGTCAATCTCACCACATCCCGGCCACGGTTTACTGCCAATGTTATTACCCAGTAACCAAAATGCGGGCCAAACTCCTTTACCGTGTGGTAACTTAATACGAGCTTCAACACGACCGAATTTGGGTGTGAAATGACCGGCGGTCAATATACGAGCCGATGTGTATTTGCAAGTTTCTTTTCCCGAACCACATTGATATTTCTTGTCGTTATTTCTAACGGCATTAATACGTAGGTGTCCGTGTCCGTCAAGTGCGGCATTTGTCACACTGTTCGTGTAATACTCTTGTTCATTGTTGCCCCAGCCATTGCCTCCGATGTCGAATTTCCAATGGTCAGGATTCGGTCCGCTTCCATCACTACCGCTAAATTCGTCGCTCCAAATAAGAGTGCTAGCGTCCAAATTGTTCACGAAGGTAACGATCGACACCAAGAGTAAAAAAAAGTTACAGGACAGGCTTGCCATCATAATGTCGATCAGAAGGTGGATTCTTTGTAAGGATTTCTACTACTGTCTCGTATTTATATAACTAACCTGACAAAAACTAACGTATTAATCACCTTCGAAAGACTTTGTGTCCATTTTGTGCGTAGGTAATATCATCAATTGTATATGCTGACAACAATACTGTAATATGACGTCAGTTGTTACTTATGATAAATTGTATGAAATATACTACCGCATGTGACGTATGTTATGACGCCATAATTTAAAAACTCCATTATGGCAAATTCGAAAAAAAATTTCGATTTAACATGTGTGCACGTAGCAAAATGATTTGAATACGACACGTTCCTTTTTTGTACAAAACCTGGCAAATTACAATCGCAAGTTTAGAGTTTCAACTGCGTTCCACCAAGTAACAACGAGAACTTGAAAAAGGTTTCAATTTATTCAAATCTCGATTAATCTCGCCTATAACCGCTTAAACTATAATCACTTAAACTTGATTAACCTCGCTTAAACTCAAATAAATGCAAGCCTAATATAGAAAGAGCTTAGGGTTGTATTCTTAACGATTTCTAAGTGAAAATAGTGCTAAACTTGCTTAATATCGCTTAACTCGCCAGTTACGAGGCCCACGACGTGCGGTGCGGAAATTACAGTCTAAGATACTAGATACTCCGTTTACGCAGCAGCGCCGCATGTCCAATTCGCGTGCATTTTGTACCGAAGTTCCCCACAGCACAGCAGCGGTGCCGCACATGACACAACTCAGGTCTCGTAGTACCTTGTTGTCTATATTGATCAATGCACACTATGCGGTTATTTGCCACAAAACAAAATGGCAGAATCAAATTCTGAACAGTTGGATATAGAACAAAATGCACGCAAATTGGACGTGCGACGCTGCTGCGCCAATGTGGGGACGCACTTCTAAAAAAACACGTGTGTTCATCGGACATGATTCTAGTTCTATGTGACGTAAAGTCGCTCAATCAAATGCGTGACCAATCGTGACCCGCGATATGCTTGTATCGTCTAGGAGATGACTTGCATAAGTCTTGGACCTGAGCAGTACACACGTGCAGTTAATATTGCACAGTTGAATGTTACGTGTAGGGCCATCCTTAAGAGGAGTCAGAGTAGAATTACTCCGATTAAAAATTAACTTGGAGAAGAATCATGCCACACACTAATTAAAATTTTAATGAATTTCACTTTGTAACAAATTTACCAGAAGCGCCATATACTGTACCTTTTGCGAGCAAGAAAACATAACGTTTTTTATATCTATTTATATTTTCTGGTGGTTTTTAGCGTGTGATTCTTCCCTTACACATAAAAAAATATCCTAAAATTCATCTTTTTGTAGGTAAATTAATTAATAACAATTATATCGATTTGTTGCCGCGAGCGCCATTAAGATGAAAGACCTTCGTACCTTTTACGTAGATTTGTCCCGTTGATTTGCTTCTGTCAGTCATTTTGCGAAAGAACAGGCTTTTTGTGAAATTTACAGAAAATGTGACGGATTATTTTTTCTTTCAAATTCTATAAAAAAAATCAATGAAACGAAAGAAATAAGATCATCATTAAAAAAAAAAAACTAAAACTTAAAACAACGCGCCATAAAGAGCGCCGTCTAGTGGTAAATAGTGTCATTAATAGCAAAACTCACTTTTATAACAAACTATTTCGTTATAAAACCACAAATTCGCAACTTTATCAGTGCAATGAAAAGTATGAGAAATTCACAGTTTGATTTGTACCGATACATATAACTTTTTTTTTAACAAAACTTACAAAGAAATATAGATCTTGAAACATTTACTGCAACAGTACACACCACGCGTGACACAACGTAGATCGACAACAAATATAGAAATGACGTAATATTAATGATACCGCCACAAGGTCAATAATATCGAAAACGGCGTTTTCACATAGACCGTAAAAAGGAACACCGCCATGTTAGGTCACCTGTTATAGGGACCCGTTACAAAGGCGTCTTTTAATGCATCAAAATCTTACATGCATTGCATATATGCACGTCACAACAACTTCTCAACAGCTTGCTAAGTCTTCTCTTCACTTTGAGTTTGAAATTTACAGCTATTTTTAAGAGCGCTCAGCTATGTCCGAGAGGTTAGGTAGCCGAAAGCAAATTTACGGTGCTGTCTGCTATTTACAAAATTGAGATTTATGTGCAAATTCAACTTATTTTAAATTGTAATACTCAGTCAAATTTGCAAATTATTATTCCAAATGTAAATAAAAATAATTTTAAAAAGTAAAATGAATTTAGTTAAAATTTTCGAAATGTAGCCACAAAATAACTAAGAACACGATCAGCTGTAAAAGTCAAGTGGTAAAAGCGCTACCCTACTCTTATAATCAGCTGTGAGAATATATTCACATTCATTATTTGAAATCTGGTGACATTGTGATAAACTTCCGTTAACGCATGCGTAGATTCATATTTCTTTAATGTTTTCCGGTTTATTTCCGCGCTTTTTTTCTTTCGATCGTCTGCTTAATTTATACAACTTTTATAATGAAATTTCATCAGTTCCATGCTTGTGAATAACTTAAAACTGCAATAGAAACTTTCTTAAAGTATCGCGAGTGAATTTCAAAAGTGACTTTCAATTGTATTGCTTCTTTTCGTGTGTTTTAATTGTAAAGTGTTAAAATGTTGGGGGGGGGGGGGGCGGGGGGAGGAGGATTTTTCGACAGGTCCACCATCTTATGTTATGGTAAGTCATCGTTTTCATTTATTTATCTTTTGAAGCGTTCGTCATTTTGTCATTTTTCACTTATTTTTTGCGTGTATATCGTCTTGGAAGTTGAAAAAAGTCAGTTTATCTAGAACATTGATTAAATGTACAAATAAGGAGTTATGTGTGACGTAATCAAAGTCCGCAAGTGACCGGATGACGTCATGTCGTTGTATTAACCTCAAAATCAGTTGTGTGACGTTATTCTTTAGATTTACGTTATTTACGATAAACATCAATGCATGATCATGAATCATCAGATATAGCTTTGTGCTGCCACCTGCATTATAACAGTGACACTATTATTATTATTAAGATAATAACATTATGAGGATCACATTATTGAAGCTACGATGAAATCCAATATGGCGTGTTTTTAGAATGAATTGGATTTTAGGTATGATGCCATATTTGTTCATCCCTCGTATTGATTTTGTCGATATTAAATTTCATCATGTTCAGAATACTCCATAGATGGCAGCACGGTCATTAAACATATTTTGAAACAATGAATGTCAATCATTCATGATGAAATCAGAGCAAAATTCATTCATTTTTTTTTTCTTTTCTTCAATGGAGAGACGGGTTTCATATACTGTAATGTAAAAAAAAAAAACAATGACCAATCAGAGAATCAGGTTTTTTTTTTTACTCATAGAGGTCAGGGTTATTTATGAATTGTTTCACACAAAAACATAACAACAACAAAAAACTAACTCCCTTTAGGCTCTGAAAAAATTATTCATCTCTGGAATGTTTAATTTTGTCGTGTTATGGAAGTTGTAATATTATAATAAAGAAATGGTTTCATTTTTTTTAATAAATAAAAAAGTTGTTTTCATAAAAAAAAATACGTTGTACAATTTGTCAAATTTTCACTCAAGAAAATTGCCTTCTGTGTTTATATACGAATGTTTGTTATTTTTATAATAGCAAATATTTAATATTGAATATCAAAAGGTTAAAAAAACTTCAAAATGAAGTTGTGTGTGGGGGGGGAGAGGGAACCTTAAAAACTTCTGAGGAATGAAAATTATTTTATTGATTAGGGGTTTTTTTTACCCCTATTTCAATAGAAAACCATCATTAATGATCGGAAAAAATCATTTTTAAAAAAATCGTATAATCGTTGACTCATAACAAAATATGTAACTTGCATTAAAATGATAAAAAAAATCATATAAAAAAAATGGGAGGGGGAAAAAAAACATCTTTAAAAAAAAACACATATACATGACGTCATGATAGGAGCTAGAAAGCGCTTCCGTTTGAATTTCCATAGAAAACCATACGAAACCGGTAAAGAGCGCTTTTGTTCGAAAGTTGTTCTTAAAGTATATAGTTAATGCTTCTTGATAGGAGCGTTATGTACGGTAGTGACGTCACGAGTGTTTTTTTTTATCCAATGAGAACGTTCAAAAAGTGTTTAACTCCACCTTTGAAGCAATAACAACCTCGTCCTTATCTGCGTATTTGTGGGTAGAAAAGTTGGTTGAGTTCGATTCGAAGCTTCACTAAAAATCTTTGCGTTTAGGAAACGACGCATTTTTATATAAAACCGAACTACAGAAAGGAAACACGCTGGAACACAAGACTTAAAAAAAACGCGAAGTTTTGTTATTTTTCTTCTTCTCTTTTTTTTTTTTCTTTCTAAAAAAAAACATCATGTCCACGGCTATAGTTTCAACAACACTTTATGATTTGAATTTATATTATAAGGTACGTTTATTTTTTAAAAAAACAAGTCAGATTTCATTTGATGAAATAAAACGTGAAATACAAACCGTGAAAAATCTTAAAATACGACGTCGACCGAAGAGGGTATTTTTTTTTTAAAAAAACATGCGGTAATTTAACATGTGTTTTGGCGGGAGCTATTTTCGAAAGAGAGAAAAAAATTTCCGAAAATTAATAAGAAGCACGTAAAATATAGGCCAATTAATGCCGTGTGGCTCAACAGTTGTGCGGCATCTTATTCGTTAAAAAACCGCACGTTAACAAGTGGTTGGTTTTTTTCAGGATTTTAACGAATTTTTTTTTTTAATTTTATAAAAGAAATTCGACGTTTGAAACTAGAAGAGTAACAACATAAATCTTGTAATGTTATTTTCAACGTAAAATCTTTGAAAAAATAAACTTTTTATAGAAGTTTAAAGACAAAAAAAAATTTTGTCGTTTTTTTTTTTAGATTTATGTAAATAACGTATTTTTATTTATAAATAGTTTATTATAAAAGATATAGTTGCTAAAAATACTGTTTTAATTCGGCTGAAATTTAAATATACTTTAAATTTATTTCGTCTTAAATTTTTTTTTTTAACAAGTTTATTTAACAACGAAAATTTTCGTTATTTTCAAACCGTAAAGTTTTATTTTGAAAGACTTCATCATAAAAAATATTCTAAGAATATCAAATATTAACTTTGAATCATCAAAAGTTTCAAAATTTGTTTCAAAAATTTCAAAATTTGTTTCAAAAATTTCAAAATTTGTTTCAAAAATTTCAAAATTTGTTTCAAAAATTTTAAAAATTGTTTCAAAAATTTTAAAAATTGTTTCAAAAATTTTAAAAATTAATTAAAAAAAATTAATAAACTAATTTCAAATTCCAAATTGTGTTTTATAAACTGCGAAATTTACTACAACAACAACCAAAAAATTACTGTGGTCACATTTCAGCTAATTTTTCGTCGGTTTTTCACGTTTTATTTCAAAGTTATCTGAATGAAATATTATTTCTAAAGACTTTATTAACAATAACTTAACTAATTTTCTTTTGTTTTTCTCCTATTTTTATGGGAATTTTTAAAAAAATTTAGAACAGTAACACGATGCCGTCATTGAAAACATCATCGTCTCATTTGAAAGCGATTATGGATCGTAAAATCGTAGGAGGAGGAGGTGGAAATATTTCCTTCTCGAATCCGATTGTACAACGTCGTAATTCGGGCTCAAGTGCAACAACAACAACGTCATCAACGGTCAATACATCGCCGCCGTCTTCAATGATCGGAAACGGCAACAACAGCAGTTCTTCTAATATCCTTGGCGGCCTTACTAAACTGAACAATTCGTCCATGTTATCATTGAGCGAAGCTCTGAACAGTAGTTGTAACAATATGTTAATGAATAACAGTGGTCAAGGTCACAGAAAACTGGACAGAAGTATGAGCGAACCAGTTGAAAGGTCAACTAATAGTTCGATTATGCTTCAACAACAACGTATTAATAGTCAGGTGGGAGCAATGGGAAATGGAGCTGGAGGCAATTCGTCTCGTTACAAGACCGAACTGTGCCGTCCGTACGAAGAGAACGGGACGTGCAAGTACGGCGATAAATGTCAGTTTGCTCACGGCGCTCACGAGCTCAGAAATCTGACTCGACACCCAAAGTACAAAACGGAACTTTGTCGTACGTTTCATACGGTCGGATTCTGTCCATACGGTCCAAGATGTCATTTCATACATAACGAAGATGAATCGAGAAAGTCATCATCATCGTCATCCTCCTCCTCCTCCTCTTCATCATCTTCGTCTTCTTCCAATGATAACAACAATGGAACTGAAATAACGAGAGATGTTTTAATGTCTCATCATCGTCCGAAAGCATTGAGCATCGGTAGTTTCAGTATGAATTCGGTTGGCGAATCGCCACCTTCAAGTTTGAGCGAAAGTCCAACATCTTTTGGAAGTTTTTTTGATGATCCTTTTCATCATGTCGGTGTTGGTGTTGGTGGAAACATTTCAAATTCTGTCGGCGGCAATGGATTTCCATCCAGTACGCCTGTAACACCAACAGTTACAACAGCAGCAGCAGCGGCTAATAATGCCTTTACATTTAGCTCTCAGGATTTTACATCTGCTTTGATGTCGGCACCGACATCCGCTTTTACCAAACAACAACAACAACAATATCATCACCATCTTGAAAAGGATGCTTATAACCGTGCCTTGAATCAGATCACTTTGGATCATTTCAATCTGTTGCAACAGCAACGTAATAACAATCGTAATAAAGAAATAATGTCTTCTTCATTGTCTTCAGCATCATCTTCGGCATCCACTTCTTTGGATAGTGTTTTTCGTGACCATCATCAACAACAACACCACAATCATCATCTTCTTCAGCAGCAACGGTCAGTAGTTGCTTCTTCTGCAATGGTCAACAACAGTCAAGATGATGATGATGACGACATTGATGATGATGACCATCATCATCATCATCTTAATCATCATACAGATGAAGAGGATAATCATCATCATCATCGTAATCCTACTTCACCTGTTGGATCTGTTGTTTCTGATTTGGATAGCCTGAGTCTTAGCGAAAGTCCAACTTGTACATCTCCTTTGGATGTCAGTCGTAATCTTAGGTTGCCTATTTTTAGTCAGTTGTCCACTAATGACGACTAAAACATGATTGAAAGATGATGATCATCAATCACCAACAACAACCAACATAAATAACAACCACCTAAAAACAAAAACTAAAATAACTTTCTCTTAAAAATTGAAATCTAGGGGATAAAAACAGACAGACAGAAGAGGTTTTTTGTTTTTTTTTTTTCATTATTTTTTTAAAAAAAAATCAAACCATTAATTATTATATTCTTGATGATAAATTCATTCACCAACACATACGAAATACAAATCTGAAAAAGTATGGAGTCCAAATTTGTTTTAATTATATTTTTCTTTTTCTTAATTGTAATTTCGTTTTTTTTTTTGTTGTTTTTCTTTTTGATTTCTTTTGTGTTAATTTAACAAATTACAATGGTTGTTGGCCAATATATATGTGTTTGAAGAGAATCGGTGGTTTCATTGTAGTTTTTCTTGTTGAAAAAACTTTTAAAAAAGAGTAACTTTGACTTGCTTTTTTGAGAATAACTGGAAAGTTTCAGAATAACTTGACTGCTTTGAGAGTAACTTAACTACAAAGTTTGAAAGTAACTTGACTGCCTTGAGAGTAACTTAACTGCAAAGTTTGAAAGTAACTTGACTGCTTTGAGAGTAACTTAACTGCAAAGTTTGAAAGTAACTTGACTGCTTTGAGAGTAACTTAACTGCAAAGTTTGAAAGTAACTTGACTGCCTTGAGAGTAACTTAACTGCAAAGTTTGAAAGTAACTTGACTGCCTTGAGAGTAACTTAACTGCAAAGTTTGAAAGTAACTTGACTGCTTTGAGAGTAACTTAACTGCAAAGTTTGAAAGTAACTTGACTGCTTTGAGAGTAACTTAACTACAAAGTTTGAAAGTAACTTGACTGCTTTGAGAGTAACTTAACTACAAAGTTTGAAAGTAACTTGACTGCTTTGAGAGTAACTTGACTGCTTTGAGAGTAACTTGACTGCTTTGAGAGTAACTTGACTGCTTTGAGAGTAACTGGAAAGTTTGTAATTTCTTGCATCAGTAACTGCAAAGTTTGAGAGTAACTTGACTGCTTTGAGAGTAACTTGACTGCTTTGAGAGTAACTTGACTGCTTTGAGAGTAACTGGAATGTTTAACAGTAACTTGACTGTGTTGAGAGTAACTTGATTGTGTTGAGAGTAACTGGCAAGTTTGTAACTTAATGGGTTTTATCAGTTAGTACAAAGTTTGAGAGTAACTGGCAAGTTTATGAGTAACTTAACCTGACAGTAACTAGAAAAGTTTGAGTTAACTTGAAAAGAAATAATTTATTTTGAATTTTTGAAACCTTGAAGAAGTTACTTTTAAATCTGCTTGAGGATAAAAGTCACATTTTAGTAATAACTTCTTGAAAGATAATAAAACTTTGTTCAAAAAGAAACTTTTTTTTAAAAATAAAATCTTAACTTAAAACGTATGAAGAGACCAACCGATTCTAAACAAGAAAAGAGGCTAAACAACACAACCAGCTTTCTAAACTGCTTTTTAAAAAAAAAAATAGAGAAAAAAAGAAAACGATGAATTTTTAATATAATCCATAAAAAGAAAAATTAATATAAATTTACATTTTTAAAAAACTTATTTTTCTTCTATCCATCCATCCCTATTTTTATAAATATAACAACAATCAACTATTCCTCCATTGCCCTTCAGAGAATTAATAATTTCCGTCCTTCTCCTGCCCCCCACCCTCCCTTTTTTAATGATAAAAATCGATTCTTCCATTTTTTTTTGTATGTTTCATCACTCACTCTGATGACGTCATTTTTTTTATGTAAAAAAAAAAAAAAAAAAAAAAAGTTTCTCATTGAAAAAGGAAAAAGTATTTTTTAACAATTTTTAACTTTTTTTTTAACTAGAAAACAAATAAAATTGACGTGGACCAAGTTTTTTTTTTATAAAATAGAGAGAAAAAAAGTTATATCTGAAAATGTTGTCCATTCCTAAGAAAAAAAATTCAAGTTACCTTTATTTAAAAATTACAAATTTCCCAATTTTGAAGCCAAATGTTTTTTTTTTTTTTTTGCTTTTTCTGTACCTTTTTTTTTTTTGTATATTTTTCTCCCCCCTTTTGTTTTATAATTTTTCTTTTCTTCCCAAAAAAAAAACTTAAGAATTTTTAATTTTTCGATAAAAAAACTGCTCTTTAAATATTAATTTTATTACATTTTTTTGAATTATATTTATTATCATTTTTACATTTTTTCTGTTTAAGATTTCTTTCTATTTGTTTCTTCAAAAAAATATATTATTTTTTTTTTTAATTTTGTCGCTTAATTTAAAAACAAAAACAAAATTTTTGTTTCCACTTTAAAAAGTTGGTTTCAAAAATGACGTATAAAAATGTGCCTTTTTTTTCTTTCGTTTTTATTTACACTAGTATTATAATTATCATTATTATTATTATTTGTATCATTTTTTTCTTTCTTTCATATTATTTAAATATTATCATAAGAATTTTTTTAAAAAAAAAGTTTAAAAAAAAAACTATCAATCCCTTTTTTCTTCCATTTTTTTAAAAAAAACCCACAAACATATAGCAATTGCAATTTAATTTAAATATTTTTTAGTGATTATATTATATTTAAAAATAGGCACACATTTAATTAAATAAAATTCTCGAGAAGATAAAAATCCCTATTCTTCCCTACTCCTCCTCATCCTAATTTGTATTATTAAGTTTTTAAATTCTTAATTATTTTGTCATTTTTTCCACTCCTATTCCTCCTCCTCCTTTTCCCACTTTGGTTTTTTCTATTTAATTTATTTATTTCAAGACGTTTTATTATTATTCATTTGGTAAATTTATATTGAAACTTATCTCTCTAATATTTATCGGGTTAAGAAATAGAATTATTATATTATTTGTACTTTGTAAATTATGATTTTTTTTTTTTGTAAAATCACCAAAGAGTTTGGAAGAAAAATTTTCCTTTCTGATAAGAAAAAAAAAAATACAAAAGAGCAGGATTTTAATTAAAAATAAAATTAACACAAAATATGCAAAAATCTGTTCGAATTACTGCAATGAGAGAGGCATTTCTTTTTTTTTTTTTTAAAAAATTTCATATCTCCATTTTATTTAAAAACAAAAAAAAAAGGGATGGTTAGAAATTTTCCTTCTTCTTCTAAATATAGAGAAGTTTTTTTTTTAAGTCAAATTTATTATTTTTAAAGAGGAAAAAAAATGTGCCTTAAAAAAAGAAAAATGTCAAATTTTTTGATGTCTTTTGTAATTTTTTTTTTTAAATTTTTTTGTTCAATATGGTTTTTTTTTTAATTGTTCAAACTTTCAAACGCTCATTCCATTGTTTTGTTGTTTTTTTCAAGTTCAAAATAACGTTTTTAATTATTTGTCAATACTGTACTCATAAAAGAAGAATAAGTTGTAACAATTGTTTTGTGTGTTTTTTTTTTGCAACTGGACAAATACAGTTTTAGTATGAACAACAAATATTTTTGTCTTTTATTTTCGTTTTATTATTCTCGATGAATATACAATAATATTGATATATATACAGAGAGAGAGAGAGAGGACTGCAAAACAATTTAATTACTCAGTATTTTTAAAAGTACTGTATGTTATAAACTAGAATGGGTAAATAAACCGGATGAAAGTATTTATAAATAAACGCCCCTCTCTCGCTGGAACTTTTTTCTTTTGTCTTAGGTACAACAAAATGAAAAGAAATTTTAAACGGGGTTTTTTTTTTTAGAAACTAGAAGGGTAGCAGTTCAATTTCTTAAGGATATTTTTCATGTTTGATATCTTTCAACAATAAAAGAACATTTTTATTTAAGTTTGAAAATGACCCAGTTTTAAGCAGACGATAATTTTTAATTTTTGTCTATAAAGTTTTATTTTGAAAGATAATAGTATTTTTATGAATTCTATAATGTATGGTATCTTTCAAAATAAACATACACGTTATAAAAAATAAGAAAATGACTCAACTTTGAATAAAACAAAACCTAACTGATAAAAAGAACTTTTAAGTATTTTAAAAGATATCAACACAAAATTATCATCAGTAAGAGTACCCTTTCTAGTTTCTAAAACATGTTCTATTATAGGTTTCTCAATTTTGCTCCTGAAAGACAAATAAATTCAAGATTTTGAAAATCAGCTGTTCATAAACCATCTTTAAAGTAAATTTTTTTAAGGATTTTTGAAAGTGATGAAATTATTTCCATAAAATATCTAAAAATTTCAAACAGAATGAAAAATATGTAATTTTAAAAAATTACAAAATTTTCTAAGAAATAAAATAAGTGGGGTTTTAACTTTCACAATATTGCAGCAATGTGAGAAAATGCACGTAATTCATTTAGTATTTCAATTCATGAAAAAAATGCCATTCACACAAATTCATTTTCACAATTCTGATTGAAATTTGAATGACGTCAGAAAAGCTTAAAAAAGCAATAATTATTTTAAATTTTTGCATGAAGAAGCAAAAATAAATGAATCACAGATGATTTTATTCACTGAAAACATCTATATGATCAATGATCATTCTAATTTTTTAAGGACAATTCTTGTTTATAAAACAAAAATAAAATGTATTGAAATCGGAAGTCTGATTGTTATTTTTTCAGGAGAATTCACAAAATAAATATGGTAATGGTTAGAGAGAAAAATACCATTGGAAATAAATAAAAAAGAGACGGGTTTTTTCTCTATAGACACAAAAAAAATGATTGGTAATTCCCGTTTATTCAATATGCAAAGATCGTGAGTAGATTTTTTTTAGGGATGCTTTTTTTTTTCAAATATATAAAACATTCACACAACAAAAACGTTTTTTTTTTCTAAAAGTTTTTTTTGTATGTAATATTGTCTGTTGAATACACTGCTGTTATATTATACTAAAGTTACAGTGAGGCTGGCAGGCAGGCAAGCCAATAATGAATAGCTTATAATGTAATGCTTGGAGGGAGCGCAAAATTTGACCCGGATTTGTGACGTCACACTTCAGTGCTTGAGTGTATGTGGCAACAACACACAACCAGTTTTTTTTTTGCTTTTACATTGAAATGGATGAATAGATTGATGATGAGGGGAGGGGGGGGGGGGGGGGGGGGGGTTAATAATTTAAAAGAACAAGAAAACTTCATTCTTTCTTGGATAGAAAAAAAAAATTGATGTTGTTTCTAAATTAGCCTTGTCGTTAGTATATCTTCGGTATTGATAAAATTGGTTTTGATATTGCTATAAATTTTTAAGTAATAATTAAAGGCTAGAAAAAAAAATTTATGCTTTCATTTTCAATCAAAATGACTTTGTTTAGAGGCTAGATTTCTATCAAAAGTTAAAAGTCGCTTAAAAGAAGGTTTATAAACAGCTGATTTTCGAATTCTTCGTTATTTTTCACGTACTAAAATTAAGAGAAAATATTTTAGAAACTCGAAAAGTAGTTCAATCAGAAAACTATTTTTCATGTTGATATCTTTTCAAAATCATTTTTGTTTTCGGAAAACAAAAATTACACAAAATATTGTCTGCTTAAAGTTGAATCATCATCATCATCGAACTCACTTTTCATATATCAATATGAAAGTTATTGAATTACCCTTCTAGTTTTAAAACACATTCAAGTTTTCTTTTCATTTTGCACCTGAAAGACAGACTGAGTTTGAGAGGCATTTCCACCATAAAACCACTTTTTAAAAACCACTTTTATTTTCTAGTAAAAGTCGGGTTTTTTTCAGCTCTAGACAAGCTTAGCAATCTTCTAGCCTCTAAACAGTCTTTTGTGATTGAAAAAAAGCATAATTTTTTCACTTAAGTGATAATTCTTGAATAATAAAAAAAATTATTTTAGGGAGTGGTGATGATGGTAAGGGGGGGAGAGAAAAATAGGGAGTGGGGTGGGTTGATTATTATATGTATAACAAATTACAATGAATATTGCAAACATTTCAATGAAATTTAATAAGGTTATTGTTACAAAGTGAAAAAAACACATGACTACATCAATGGGCGTATTAAAAAAAATCTACACTCTATGGCTGCATTTTTTTTTAAATATTATTTATACACATTGTTTGTGAATTGTAAACATTTTTCATCATCGTTATTATTGTCAATGTGGAGAGTGACGTCACAGTAACCAACCTTGAATATGAAGGACAAACCGAGAAAGGCAATTTTTTATTTAAAAAAGAGTTCCTCCATTTTCTTATTTACTTCATTCATCTTTTTTTTAAAAAAAATCATTTTTATATCATTATTGTAAATAGTCTGGGTCAGCATTTGTGACCCAAACTAACCCTCATTAATAAAATTTAAAAATCAGGTAACTCATTGGTGGTTTACACCAAATTTCTAACAAGAATTTTAGACCACAGTTTAGGCGAAAAATATTTTATTCTACGTGTTGAGGTCCAAATTCAAGAAGGCAAAACATAGAAAAATGTTTCATTGAGTATATATGGTACTCTCAAACAGGGTTGTTCATTGTTGGGAACATAGGTGTCTTAGCTTTTAAAAAAAAGCAACTTTTAAATGTAATTCAAAGTTTCCAAAACACTAAAAGGCTCGTCAATCCACACCACAGTTCATCTAGTTCAATCCACAGATTGAAGTAGATTTCTGGTTAAAATAGATCGTTTAATAACAAGATTTCACAGTAATAAAATACGAGATTGAATAGAGAAAATCTACAACATCAACATATCAATTCTAGAATTGACAAGCCACGATTGTCAATCTAAGATTGATCTTTTATGAGCACCATTAAAAAATTAAAAAATAGACTCTTTGCCCAAATATGATTTCAAAAGAAAAACTGACCAAAAATGGTTTTTCAAAATATCTTGGACGATTTTCTGTCATAAGTCAGGATTGTTCGTCTATATCCAAGCTTGTGATTGAAAGTTTCTCTCTCCCCTTCCTCCTCCTCAGTTAATTAAAGGAGTTTTAAAAGAAAAGGAAAAAAAATCATTCAATTAAGATTCGTTTACTCATTTTGTAACAACAACCACCACCTCAACATAAGTTATTTTCAGCATTTTTTATTAGTGATTGTTGCATCACAATCATCATAATTTCTATACAAATACACGTAATTTCATCTTATAATAGACATTGCGTCATATATGGAATTCAATGGGTCACTGAAACATTTATTAGTAATAATTCGTCCTCCTCCTCCTCCTCCACCACCTTTTCCCTCTCCCCCCACTGTTTCTTAATTCATCCCTTCATCATCATCATCATTACTTCATATTTTTATTATATTATATACATTATATTATTATTATGTTTCCTTGTGTGCATGGTGATGAGCTAAAAGGGTTATGATTAAACAGTAGAAGAACCACAGGTGTGTTAAGCGTGTCGGCACACACACCATACCCAATATACAACATACACACATTCTTCAGTCACATACAAAACACATTGAAATAAAAGAGAACTTAAGATGTTAATCTATGGTTCATTATGATGATGATGATTATGATGATGATGATGAGTAGGAGGAATATTAATAAATTAATGATGATAGCTTCTTCATCTACAGACTCTAAAACACATTCCTCACGTCCCACTGTAAAATATTACAATGTCGTTACATATGTGTTTATTCATTTTTATTTATACAAATAGGATTGTATGAACGTAATATAAATATAAGATATGAATAATGTGTTTGTATGGAAGCCAAAAAACAGAAATTTACTAAGAAAACATCGTGTCCCATGCTTATTTGCAAATATTTTAGCAAACTGCAAAACTAACAAGTTGTTCAAATAGGTAAAAACAGAGTCACTGATACTGGTGGAATATTAATTTTGTTTTCTAATACAAATTACAAGCTTTTTTTGTTGCCTGTTTAGAATTAAAATGACAACTTTTATGGAAAAAAAAATTCCGTATGTTGTAGAATTTAAAAAAATAAAGAAGCCTCAGGATTAAAATCTTTCAAAATTAAATTTTTATGTCAGTCTACAAAAATGGACAAAGTAAAAATTAAAGAGGTGGAACTAATCCTAATTTTTCTCGAATCCTTCATATAAGAATCCTATTATTATTCATTAAGAAGATACAAATAAATGAAATAATATTAAATATTAAATTATTAATAATAAAAAAACAGTGTGGCGGCACTCAGGGTCGCCACAAGGTTATCCATTGGTGATCTGGGTACCACCAAAATTACAACAATCGCCGTTTTTTGTTAGTGAACGCTTCTATTGGACGTCAATGAAGTTAAAAATAATTTTACCAAATTTTTTTTAAGTTTTTTGTTTCGTTAGGATTCGAAAAATTCGAAAGACGAAAAAAAGCGCGAAGTTTCTCAAGTTTTCGATTCTGGAATATTTTTTAAGATATGCGGGATTTGAGGATTCGAATGTCCCCATCTCTAGTAAAAATTGTGGCAGATATTCAAACATGTCTTAAAACGTTTCCTTTCAAAGATATTATCTATATTATTATACATGTATAATGTATATCAGACACATTCATTTCGTGTAATTATTCATTACACGAAATGTATGTCCATTTCGTGAAATGCACATAATTGACCTGATGGAAAAAGCGAAATGGACATACATTTCATATTATGGATAAATTACACCAAATGGATGTGACCATATGTTGTTGAATGTTGAAAAATATTTGAGAAAATTACCCAGATTTTAGTTCTGAAGTCTTAATACCTTGTAGACACATGAGTTAAATGAATTAAAATTAAATGTGTTTAGGTGAATTATACGGAATCCAGTTAAGGACATGAACACCAAATAAAAACTCACTTTATTATTAATATTTTAAATTGAAATACTAAATAAATATTTTATCAATAGTTTATATATTAAGTATTAACTCAATATTTTCAGATTATTAACTGAATAAATTGAAATCGAAATATTGTTTGTTTGCCCTTCACAGGGCTCTGTAGAACACGTTTATTATTTAAATGCATTTAAATTATCAGGTGTGTACTAGGTATAACGACACTTATTATTGTTTTTAAATGTGTTTACATCACTCAATGTAATTTCAATTACTTTAACTTAACTGTTAATTCAGTTTAAAGTTTAAATAAACTCTTCTAAAGATTGTTATTTAGCTTTATTATTATTACCCTTGAGCTTTAATCAAAGAGTCACTATAAATTCTCTTTACTAACAGAAATTGAATTTGAAAAGAAATGATTTTTTTTTTCCATTTAAGAAACGCCAATGTAATTTAGAAACTACATTAATATTGCAAAATCACAATATATACTCTCTCAACTTAGTATAGCTCAAACTTCCTACTACAATCTCATATTAAAATTTAATAATTTCAAATTACTATGGACAAGGAAATGTTTAATTTAAATTCTTATGAAACAAAACTGAAGAAGAAAAAAAATATTATTCCTCCTATTCCCACATCACACAGCCCTGAAGAATACTTAAGTAACTGTATGCAATCCTGAATGAAGGAATAATAAAAGCAATTTCAAAAAGTATAATTAACATAAATATTTAATTTTTTTTTTGCACATAGAAAAAAAAAATGAACATCCTCCATAATATTTTAAATTGCATTTTCAAAATAAAAAGAATTCTTAAAGAAGTTGTTTTTTTCCTTTAGAACAACAACAAAATCGTCAAAAGTAATTACACTTATATAATATAATATATACATAAAACTGTTACATAGCAAGCATATGTCAAGATTGCATTAAGCTTCATTTGCATATATTATAATTGTATGCAGCCATCACATCTTAATTACATGCGAGATTATAATAAATATAAGATTTCAAGATGTCGTCAAATGCACGTTAAAAACCTGAAGGGTGGTAAACAAAATTTTCTTATTCCCATTATACCATTATTATTATTATTATTATTGTCTTGTGATTTTTCGCGAATGTATCTTAAGGGGTGGTGGATGGAGGTGTAAAATGGTGTAAGAAGAAGAAACTTTTCTTTTCCCCTTAATTTTATTCGCAAACAAAGGGAATGGTTATTTTTTCTGATATAATTTAATAATTATTAAGATACTGACTCATCTTAATGTTTTAAACACAATGTCTGACGTTCAGTCAGTCCAAGTACTATGATAACAATCACCTGGATGTTTTTTTTTGTACAAAAAAAAATTACTTTTGCTGGTAATTAGTAATTACATGCCACTCTCTTAGCTCTCTTTTATCAGTATTTTTTTTATTATTATTAGCAGAAATTGTAAAAAAAATTTTACATCATTTTTCGTGATGTAGAGGAAAAGAAGAGGCGGAGTGAAAAACATCGAGGTGAAGAAAAATATTGTGTAATAATTAGTAGTAATTACTTCCTTAACTATGCAAACGATTCGAAACGATACTAATTTGCATTTGAATATCGTATATTATTTCGAAAACCTTAATGACGAAATAATTGCAAGGAAAACGACAAAAATAAAGTAATTATAATAGCCTTACGCAAAAAATATAAAGATTTTTATCAAAATAGTGTTATTTTTTCAAGTTATTTTATTTTAAATAGAAGATTTTTATGATAATTATTAACTAAATAAGTTTATATTTGATTATTATTTTTTAAGATATAACGGATTTTTTTTTAATCTATTCAAATTTATCTTTTTTTCCCCCATTATAATTTATATTAGTTTACTTATTTATTTATGCTAATTTTTTTTTCTTATCGAGCTTTTTAAGATATACAGAGTGCTAACAAAGTTTTTTAAAAAATAAGTACTTTTAAAGATAAACCAGTTATATTTATATCGAAATGAATTCACTCTACATAAATTAGGTATCAATGTGTATTTTTAAAAAAAAAAAAACCCTAATTTGTTGCTATTTTGTGACATCCTGTATAAATGCAATACTGCTGTTGTTATTCCCACCGTTCAACTTCCTGTGTTTGACATTTTCTGGTCCAAAGTATACTTGATAACAAATTCAAACATTTGAACAGCAAAAACAAATTTACACCCCTACTTTTTTTAATCTCACATTGCAGCACACATAATAATAACAACAACTAAAATAACTTTGAACACAGCCATAAACAATTTATTATACATGGTCAGTGCATTAGACTTTTATATTATACATGTATTGAATTAATGCAATGTAACAATGTCCACACATACATTATAAACATGAAGAGATGTTGAGATTCCACAACATTATCTCAAAAAGTCATTTTACTTGTATATAAAAATGATGCAAATAACAAAAGAAAAATGGCGGTGAAGTTTGTAACTATGGGTTGCTGCATTTGAAAATCCTCATTATTTTCCTATTGGTCAAAACGTTAATGGTATTTTGGCTGTTGTTTAGCAGAAGTGAATTTCATCAAAAAACAATAGTTGCAAATTAGAAGCAAAAACAAACCATAACACCGCCGCCATCAATGTTTTAAATACACTGTACAGTCAAATTTGGTTATAGTGTCATTCAAGACAGGCAGTTAGAAATCGGTTAGAACTTCAGTTAGCTCCGCCCTTTTTATGATGACCGGCAACTTCTAATTGGCTGGTATGTAGTCTGACGTTGAAAAGGGCGAAGCATGTGACGTCAGACTACATAACCAGCTAATTAGAAGTTGTCGGTCGTCATAACAAGGGCGGAGCCAACTGAATTCTGACCGATTTCTAACTGCCTGTTCATTCAAGGGACGTTATAACCGAGTGACGTTGTAGCAGAGGTTTATTATTTTTCGTTGTTTAAATATAGATTAACTAGTGGGGTAACCCGTCATAAATGACGGGAGCAAAATTTACAGGCAATTGAGCGCATGCGCGACGTTTTTTCCTTTTTTTACTCCTTTCATTTCAATTTCAGTCACCCCCTCCCACTTTTCTCTCTCTCTCCCCTTCTACACTTTCCAACCTTTTCCCCTCACCCCCTCCCACTTTTCTCTCTCTCTCCCCTTCTACACTTTACAACCTTTTCCCCTCACCCCTCCCACTTTTCTCTCTCTCCCCTTCTACACTTTCCAACCTTTTCCCCTCACCCCCTCCCACTTTTCTCTCTCTCCCCCTTCTACACTTTCCAACCTTTTCCCCTCACCCCTCCCACTTTTCTCTCTCTCCCCTTCTACACTTTCCAACCTTTTCCCCTCACCCCCTCCCACTTTTCTCTCTCTCTCCCCCTTCTACACTTTCCAAAGGAAGAGTTCAACAGAGTTGACCTTGAGAAAAAACGGTTCATTTATTCAAATTTATATAAATTCCGACGTGCTTCAATGGGTTTGGACAGTTGTTACTCCACACACACACAGACCTGGGATATTATATATATAAAAATATATAATTTTTAGTAAAAAAAAAATCTATTTTATTCGTAGACGTTTAATTTTGATGGGAATTTGCACTCCAAATTGTAATAACCGTTTAGTTTCAATGAAAACAGTAAAATTCATAGAAATTTTGTCGTTATAGCCGAGTTGTCGTTTTATACAGGACTTATTTTACTATGTAATTTGGACACAGATTGTGCACTTGCAATTTCAAAGTGTGCACTTGGACAATGAAAAGTGCACAGTCAGAATTAATTAGATTTTATACTCATTTTGAAATATTTCTTGTAGTTACTTAATGTTGGATTTTAAAGTTAGACACATCCAGAAGTCAAATAGATTAAATTCAGACAGAATGTGAGAAATCCATAGTTTTATTTCTTCTTTCAAATAACTAAAAAAGTGAGATAATTGAATTATGTTTAGCAATATCTATTATCTACAATAAGCCCTGGTTTTATCGGAGGTAGCTATAACCGAGTTTGACTGCACTTATTTACGGTATTTTATAAATGGTTTGCTGCAACTGCTGCTAATCGTCTGCTGCTGCCGTAAAGGATTTTATGCTAAATTCGTTAGTGAAGTAATTTTCAAACACAAAAGAAGTAATTTTCAAACGACATCTACTAAATGTACATACGTCACTCAGTTTACAAACGCACCCTATTTGTTAAAATAGAATTGCTGCTTCGTGTCCCAGTTTGTCTAGGAACAAAAAACAAGACAGGAGGGTTAAAGGTTAAGACCTTTTAACCTAACTGCAAGCAAATGCACTCAACAACACTCCTGTCATCATCATCATCAAAAGCAACATATTTCTACACTACCATCTGGTTATTTTTACACAAGAAGAGTGTAGTGATAGGGTTGTTGTTGTTATTTCTTTCAAAACTGACTCAACTAGGAATACTTTTTTAGTGATTATTAAAGCCTGTGGTTGTATATTAATAGGGACCGTGCTATATTATTATTATTTTATCTATATATTTTCAGACTGCTGAACGGAATTGATTAAGAGTGTGACAATTAGAAATAAAAGGGAAGTTGAATGGTTGTTGTTTATTAAATTATTACTCATTGGTTTCATGTGGTGTGGAACCACTTGGCCTCAATTGTTTAGTCTTAATATGACACAAATAACAAATTTTTAGGAATTCAATCACAGTTCAAAATTTTTTTCGAAAAATGAGACAGATCAGGTTTCTAAGGATGTTATTTTAAGAAATACAAAATATTATCAACACTTCATTAATGGTTGGGGCATTATCAAAATTATAACCCACCTTTATCAAAAACAAAAAAAAAGTTGAGCTCAAATTGGGCTCGGTTTTTCAAAATGGTTGAAGATCCTCTTATATTTTATAGGCACACTTAAACCACCATTAAATAAATTCAGTTAAAAAAAAAACCTAACGAATTTTTTTGTATATGCTAAAAAACACTTTATCAACAGATAAGATTTTGAAATTGTTCAAATCAGTTGCTTCATTAGTGATTTCAAAAAAAAAATACTACTTAAGTACTATAAAAGTAGGGCTCCATTCATTATAGTACATTTTAGACACAAAAAAATAACAATTATTAGACTTTAAAATTATAAGGGTCAGGTTTTTTTATTAATATTTATATAACTGTCAAGGACAGATATATCTTCAGTAGTAAAACATAAAAAAATGAAATTAGTTTTTCTACCTATTCTTAATAGTAATAATTTGGAATAAAAAACCTCAGTTAAGATTTTTTTTTTGTCTATTTGCAAGTTTAAAAAAATACAATTTCTGATGTTAATTAATACAACGTATTAGTAATAATAGTAAGGCCTATTTATTCATCATCAACGGAAGTTTATAAACTTTTTTTTTAACTTCCAAAATGATGCGCACATACACTCAATGTGTGGGAATGTATCTTTTTTTTTACATCTCCCAATTATTTTCACATAATTATTTTACAATTAGCATCAACAGTGCTAAAAAAAAACAACGAATAAAAAAAATAGCAATTAAAATGATATTTTGGTCAGATAAACCAATTGGTAATCAACATTTTGTAGATAAAGAGCCACATAAAGCATGTATAAGAAGGGTTTGCACCTGAATGCAAAAATTTTTACTTGTGCTAAACAAACAATGCAATATTATAAAATAAAATTCATCTCAAATGTTAAGAATTTGTTCTTAGGATGGTGAAACAATAGGAATCTCTTGCAGAGGATTTTATGAGGTTCTTAATGTTCTGACAGTGCATTACTTCAATCAGTTGCACCAGAACACATTGCAAATATTACTCAGTTAATATCTTTGGGTTTTGACAATGCATTTTTGCATTGCTACAATTGGTCTTTTCTCCCTCTGCCTCTCCATAGATTTATGATGCTCAGTAAAGCTAAATAAAGTTCTTGATTATTCAGCATCCTTTCTCTTATGTTTGCTAGCAAGGACTTTATAAAAGAATAAACAAATTAAATTGCACGATTTCTCTCTCTCTCTTTCTCTATCCATCATGTTCAAAATAAATTTTAACACTTTTTCATATTTGTTTGCAAATAACATAAGGTAATTTCTTTTTTTCAATTCCATTTCAAACACAATTTGTCTTATCAGCACATCTTCACATAATAACATATTGGAACTAATGCCCCTTTCATATTAAATTCATATCTATGAAATTAACAATTGATGTTGCTTATGTAAGACATTACACAACACAATTCCATTACAAAGTTTATATTTTTAGTACAGAGTGTGTTTTTAAATATCAATTATACCAATCAGATAATAATCAACAAGTAGGTGTTTACTTATTTGTGTGAAGCTTTAACAAATGGAGCAACTATTTGCTACAAAAACAATCAATTCTTCATGAGTGTTAAAAGTTTAGTAAATTTGTTTCTAATGCTCAGGGCCGGCCCTACAGTATGCGAGGTCCAAAGCAGCAAGCGATGAACGGGGCCAGGAAAAAAATGTTTTGTCAGCAATGCGGGGATCCTGAAAGCGCGGGACTCTAGGCGGTTGCCTCGCTTGCCTTGTCCTAAAGCCGGGCCTGCTAATGCCTCGTTTCCACTACAAAAACTGCAGTTACATAACTAATGTTATAGTTAACTGCAGCTACATAACTAAGGTTATAGTTAACTGCAGCTACATAACTAAGGTTATAGTTAACTGCAGCTACATAACTAAAGTCATAGTTAATTGCAGCTACATAACTAAGGTTATAGTTAACTACAGACAAGCTAGAAGTGGCACTTTTGAGTATTTCCAGGTATAAATGATTTCGTGTCACTTCCTATTAAAACAATTGTGCATTTGGTGCATATTTCATTCCTCGTTCAGTCAAAAATTGAGTGCTCTCACTTATCCACTATGTTGCTTGTAGGCTATATTTGTTTAAAAACAGGAAGTGACGTGTTAACCATGCAATAATGTGGTTAACCATGCAATAATGTGGTTAACCACATTATGTCAATGCAGTTAACTTCATTTTTTTTCAGAAATGTAACCATAGTTAATGGTAACCACATTTGTTTCCACTAGTAAATTAACTGTGTTTACCTTTTTAACTGTAGTTAATTTTTTTTTTCAATGGAAACGAGGTATTAGTGTTAAATGTGACTGAAAATGGTTCCTTAGTTTCATACAGCTTATTTCATTTTTTTTTTAATATCAACAAAATGTTAATAAACAAAATATGTTCTTAACATTTTCTGATGTTGCCAAACTATATAATTGCTATAAACTTATTTTTTTGACTCATTAAACAACAACATGTTAGAAAAACATAGATATTAAATGAAGAGTTATTAAGAGATCTTAATTTTAGCAAATTGAAATAATAAGGCCCAACCCACCCCAATAGCTCTATAAAATAAATGTGTTTTTTTAGATTACCCGATTATTCATTGACAACAAACGTATCTAATAACGTTTTTTTTATAATTACTAGTTATTAAAAAAAATGTGTACGTGACTTTATATCAAATACGATTTTTTTTTACTTGTTCTAATCTTTGAGATTGTGTGTCATTTTTTTTTACTTCAATCCCTTAATAAAAAATAAATGGGAGGTTAATAATATTTTTTTTTTTATAATTTTTTTTAATTCTTCCAAACCCCCCCTCTCCTTGAGGCTAATAATTTTTCAATCTTTTAAAACTTCTTAAAAGTGTTTTTTTTTCTTTTTCTCAATTGAATGCATATTTATTTAAATTGCATTTTTTTCTTTCTTTCATTTGGCTGTTCTCAGGTTTACACAATAAAAAAAATTCCAATGGTCAGTTGGTCAGTAATAACATCTGCATATAAATGTATAAGGGATTATTATTATTATTATTAAATGTAAAAAGTTTGTTGTCAAATCGAAACAAGATTTTCTTTTTTGACAGCCAATAACTAAAACATCACAAATATTTGCCGACGACCAATTTAAGTCTTTTTTTTTACATATTTTCTTTTCATCAAAATGACTACTTTGCGTGATCTGCGACCATTTTTAAAATAATGTAATTTTTTTCTTTCTTATAATCTAATCATATAAATTTAAGTTCCACTGTTGTGTTCCTGTGAAAAAAAAAATTGGAAATCACTAAGGTCTTATTTATAATTCTTGACTTTGAATTTAAACTTAAAAGCAACTAACTGTTGCTCAGCTTTTTTTTTTTGGTGAAACATTCACTGGATCAATCTGAGGTTAATTTAAAATTGCTTTGTTATAAGTTCAATTTTATCAACTACAACACAATTTCCAAATGAATTATTTACTTGAGCAATCGCAGTTATGATTTTATTAATCAAAAAGACAAGTTTTAAAGGCTAAAGTTCTCTAGTTGACAGATTGCTAAGTCTTTATCATCTAATTATATAAATTTAGTTTTACTGGTTTCAAGAATTGCTTCCTTTTCCTTCCAATTGCTTCCAATTTCTAGCAATTTAAGAGCAACCAAAATTATTACTTTAGGCTCGAGTTCTCTAATTGACAGATTGCTTATCTAACTAGTGAGTAGTGACTAGAAATCTAGCCTCTTAACAAGTCTTTTTTATGATGGATAAAATGATGGTTGTTCTCTACTGATGATGACTTAATGATCCACTATAGACTAGAGCAAGCATGTCAAACTAGCGGCCCGCGGGCTGCATGCGGCCCAAAGCGAATATCTTTGTGGCCCAACCAACGTTGATTTGATAGCAAGCGTAAACTATAAAATAATTGCTCGCTCGCTACGCTCGTCAAATAGGGAAAATGTTCATGTTTTCCAAGTTTAAAGACTATTTCAAACAAATTTTATGGCCAATTGAAACTCATTCACAAAACGTTTATGCAAACAATGTAAAATTCGATCATTTTAAAACTGATGAAAATTTTATTTGAAAAGTTAAAAAACTCAAAGGCTTTCAGCATTTGGTCCCGGGGGGGGGGGGGGGTGAATTCTCCACTAGCTTTGGGGGGGGGGGGGGGGGTGAATTCTCCACTAGCTTTGGGGGGGGGGGGGTTGGGCACTCCTGCTTAGGCCTTCTTTATTTGGCCCGTGTTAGCCTTTAAGTTTGACATGCTTGGATTATAGATGTTTATTCCACTAGTTCGGACAGCAATTGGTTAACTAATTAATTTTACCCTTTAACCAGTCTTTTTTTTATTAGAAAAATATTAATTGTGGTCGTTCTAATCAGCTAATAAATAAGCTTTTTGTTTCAGAATTCCAATAATTATGAAATATATTTAAATATTGATGCAAAAAGTCCATGAAAACTTTGGTATTTTTTTCTTTTAGAAAAGAATTGCATCAAGAAAAAAAGCTGCAATGCAGCACTGACACACTATTGAGCCAGCTTTAATTATTTTAAATATTTAATTAGCATTTAAAAACCCTTTTTTTTTCTTCTTCTTGACAGGACTAATATAATCTGTAAAAAAAATATTTATTATTCATAGATTGTGAATTTCTTCATCCAAGTGCCACTCTGCTCACAACTTCACAAAACATTGCCATGTTTATCTAACCATAATAGAATTACATATACATCAAGACACAAGAAACTGTTAAAAACACTTGTATTATGATCTCATGTGGCAAATATTGTTAATGCAATTTTTGGTAGTTTGTAATTTGAATGTGTTCACTCATTCAAGTCTTTTGTTTTTTTAGACACACACCAAAAAAAAAAACTCCAATGAAATGTAATTGGGTTAAAAGTAATTCTATCTTTTTTTGTAAAAAAAAATTAGGCAAGTATAACTGCTACAAATATACAAGTGTATTAAAATTAATTCATGTTAATTAAGAAAGAATAACAAGAGATATGATCTCACAAGTCTAAACTCCTTAAGAACAAAAAAGGAGTGGTTTATTTTAAAAGAGATAACCCTTTTTTTTTAAAAAAAAAAAAGAAAACCATGTTGGATTGAATAAACAACATGTCCTTGCTTAGACTACAGCGCCTTCTACACTTATATGATTTGTGAGAAAACATTTTAGAAATGTTTATGTATAATGTAAAAACCAAAAAAACAATTTTGGGAGTTTGAGTATATATAACCTTCAAAAATGACGAAAACATGTGTGGTGTTTTTCTTTTCTAAATAGGGATAGACCCTATTTATAAATTAAATGCAGTCAGTCAGCTTTGTTCAAGTGCTCATAAAAAATAAGACTTCAGTGCATTTGCCTTTAAATTACTGATTTAATAATTACATCAAGGATATATTTTTCAAGGATATTTTCATTTAGTAAAAAAAAAATTGAGCAGCTTTTAAAGACGTGACAAATAAAATATATTGAATTTATATATGTGTGGTCGAAAATCCTGCTATTTGCCATACTATTCAAACTATTCATTTCCAAGATGAAAGGGGATTGTCTTACATTGGAGACAGACACTATACAATCAGTTCAAGTATTTCTTGAAGTAGATATCGTTTTTCAGCAAAAGAAAGGAAATGGAAGAAAATGTGACTGAAAATATAATTGATCTAATTTGAAGTAACCGAAGAGAACCACTAGGCTTAGTTAAGTAAAGGGGGGGGTGGTTAGGGTAACTGGACTTAGTGAACCACTGTGCTAATTGAATCACGAGAAGTAGAGATTATGGGTCATAACACCAGATACCATGGCTGTTAAGACAGAAAAGGGCCCATCATCGTTAGCAAATACTGCATATGTTGAAATCTATTGGAAATAATAAAATGGAGAAGTTTTAGAGAACTATAAAATTGACCCAAAACTTGAGAATTTTTAAAAAAATGTATGAAATGGTTGAAGAGATATAATGGAACAAAACTTATGTTTTAATAAAATCTGTTATATGCATTAGGACAGATTTATCTGGGGTCATTATCTGAAGCCAGTACAAAAAAAAATGCTTGCCCCTGAAAAAAAAAACAAGTGAATTCCACTATCTCTGTGAATTTCACAGATTTTACTTGTAGTTTCTTCAGTAATTACACTGTACTGTATTAGTTCAATCTATTTATTCCCTTAATAAGGTCAGGTCTTAAAAGAAAAAACAGCAGCAGCCATTAGGAATTTTAAAATTTAGAAGAAACAAAATTACAGTGACATCAAAGACATTGATAACTTCTTGACTGTCTTGTTTGTGTGTAAGACTAGAGACAGATAGATAGATGATGATGGTGTTGAAACTGATGATGATGACACTACACAACTCAAATATAGCATTGATCAATGATGACTTGAGGGTTTTTTTTTCTCAAGTTCTCTTAACATTTGGGACGTCAGGTCACCTGAAAAAATAAAAAAATAAAACTTGTCCTACTGATTTGGAAGGGGTGGGTGGGTGGGTGGTTTATAGGTCTATATTTTATATAGATATAATGAAGATGACACACAAGCCTACAAACCTTAGCCCACAATTGAAAAGAAATGGGAAAGAGAAAGAAAAAAAAAAGTTTTATTTTGTTCCTTTTATATTCCCACAATTCGTTGTGCAGTGTCATACATTTATTATAACAGTGACTTAGTAACCTTTTTTTCTTTCTTTTCTCTGAATTATTCTTCTAATTGCATTTGTTACAAATCACTTTGGAGTAAGTACTACCACCTACATTACAATTTGTGATTTACCTAAAGATTATTCCACATACTTCCACATTTAGATATTGGAGTTATATTCTTCTTGAGAAGTGACTATTTCAATAAATTGAAAGTTTGTTAGAAACTAGAAGGGTAGAGGTGGAATCACGTAAATGTATGATACCACTGATATCATTGTCTTGAAAATGGCAACTGTCAAAAAAGGTTCACACTTTAGACAGGTTAGGTAAAGAGTGACCACGTTTGTTTACCACGTGAGAGCTAGTATCAGCATGTGACAGTGTATTTTGCATACACTTCTATGTAAACAGCAGTCGTGTGACAAACGAACAAACATGGCGGCGCTTTACCTCACCCTAATAAAAGAGATCCTTGGTAACACCATGGTTAAAAACTGTGAATCTTTTAAAAAAATTATTATGAAAGCAATTATTTTCATGCGATTCCTTAACGTTTCTAGATGACACTTAAGAGGGCTCTATAGAAAAATACTTGTGTAAATGCAAGGTAGATGGCGGCTGCAACCTCCATAGGTGGCAAACTACACTCGACCATTAGTTGAAATAGAAGGCCTTTTACTGTTTAGCTATAAAAACGTCCCAAACAACCTATTATCAGTATGACAAACTTACCCAAAGCAATTAAAGATTTGCGTGAAAAAAGGATTGTGAGACGAGAGTTGAAGAGTATTACTACATTTCTATGGGAGGGCTAGTGGCGCCATCTAACGCTACAAGACTACAACTGATGATATTTTTTAAATTTTTATACAAAATTTTTATTAGCCACAAAAAGGTACAAATACAGACTACAAAATGCATTAATTCAAGTTGCAACTAACAACTTTGTTGTTGTTGTTATTGTTGTTATTGTGCAATTTTTGTTTTTTTGCTTTTATGTTTGTTATAATTGACACTCAAAACATAAAAAACTACTTTTTTAATTTATTTTAAAGGTGAATTAATTCAAAACAAAGGTCACACATCAAAATTACAACCTGTAGGTCTAATTGACCTAAAAAAAAAAGAAGGTGGACACTAGAATTAATGAAAAATTCACTTGTTTTTTATGATTACTGCAACAAAAAAATAAGAAAATGTACACGTCAGGTGTTTTTTTTTGTAAGTAAGTAAATACATGAAAAATGCTGACAAATATCGAAATAGTTTTATTTTTCTGTTTGTTTCTTTCTTTTCTTCTTCAAATAAACCATTTGGAATGCATATATTTGATATTTTATAGTCATGTTGTTTTGTCTACAGGTAGATTTTTATGGCTGCTGTTCTTCTCCTCCTCCCCACGTTTATATATTTTTCTCCAACCCTCAACCTCCCCCCTTCCTTAAAAATTCCTGTTGTAATTTTATACAAAAAAAAAATCTCAGCTATTAAAAAACTTGCAATTAAACTTTTAAGAGTAGGGATTGTAGTTTTTACTGTAGCCTTTGGGGCTTGTCTTGCCATAATTATTATTATGAAGAAGAAAGTTTAAGACATAGGGAGGAGGAGAGACACAAGGGGAGAACAAAAAATAGGGATTGAACGTGAATTATAAAAATAAGAGGCTATCTTTTTAGATAGGGCACACTAGAAGGGCCCTTGGGGTGGGTTATAGAGAAAGATGGGTTATAACGCATATGATATGTGTGATAAATTGATCAGAATTTATGTTTGACATAAGGGTGTATGCAAACACACCCTGTATTAATTTCAAATGCCTTACAGTGGAAAATTTTTAATCAATCGTAAATTGTTCTAAAAAAGATACTTTTTTTTTTCAGTATATAGATTTATTATTATTAAAATAAGGATAGAATATAATGACCTATAACCGTAGTAAAAATAGATCCATTTATATACTAATATACCCTCAAGGATAGAAATTTGGAGGAAAAAAAAAGTTTTCGAATTTATTTTTGTATATATGTCGTATCCACTTGGTGTCATGTGTCCATTACACGAAATGTATGCCCATTTCACGTTTTGCATCAAGCCAGTTTATGTTCATTTCGCGAAATGGATAGTCATTTCGTGTAATGGACAATTACACCAAATGGATGCGACATATATAGTATGTGTTATGTTTTTACTTAAGTCTCCAATCAGCAAATAGATTTATTAATAATGTAAAGCCGGGTTTACACGCTACGATTAGACAAAACGTACGTTATATAGTGTGTCTACATGTTCCGTTTTAACCTCCGTGTTTTCATCCGATTTCCGTCGGTTCCAACTTTTTGCGTTTTTCCAACTTATCGTTCAACTTCGAGGAAAATGATACCTGGCTTCTTCTTGGACTTCCGATCCAACAATCTTCGATTTCATTTCAATCCAATAAGACGTACGATATTTTTCTACACGCTCCGTTTTACTTACGATTTGTCGAATCCCATAAAACGTACGATAAGTCGTAGCGTGTAAACCCGGCTTAATGGGGACTTAGCGAAATTTATTTACAAAATCCATTATTTTGACGTCATTTCCGGCTGATTTCGTTATATTTAACGAGATTAATTGGTGAAATTTTATTTGTGACGTCAAAATAATGGATTTCGTAAATAAATTTATTTCGTACGAAATTTCGCTAAGTCCCTAATATCTAAGAAATATTTACGAAAAAAAAAGGAAACAGGAGGAACTCACAAAAATAATATATATTTTACAGAAAATATAATCTGTTGAACTATTTAAAAACCTAAACAACAACGTGATATTTGATTTTTCTGTTCAACACGTTGACTTTGACATAGATTTTTTGACATTACAAATTTCCTCTCTTAAAATAAAAAACCTCTTCATATGACGTCAGATGTTTTTTTCTTCTTCTTCGTTTTCTTGTTTTAAAATTTTTAAAATGTTAAAAGCAGCATCGCCATCACTAGAAAAATACGTTTTAACCAAGATAAATTTATAAAGGTAAAAGTAACTCCAAGTTACAAAAAAATCCATCAAGAGTGAGTGAAGAAGAATCGTCTGCTATTTGAAGATAGAAGGAAGATGTCTTGCTTAAAATGTTATCCATTTTTTTGTATGTCCATTGAATGGTATTTTAAATGAAGCACTAAGTACTGTTTGTGCCAACAATTGGCCAGACTCAGTTTTGGCACGAAATTACTCAATAAGAAGAGCTGTTTGTTGAGTTGCCCCTAGATTTAACTTGGTTTTAACCATATCATATATCAGTATAGAGACTAGTGATGTCCAAATGGCTTGCATTTGTTCCGCTTTAGACTCTGCAGCCTCTGCTTTGTTTTGTGAAAATCATCGTAAAGCAAACTATTTAGCTGAGAGCTGCACAAAACAAAATAAGCCAAATGAACAAAAGCTAAATATATTCCCAAATGGACAATTAATTTTCAGAAGAGTACAAACATGGCAACGTCAAATATTAATACAAGTGGTTTTTTGAATGTTAAGTACAAAATTAACATAACTTTATTCAAAACTCATAAACATTAACACTTTATTCTAATTTTTGGTTTAGTTAAGTTAAATGTTAAGCATGGGTTACGATTATACGATTATACAGCAGAAATGGCAACAAGGAATAGTGACGTCAAAATGACGTCACAGCAAGCAATGCTTTGAAATCGTAACTTGGTCTTAAGGCCTATTAATGTATGGTCATTATCAGTAATGACAGAATTGCATATACATGTATGAGTTTAACCAGTACGTAACAAATACAGGCCTAAATTACAATTTTATGAAGAATAATTACATACCATTACTTAGAATCTTTTTATTGCATTTTAGGGCTCTATTAATAATTTAATGTAAAATGGTGGGCGCCATCATGTTCGAGAGCAGTTTCAGCAAGCTGTGCTTTTTTTAGAAGATCAAAAATAGCTGCTCTTAAAAGTGGATATTCCTAAGCAGTTGCTGTACCAAATGGACATAATTCAAGAGTCACTCTGGTTCAAACGGGGACTCCTTTTCTGTGCGTATGTGGGGGGAAGTGGGAATTTTTCTCCAGGTCTGGACTTTCCTGATGGGATCGGAAAAATTTTTTAAAATTGATTAAAAAAAATTCTGAAATTTTCTTGAAATTTTTTTTAATTTAATTGTTTTTAAAATAATTCGATTTTAATTTTTTTTTACACATTTTGCAATGCCATCTATTGCTAAAAATGAGAAAATCTCATGATTTGTGGTCACTTGGTGAAAACCTGTTGTTGATTTATTTTTCATTTTTTATTTTTAATTGAAAAACAAACTTTTTTCATGTTAAATACAAAATTTTGTTTTAATTGCATATTTATTATTGTATTTTTAATAAAAACAAAGTAGATAACTGCCTACAGCAGACAGTAGACAGTAGAAATTCAGTGTTAACGGGCCTGGGATGATAATTTACCCGGGGCCTGAGCTGACTCTCTGCGGCCCTGCCTGTGACCATATGACATATGCAATGCCGTAGGATACCATATGAAATCCACTTTAGGTAAAATGGTTTATTAAAAAATGTGGATGGCATGTACTTTAGACAAAATGTATTGCAGGTTGATTTGTTTAGGCAAAATAATTTAGGAAAAAATCTATACGTAAACAATATTTGAAGCAAACCAATTTAAGTAAAATAATTTTAACGTGAATGTTTTAGATGAAAATGTATTAAAAGAATAATGTCCATTAAGGTGAAAAGGGTTTAAGTGCAATAACATTTAGCACGTTTGGTTGTGTTTGTTCAAGCGAAAAACTTTTAGATGTTTTTATTTAGATGTTAATAAATATATCTTTAAAAGCTATACTTTTCTGTGGCAGTTTGAAAACAAACTAAACTGACGCTTCCAGTTTCTAAACCATTTTATTTTCTTGATTTTTGCAGAAATTCAGAAATTTCTGCATATTTTGCAATGGCTGGTTGTAAAACCTCATAATTTCATAAACTATCAACAACGTTTTTTTTTTTAAAAAATCTCTAAAACAAAAAAGGTTTATGATACCTTATTTCATAGCTTATTTTTCCATACACAAAATATGTATATGTTACTGTCAATCCTGCAGATTGCCTAGGCAATCCGCAAAACACCAAACTGCTAGTGAATCTGCAAAATTCAATACATTTTAGGTGTTGAATTTTGCAGATTCATTAGCAAATTGGTAGTTTTGCAGATTGCCTAAGCAATCTGCAGATTGACAGTAACACCGTATAAATAAAAAGAAACTGTTTGTTCCGCCCATACTTCACACAAACACTGTTGTTGTTGTTCATTAGTCACCATAATATGTTATAGAGACTCTGTAATAAAACATAGTTAATGCCTGAATGAGGCTGCAATTTTATCCTTATGACGTCACACACCCCATACATACAAATGTTATAAATTAATAATAATATCAGAACGGTTTAAGTTTTTTTTATCTATAGGGTTTTTTTTTAATGAGACTTAATTGAGGATGGCAACAAGTAGTAAAATATAAAATCTTTAAAGATTGTCATTGGAGCCTTTTTAGATTAATTTATATCCATCCAATGAAAAACAAAATTGTTAAATTTGGTGGCGTTGACATCTTCTATAAAAAAAATAAGGGGGGGGGGAGAGTAAGGTTTAGGAGAAAAATAGAAGTTCAGGTAAAGTATAAAAATATAAAAATATAAATATAGAAACATAAATTATTAATAACATCTGAACGTTTATAAATCAGCAACGAATTCAATAAGGTAGTCAATAAAAGTTTGGATTATAGTGTGTATGTGTGTGTGTGGGGTGGTCAATGAACCAATGGTTTAAATAGAAGAAGAAAAAAACAAAAATATTTTCAATGCCTCATATATGTTTTAGATACAAAAATTGGTTTGGGGGGGGGGGGGGGGGTGGAGAAAAAACACCATATTATTAAGCGTTTTATAACAACAGCTATTGAAAACACCTGTGTGTGAACATCCAATGAAAACACACATATACTAAAAACACAAAACTCTGACACATTGTTGACATTGACAATGAAATAAAAAGATTCAGCCATAGGCTCCAAATACAAGGTGTTCATAAAGTAAAAAACATACAAACATATTATGTATTTTAATATAGAAATATTATTTTCTAGTTTTTTTTTTTGGTTTAAATTGCAAGATAACAATCGTAACGAAAAGATAATACAAATAAATAATTTAATGCTGAACTGAAGTTTTTAATTAATATTGAAATTGTATTATATGGGGATTTGATTTTTGGATATAAACTTTATTAAAAAAACACACCTTGTATAAGTAGGCTTTTAATATGTAAATGCAAACAGGTTTATCATTGTGTTTTTTTTTTTGTGAATATGAGAGCTGAATACTATATAGTCATGGATTGCTGATTAGATTTTAAAGATACTTCAATGATGGAGAGAGAGAGAGAGAGAGAGAGAGAGAAATAACAGTTGAAGCGGAATTCCATTCTCATTTCATCCATACCCTTCAAAAACAAATTTCACTAATTTTTAATGCAAATTTTAACCCTATGAATACATTATTACATTAAATGGACCCTGAGAATATAGTTAAAACAACATTAAAATCAGAAATAATACTCCCTATGTAATTAAGTTATACCAATGGTTAAATTCAAGAAGGAAACTTAGCACTTGAGTTTCAACTTGAAGCTTTTATATATAGTGAGTGCTTCCGAACATAGGAAAACTCTGTTCAAGGATAAATATTCAATGAGACACCGGTTTTTTTTGTATATTGAAACCCTGTTCAGAAGGTTGAAATAAAAGTGTTACGTTTTTGACCTCCATTGCTCTAAAGAGCAATGGAGGTATATAGGATCATGCAAGAAAAGGGGAAAAAAAGGATGTCTGTGTGTGTGTGTATGTATGTGTGTGTGTGTGTGTCCGGAACCCGATTTAGTTCCTCGAACAACTCAAGAACGGAATGAGATAAAGACATGCAGTATTTTTTATTTGATTCCGTGGGTCAATATGAAGCTCCTGACAAAAAATTAGAAAATTTTACCCAGGGGTTATTTTTTTATGAATTTTTTAGAAACAAATTTTGAGTTTTTGGTCATAATTTTTAGTGGGTCGAACAACTCGAAAACGGGGCCACCTACAATAAAATGTCATCAGACTTAAAATGATGTAAACATTCTGACGATGAAACTGGAAAAAAATTGGAATTTTAGAGCGATTCGATATATAAAATTTCGATTTTTTAAAAACGTAATTTTTTTTTCAAAAAATCGAGATTCTTCCTCTTTCCAGTTGTAGCATTCGAAAGGGGGGACTTTTCTATTATTTAGGAGGGGTGTTCCTTTTTATGTTCTGTTATTATTTTTGTATATTAGAATACATGTGACGTATTTTCATTTTAAACCCATATTATTACAAATGAATGACACATGCGCATCACATGTAACTATGTCATGTACATGAGTACATACATGTGTGATTATCTATATACATATGCGCACACGTGTGTACATGTGCGTACACATGCGCACACGTGTGTACATGTGCGTACACATGCGCACACGTGTGTACATGTGCATACACATGCGCACACGTGTGTACATGTGCGTACACATGCGCACACGTGTGTACATGTGCGTACACATGCGCACACGTGTGTACATGTGCGTACACATGCGCACACGTGTGTACATGTGCGTACACATGTGCACACGTGTGTACATGTGCGTACACATGCACACACGTGTGTACATGTGCGTACACATGCGCACACGTGTGTACATGTGCGTACACATGCGCACACGTGTGTACATCTGCGTACACATGCGCACAAGTGTGTACATGTGCGTACACATGCGCACAATGAAAAAAAGTTGGTTATTTGATATATGAAAGCATATATTAAAGCAATGGAGGTCTATAGGGTTCCTTGAATCCCTTGTTTCTTCTCGAATTTATGCCTAAGTTCACTAACATTATGATGATGATGATGATGATAAGCCCATGAAATGAACTGAAATGTTGTAAGATGGGTTCATCATATAAATGGTATAAATCCACCCAAAAAACATAATTTACTGCAAGTATTTTGGTCATTAAAACGCATTTAATACAAGCAATTTTCTATTCAAGAAGAAGAATTTCTTGTTACAAACAAAAATTAACTTGTTTACACCTTTTCATTCGTTTCTATCTCTCATCACCTGTTTAAATAAAATGAAAATAGTCTTGTTTCCCTGCTGTTTTTAAACTTTTAGTCAATTTATTAAGGAGCCCTCCTACTCAACTCAGTTAATTACTTTAGCCACCGTGTCGCTGTTGACAGCAACATAATGAAACCATTTTACTTTCTGCAAAACACAACACTTATTTATTAATTATCAATTTGTCAGTTAGATGAGTTAACCTCCACACAGCCATATTTATATATTCACGTATATTTTACCATAAAAGTGAGAAATCAGTTACTCTACAAAATCACTAGTAGCATAGCCAAATAGGCAATATGCAAAATTTCTAAAACTTGCTAATCTACAAAAATGCCCATATCAACGTGCAAATCTATGCTTATATTCACTAAATACACTAAAAAATTTAACTGTTAAGCAACAGTGTTCTTAGTTTCAACACTTGCTTCTGTATAAGTATATTCCTCAAGTAAGTTGGCAGATGTTTTTTTTGTTTTGTATTATGCCACTTATTAAGTTAATAATTCAAATTAAGTTCTCAGAATTTCGGGACGTCATTCTGGGTACAAATGCAATTGTCACCATGAACTCCTAACAACATCCAATTTTGTAGTGCTTGGAAACAAAGTCTTGGAGTGCAGCATACAAAAAAAAATAACATGACACTTGTGATATCATTTTTAAAAACAGTTTTAATCCTAAAAATACTAAGTTGGTCATGTTTAAAAAAAATCAGTTGTAGCTCAAAATAGTAACAACTACAGTAACCTTGACTTTCCATTTCATCGTTTTCCCTCCATAAACGTTAGAGGGACCTATTTTAAATCCATTTGGCATGTTGTTCCATTCTGTACTTGTAGAGTACAATTGGAACTATGACTTGCAGTTATACAGTTTACTTGTTTACAGCACACAGGATGTTAAGAAAAGTTCCTTCCAACATGCACAAGTTGTTCATCAACTGAAGATTACTTGTTAGGTTATTTAAATATAAAGTCTGTTTCGTGGAAATTAGTAATACGCGCATGTTCAGCTGATTGCAGTCGCAAAAATGCAAAAAAGTGACCGAAAATTTCGAAAAATGGCCAATAATCGAAAAGTTTAAATGTTTTATAAAGACCTCAGTAGCCCGAGCTGACGTCAAAAGTCATAAGAAGCTTTAAAATGTTCTTATAGTCAAAAACTGAATGTCCATGAAGTCCCAATCTCGAAAAAAAACGCAAAGAAATGCAAAAAAAAAAGTGAATTATATTTTGCTTTTTTCGAAAAACGGCCAAAAATCGAAAAGTATTTAAAATGCTCTCAAAAGGCCTCAACAAAGAGCTAACACTTCAAAACTCCAAAAAAATCTCTATATAATGCGTAAATTCAACTAAAAAGGGCAAATTAACTTGTTAAAAAAACTAGTGGTTCATATAGGCGGTGAGCCACCACGTTCAAACAACAACAAATCAGAACAATGTGAAAAAGATAAGTGAATCGATTCATTTGAATAAACCAACCCGCAATCTTTAGTTGACAAATAGTAAATATAATAAAATATTTTCATAATACTAAAATAGTGTTGTGAAACAATAAAAGAAGAATATTCATTGTAACTAAGATTGCAAGATCAATAATAAATTACAATATAAAAATTTATTATTAGAAATGAATCGATTTATTTTGAACAAAGAAAGAATAGGATTTAGATCTATTAAAAGATTTTTTTAGATAGTGTGTGTGACTATAGAAACTGAAAATCAGCAAATGTATTCAGAATATAAGAGAATTATACAAAAGGACAAACGACAAAGTGTGAAGTTGTTGTCCTTGTTTACAATTTACAAACATCTCTATTTTTCTTCTGATTCCGAAATAAACTCTAGGCTTATAACAATTCGGACGTAAACAATCCCAAATATGGTTCGGGGTGGGGATTTTTTTTATATACATGTATATATATATATATATATATATATTGTGCACATGGAGTAGGTTGAGTGTGTTGCGCAAATTAATACAACAACATACAAAAAAAGACCGGAAAATAAAATAATCAGCAATGTCCTTCTTAGAAAATTTCAAAGTCAGTGACGGAAAGAAATGACCCGATTTCTTTTTCTCTTCTTTAAGATTTTTTTTTTTGAAAACTAAAAGGAAAAAAATCTTGATAAAATTCCTGTAAAAAAACACTCTTGAATGAGTTGAATCCTCCTTTTCCCCCCAATTTTCATCATCTTTTCCCTTATTTATCTCTTGTTAAAAATAATGCAGGGTTCTCGGAAATTGTATCTCAAGTTTTCTCAAACATCACCCATAATTATAATTTAATGAATGCCAAGTAATCTGATGCAATGAACATATACACAGATAAAAGAACTGAAAATAATTTAATTACTGTTCTTTCCCTCTTCAACAGCTGACTGCGTTCTAACCAAGTTAATTAGAACATTTATTTAAAAAAAAACTTGATTTATAATAATAGGATTGTATTTCAGTATTAGAGTGGGAGATAAGATGCCCATAGGAAAACAAAACTCATAAATGTTACCCAGAATTCTATTTTAATAGAAGGAAGAAATAAAATGGCAGAGAGGAGAGAAAGTTGATGTAATAATATCACTTTCAGAAAGGCCTTAATTAGATTGATGGTTATCGTTCTTGAACATTCATACGGGTCTATTATTAGTGAGAATTTGACAAAGCCCAGCCTATGGATTGGGTCTGACTACCAAGTTTATGAAAAAAGCCCATGGGCTTCAGTGGGTGTCATGAACCTGGTGAGCTTTATGGGCCTCAAGAACCTGATGAGCCTCATAGGCTTTGTGGGCTGGGCTTCTTAAAGATTTACAGTTTGGGCCTCAGTTTTTCTACAAAATGCAGGTCTATTTGGATAGTCATCAACTCAAGCCACTAGGCGGCAGCGTTTTCCCACTCGTCCAATGCTATTTTTGCAGTTATCCTTATTGGTTTCATACAATATTTTATTCTTGCAGATACAACAAGTGGAAACAATATGTTAACCTATTAGGATCGGATGTTTCCAGTAAACAAAACATGTAGCAACAAGAACGAACATAGTGTCCATACAGGATAAACGTATTGCTGTCTCAAAGCAACGAAGTCATAGTAATTGCTCCATGTCTCTCCAATGTAGTGTCCTCGTAAGGGCAATAAACATTTGTCGATTTGCTGGAAAGACAAATACCCAAATGACAACAATCAACAAGACTAAACTGGTAGAAATCGTCCACACTAGAGAAACATACTGGGACAGTTTTCATTATTGTAGTTTACTGCTTACAATGCAAACAGGCAATGTGCCAACTACATGTAATGGCAACTTTGTTTTAGAAACCTTGTTGAGATTCTAAATGTTATACTTGTTGCATCTGTGTGAACCAACCTTAATGTTTACATGAAATTGCAAATTGATGCAACATTGGACGACAAATAGTTTGGTTCTAATAATTGGCACCAGGTGTCTCTCGTAATTATGTATAAAAACGATATAATGGCATAACAACAGTAGTTGATAACAACAAAAATAAACAATTGTCTTTTTTTTGGCATAGATCTAGGATGTATTGGGGAAATCCTACCACCCTCAAAAGAATAATGATCTTATTAAATAAATTATCTCTTCCTCTGAATTCCAGTAGCAACTAACACACAGTTAGACAAATTATATAGACTTACATATATATTTTTCAAAAAATTCATCCTGCTTTTTATTAAAAAAAAAGAATGACGTCACAGTCAAAAAACTGTGACCACAGAAACACGTTTCTTTCAGGAGGCAATAATACCTAATATCAAGTTTTGATTATTAGTTGTTTCTTTCTCCTTCTGAATCTTATTTACGTCACAATCATGTGACGGTATCCCCATCATCATCATCATTTTTTCTACAGAGACATTTTAATTATATTTGCAGGTGTATGAACACAATATCTCAGTAACGACATACTACTAACTAAATGAGTCATGGAGGCCCTATGGCATAAAAAAGTAAGTGGTTGCCTAATTCATCATAATGAAGAAATGAAAAGATTTTGATCTCATCATTTTTTTTCCCTGTTCCTTCTCTTTATTAAATCTTAAGAGAGAAAAAAAAATGAATAACATAGATTGAAACAAAAAGAAAAAAACACATTGTCGAAAATATTTACCTCCAATCAATTTTTAATAATAGTTAAGTGTCTATATTTTGAAAATACATTGTTGGTAACTTAGAAACAACTAACAAAAATAGAATTATATTTTTATTAGAAACTAGAAAGAGTGAAAGAAGAAAAAATATATATATGGTGCGTGGGCACAATGTTTCTTGTGAACCTTGTTGCCCCTTATGCCATGGGAACAGTTGCCATGTATACTAGCTGTCTCATCCTAAGAAGACCTTTGTGACAATCATATTGATTCACAAAAATTTAGGATTGTGTAATTTTGTCTGATAAAAAGGGGCAATGACAAAATAATTTAAGAATACATTTGTTTAAATTGTTCAAAACAATTGATACTATCCCCTATAAATGACACAATCGTAAATGTTAGTCAGTCCCTATGACGTCACAAGCTTCTTCTTAGGTCGAGACAGGTAAACCATGTTTTTTTTTACTATGTTAGCTGATGTCACTGATGAGTGTCATCATCATGCCACAAATTATTACCCATATAATTATAAATTGTTGTAACATTTGACATTTTACAACATATTATAACATATTATGGCTTAATATCATTTATCATCAGTTTCTTTTTAAAAGTTTATAAAAATTTACTTTTAGAAACTTGGAAACTTTGAATTTGATCAAAAATATACAAAGAAATTTTACGTTGCATATATAGTAAGATATGGTGGCCACTCTGTACTACAGTATGTATTTTAATGATGATAATGATAATGATGATGATAAAATAATACACATTATTGGCAGTTGGAATATGAATCATTTTTTTTTAATTTTCCGAACTGGTGAATTTGTTTTTGTCAAAATATACAATTTTACATTCTGAAAGATGTCATCATGATAATACATTAATTGGTTTTATATACCTATTTTAGTTTCTAGCAAAAAATTTACATTTTGAAATTTGTTGCTTCTGAAAACACTCAAAATTGAGGTGGCTTTATAGATATTTATTTTGCTTTTGTCCTACTGGGCCATAGCGTCACTGCAGTGGCTAATGCTATACTCCATAGACGTTTTTTGTAAAATTTGAATGCAAAAATATCAATCGAACGTTTTTTTAAAACAAAATTGAGAAAAAAATTCAAATTGTTTTCAAAACTAGAATGGTAAATGATTAAAAAATTAAGATTTTATAGCAGTTTGAAAATGACGCGATTACTGTTTTTTTTCATTGACATATTTCATGAAAAACTATCTTTGCCTTTTTCAAACTATCATAAAAAGTTTATTTTTAAAGATCTTTTAGCATTATCCACCAACATTTCTAGTTTCTAATACACTTTGAATTTTTTTATAATGTTTACTGGTGAAAAAAGTTTGCGTGAAAAACAATTATTTCCAAAACCGCGGGCGGGGGGAAGAGACCTTCAATAGAACATAATAGCCACTTCAGTGGCGCCGTCTGAGAGAACAAAAAGCAAAACAAATATATATAGAGCCACCTTAATGAGAAAAGTAACTTCATTAAACAATGAACAACACCACCACATGACAGCTATTCAATGCAACATGTAAAACTTATGGTAAAACTGTCTCCAATGTACGCTCGTAGTTATAATGAGCTACGTACTCGTTACTTAGTTACTGTCATTAGCCATCCACTGGTCAGTGACCAGTGATAACTTGTCAAGTTCTTAATTTCACGTCAAAAAGACCAAGAAGAATCACCCAAAAACCAGACAGAAATGAAAAACCTGAAACAGGACTGCAATAGGTAAACCAGAAGAAGCAGTTAGTAATGTATAATTGAGAGAGAGAAAATAAGGAGGTCATAGCCCTGATAATAATAATAATAATGTGTGCGAGGGCACGCATGTCTGGGTCACTAGGTAATGTTCATCACTGAATCATCAGAAACTAGGCGGGGGAGGAACATTTTCTAGTTTTTTTTTTCCTCTCTCAAAACAACTTGAATTGAACACGATTCAAACATGAGCACCAATTTTCTTAAAAAGTCTCAATTACCTTGTTATCAATACCTTCCACCCCCTTGTTTGACATTTGTGACATTGTTGTCAATCACAATTTACAAAATTATACAAATGAATGTATAAAAATAAATCTTTTTAAGGTTTGGTTCAATCCACCTGTATCTATAGATTATTATTAATATAATAACCCTTGGGTTTCTAGTGTGGGAGTGGTGGCCATCGTTTAGAATCCTTACTAGTCTACTCTTTATGATCAAGTATATTTGACAAACATTGTGATGAAGGTGGGGGGGGGGGGGCTAAATTCACGAACTATAAAAGGGGGGTGATGAACACCCGAAATATCATTTCATGTAGTTGACAATGTAGAAATTGGTTTATAAAGCAGGTGAACAATCACTATAGTTATTGTTAAATGGATCACGATTATTGCTTTTGTCAAATAAGAGAGAGGGGGGCTTTGTGACAAGTCAGGAGGACTTTTGCCTGTTTTCTTCATCTTTTTTTTTGGACACCTGCCTAACAATGGTTCCTACTTATACATATAAATAAGGCAACAAAAAAAAGGACTAACAATGTGTCAAAAATTTCATTGCTCAGTAACATACACACAACAATAGCTCATATTTGAAGAGCTTTTTTTTGTCCAAACAAAGGATGTTGTTTATTCTTTGAAATAGCAATTTTAACACAATAAACACATTGAAACATTCCAATTATAAAGAAAAATTCAACAAGTAGTTTATAAAATTCAGTAACGGAAATTACCGTTTAAGAAGAATGTTTTCTCTCTCTCTCACTTTTGTACTTTTGCTTGTAAATAAACAAGAATAAGAAAATTTAAATATTTTTATTTTTTTGACAAAACGTTTTGAACCATCAAATTTAAATGCAGTTAAAAAAAAATTAGCCACTGTGAATTTGCCTGGTGGCACTAAAGAAAGTTGAATTTATTGTGATATTTCTAAACAATGCAGTTAACTGCAATGATGATCAAAACGTGACTTCCTTATATTCAACACAATTTTGGCATGAAGAATAGAATATGTTGAGCTCCCAACAGGATGTGGTACAATATCATTTTAAACACAATCATTTTAGAATCACTTTGGTTAACGAGGTCTTTGCTGGTAACTGCTGTTAATTCTGGTAATGGAAACATTCGTCTTAAGGCCTGGATCCCCATTACATTAAAAAAAATCACAAATTGTGACACTCATACCTTATAATAATTGATTAATTGATTATGCAATATGCTGTATTATTCTATGACTATCATACTCGTACTATGTTGTACACCAGTCAGTAGCAATCATATGACAATATTTGACATAATGTTTTGTAATTTACTTTTGAGTGATATATGCTTGAACTAAATATGACAACTTGCTGTCATATGAAAGTCTTATGATACTTCTGTAATGACACCTCTACAATGAAGTAATGCAGTAGGCTGCAGTAATGCAATGTTGCTCTTTACTGAGCAAGTGCACACATTATCAAATACTTTGGCTATTGCATGGAGTGCACAATGCACATGGTTCAGTAGAAAACAATTTTGCATTGCTTCTAAAATACATCACGGCGTGAACCATGCTAACCACTGCAAAGATTGTTAGAATATATGACATAAATGACACGTCACGCCTCACCAGTCGCCAGTAATATTTTTAATATGTGAACACAAAGCGAAATTAAAAGAAAGTGAAACCGGGAATCTCTTGGCGGTTACATTTCCGATTCCTGTTTTGTAATCACATGCTTACCACACGCACACACACTACAATTTTATATAGAAATGTGTCAGCAATGTAAAAAAAGAAAATTAAGGAAGAATCCGAGTAACAGAAATAGATCTCAATCAAGAAAAAAAAAAGTCCTAACATATTTAATTGGATTGCAAAATAGTTAACATACATTAATAAATATTAAATTGGACCTTAGGAGGTTCCGGGAAATTTATTTCTTAAAATATAAGTCACTTAAAAGTCACATGACCAATTTCAGCATGATAGTTTGCAATTCTTGCCATCATCAAAATAAAAAAAAAATGTAATTTTTTTTACATAAAAATATTTGTTATAAATTATAATTTTCCCATGTGAATCAAAATTTTAACTATATTTTAAAACTTCATTATTAAAGTTAATTAATAAGCCGGTTCTAATTCCAATTGTGTGCCAAATTAATTTGAACATTTATCAACATAATTAGTAATCCTAATTATGTTCTTCAATTTTGTATTATGTTTTTTAAACTATTTTAAATATTTTTTTTTTAAAAAAATACTAAATTTAAATTAAACAGTAATCTTATTTTGGTTTTTTTTTAAACCCTGATTTCTTGAGTTGAAAAGAGACTCAAATTTCAAGAGTCAACAAATGAAAAAACATGATAACTATTTTTTTATGGATAACAAATATGATAAATCACTATTGGAACTTAGGGTGATACACTTCTGTAAATTTGAAACGTTGTCAGTCAACATATATCCCAACAAAATGAGGCTTGAAAACAAATTTGTGATATTAACCATTAGTTTACACTTACCCTCGCCACGTCCTATCAATATTAAGGAAGTTATCACTGTAATATACAAAAATACTGCATCATGGGAATGATCGGATCATGGTTGTAAAAATAATAAAGATAGTTGGAAGTCCAAATTATGTTTCTTGTCTTTCTTGGCATCTAATTCATTTTCGTTTCATTCTGAAATAAACAAAATAATTAAAGACATTTATCAGTTTTAATAGTTCAAAGAAATATCCCTGGACTCTCTCAATTTCTCTCTCTTTCTATCTCTCTCCCTACAATCTAAACTGAGTTACAATAGAAATTTAATACTCAGCTTTTTTTTTTAATACATTCTGTCTTTCAAAAGGAACATAACGAAACAGCCTTTTCAATTGTTTACAACATCCTGTTTAATTATTATATCTTACGTTGCATTAATAAGTTGTTATAATATATATCTATATATATAATATATAAAGTTGTTATTAAACTGCAGTTTTAAGTTTTATGAAAATGTAAATTAATCCATCTTAAAAAGTCAAACTTATTTATTTGCAGAAATGATAAGAAAAGTAGGTGAGGTCGTTGACATATTCAGAAAACTAAGAAAACAAATAAACCTAAATACAAATTTTCGACTTTATTATCAAAACATAATTTTCGATTAACATTTATTTCAAACCAATATTAATTTTAAAAAAAATTTAAAAAAAAGTCTGAGTAACAAGGACGCCATGTTTGTTTTCCTTAAAATTCCTAAAGGATCATTTATTTGCTTATATATAAATTAATAATTGGGCCTTGTTTTTGCACTGGCAATGACCAACTATAAAAGTCAACATGGTCAAACTTGGAGCCCACAGGCTAGTTAAGTGTCTTGGGAAATTTCAATTTAAGAACTGAATTAAGTGCTAAAGTTGCTAAACTGAATAAACGCCCATCTATTACAATTTACAAATAGTTTTACAAATTGTAGGTTAATAAATAAATATTAATAACTAAGTAATAAACAATTCGTGTTACTTTTGTTCAGCACTTTATAAAGAAGGAAATTAAAAAAAAAATGCTTAGAGACTAGAAAATAATAAAAGAATTTAGTAAAATTATGATGTCATTTAAAAATACGTATTTTGAAGAATTTTCTTGAAAAAACACCTAATTTGATGCAATAACAAATCACTGAAGAAAAATAAATTTGAAAGCAGGAGGTCATTTCTAACTTGCCATGAAATATTAATTAATTTTTCTATCATGAATCATCTGTAGCCCATATTCTATCATGAAAATAAAGCTTTTACCTACTTAAAGTGGTTTCTAAAAAAACCCCTCAAAAGTTCTTCATTGTTATTATGCAAATGAATACAAATTTGTCTTACAAATTTATTAACTTTCATTTGAAAATTACTCTACAAAGTTGCTTGACTTATGAAGAAATACTATTAAATATTCTATATTTGGTTCCCAAATAATTTTGGTTCATGGCACAGTATTTTATGTCTGGAGAAATTACGGTACACATAGGAAAACGTATGGCACACTATAGTGTGCCACAGCAGATCCTCTTTAGAAACCACTGCTTTAGTGCAAACTTATAATTATATTTAAAATTATATTATAAATATATTTAAAATTCTTATGAGGCAAATTGATTTATTCTTTTAACTAGTGATTACCAAACGTGTGCCCGTAGCTATACCACACAATATGTCACAGAAACAACGTCCCAATCTGTTATCAAAGTACAACTGTAGTTACAGTGAGTGACGCAGTTAAACCACCTTACACATTTAACCTTACACATTTAAAAATTAAGTTAATTGTTAGCAACATATCAAATTCTTTCCAAATTTATTTCATTTTAATGATACAAACGAAATAAATTTGGAAGAAGTTATTGAAATTAGAAAAAAAACTGATGATTGAATTGGATTTTTTCTAAGTTTAAACATTTTTTTTTTAAAAAAATTCAAAATCTTTTTTTGTAATTCTCTACAAATTTATTTCATTTTTTGTAAACTAAATTCTGATATGTTGTTAACAACTACCTTAAAAGTTTCAAATATATTGCTTGTATTATTTCTAAGATATTCATCTTTAAACAATTTAAACTCTTGTCACTCAGGTATACTTTGATAGTATAGATTGGAGCATTGATTCTGAGACATACTTTAAATTGGAGTTCAATTTAAAATATATTTTGCACGTCATTAGATTTAATGAAACGTGTTGCATCAAATTATCCATGATGCCTTTTCGCTAAATTAATTTAGTTAGTATGCATCAACGTAAGTATGCAACTGGTTATAGTTAAAATACAAATTTGAAAACAGCAATAATTTAAAACCACTATTTAGACTAAATGTAGTTCGAAAAAGATCATCAATAGTTCAATTAACATGAAATCTATTCATTTAAACGGTTATTTGTCCATGACATATTGACATCCATTTCAGGATTGTGACCCTGCTATTGAACCCTGTTGGGATTGTAACATTTCTCAATATTAAACCATATAACACATTTAATTTTAGTTTATTTACGAATAATTCGATCCATGTCTGCTATCAAATACGCTTTATTTGTTTCAAAAGTTATGAAATTCTGCATTTGATAAAAAAGGTTGAGAGGGGTCATCATGTTATACCAAAAAAAAAATAGCAGATAGAAAAAGTTGTAGACTCAAAAACGAGAAAAACAGAACTTTGAATACAATGAAGAACCATATTTTTTTATCTGAAATAAGGAGGGGTTGATATCAATTACTGTCTTATCAAACAGTATCATGTGTCTATTTTTGTAGCTGAATACGAGAGACCAAATATGTCCTCAAATATGATTAGACATATTAAAAAAAATATGAATTTATAGTTGTTTTTATAATTATTATCAAAAACTAAATGTGGTTATTTTATGTTTCAAATTAAAAATTCTTGTTTAAAAAAAAATACTGAAAACAGTTTCCCAATATTTTGTGGAAAATGTCTGTTAGGTTGTTTAAGTACCGGATAGTATGAAAACTTTATTCAATATTTGAAATGATTCCAATAATACACAAAGTCTAAATGGATATAAAAATATTGCACGAGAAATTGCAGTTCGACTTTGTTACATAATTGCACCTCAGTCAAATAATAATTAATCTTCATTAAAATAAACGTTTGAATGTTGTCAACAATTAACGCAATGCCAGTTTGGCACCCCATTCTTTTTCGTGCCAATTTTTTTTAACATCTGTAGTATCGATAGATGTTATTTAAATATTTAGCCTTAAATTAGTACATGTCCCGTGGTATTACATTTCAATCATATTGGGGGAAATATCATCTGAAACTAAAGAAAACGCAATCTTGCAAAGAACACAGAAAAAGTAGCATCCGAAAACAACATTTGGGGGGGGGGGGGTAACATGTCCGAGAACCATACTAACTCTACCTACACTTCTCAAGAAAGCAATCATCTAATTCGAGAAGATTAAATTGAATAGGGTGTGACCTACAGTGTAAAGGTTTGAGTGTAAAGTGTATGCATTATGTAGATGGCATCCTCATTTTTGAGATCGAAATGGCAAAAATCAAAATTAAGCACATCCGGAAATTCTTTTAAAATTAACTGTCTAAGGAGGTTGACACAATCTGTGTTCAAAATTCTTTACAGTACAAAGAAATCGTATTTAGTTTACGATTTATTGCATTTGCAAAATGTTGAGTCTTGTGATGAAGCAATGGTTTAACCAGTATTACGGTTTTTTTGTTACTGCTACTTAGGAAAAGGTCCAATTATTATTAGAATAAAATATCTAATGGTTTACAAATGAAAGAGAAATTGTAACAAAGCAGAAAGCAAATAACACGATCATTTTACTAAAACCTCTGGATAGTGAAATTATATAAAGGGTTCTTATTACCTTGTACACACATGAGTTAAATGAATTCAAATTAAATGTGTTTAGGTGAATTATACGGAATCCAGCTAAGGACATGAACCAAATAAAAATTGACTTTTATTATTAATATTTTAAATTGAAATACTTAATCAATATTTTGTCAATAGTTTATATAATTATATTTAAGTATTAACTCAATATTTTGAGGTTATTAACTGAATAAATTGAATTCGACATATTGTCAATTTGACTTTCACAGGGCTCTGTAGAACGTGTTTAAATGCATTTAACAAAGGTATAACCCAGATCGTTTTGATTTTGTATTTTCAGAAAAAAATACAAACAGTTAAGTATTTTGAAAATTCTAAAAAAATGGGAAGAAATCAAGTTACATTTTAATTAAATATTCAAAAATCGAACAAAAAAAATTAAAATGCTCGGAATAAGTCTTTCAGAACTTTCAGGCCTCAGGACGGCAACTTTGTAGTTTTATTATATGTATATAATGTTTTGACTTAAGTAATCCTTACATCAAGGATTTTTAGACAACAACATGTTTATGACAAAGAGCCTACATGGCTCATATGTTGTTTTCTGCACGTTTTCTATCATTTACAGACAGTATGAAAAGTTTTATGTAGCACGTATCAACATATTTTGGAGGTTACATGAAGGCCTTCCCCGAGGTCCAATATGCGTATCTGCATTAAAACATACTGAATACAGAAACCTGTACTATGGTGTGCTGTCCTATGGTAAACTGCATCGCCTGCATCTCTATTGGCGTGTTTTTTCTGCACTTGTGGTCGAACCACTATGGAGGATCGTTCATAGCGAAATTGCAGAATTTTATCTAACTAAATTCAATTATTGATATCTACAATTTATTTGTGAATATCCGTAATTAAATCTTGCATATCTAAATTTAAATTCCGGATATAAATATTGAAATTATAGATATTCAGTGGTTCGTCCACAAGTGCAGAAAAAAAAAACCCACGCCTAATGTGAGCCAGGGATTTAAAGAGACAAAATAAATTAAAAGCAGGCATCTGTAGACATCTTCAGAATTTCTTTGGCTCCGCCTTTTCATGAGCGTCAGACCAAATATCAACCAATTAGAAATAAAAAGGGCGGGGTATGACATCAGACCCAGTAACAAACCAATTAGAAATTGATGACGCTCATAAAAGGGCGGAGCCAAAGAAATTCTGAAGCTGTCTACAGATGCCTGTAAATTAAAAAGGTTAATACTTAACAAAATGATGGTGGCTCACCACCATCCCAATGAGACCAATCAGAACGATCGGGGGATTATTTTACTTATTTACAAAGTACGGGGAATAACTGCCAAATTTCTTTAGATTTTTTCAATTTGGCATTAAATCAGCGCCACCCTTGTCATTATATAAACTGTGGTTTTAATGAAAACATATAATTTGTTTATATATTTAAAAATAGAGTAGGTCCACGCCTTGTTTAAAAGTGGGTCATTAGGTATCCTCTAATTCAAACATCCTTTAAAATAAAATAAATGGCAATAAATCGACAAATCATTTTGTGCTAAACTTGACATCAAGTCACCACCCCTGGTGTGTCTCTAACCCCCCTTTATCCTCTATTATTATACACAGTGTCATGGTAACTTAACGAGACTTTAATACCTTTGAAAAATGTCACATCGACGATCCCTTTCATTTCAAGACACAAACCTATTCTGAAATCTGAAATACGCTTTCTCTTGAATATCAATGTAATAATAAAGAAACAGGTAAATGACCTCTAACCTATTGTTTCTTTTGATTTCATTCATTGAATCCGACATTTTCTCTGAAAAATGGTCCAATCCCTTTTATTTGAAAAAGGGGAGAAATCTTTTTTTCATAATATAAAATTGACCCTATAATCAGCCATTCCCTTGTTTCTCTCTGTGCCCATGAAACAAAGTGAATGAGGGGATTTAATTATATATCCAATTATTTCAAGTTAGTATATTGTTCTCAAAAAAAAAGTTTAAAGGCTACCCTCAAAATTATTTTAACTACAAATAATTCTCTGAATTTTAAAAAACAAAACAATAGACATTTTCTATTGAATTCTTTGTCAAATTAGTAAAAGGGTAAAAACATGACATTGAACAGTTTGCGCGTTGTGTTTGTGTGGGTACAAAGTTACAACATTGTCGTGTGGCAAACATTCAAAAGTAATAAAAAAAAATACACACCTCTTTTTTTTTCAGTTCTCATTCATGAAATCATCAAAAACTATATGAAAAACACAGGTAACATAACTTAGGCCCAAATTCAAGGAGAAGAAATTTGGCACTTGAACATAACTTGAACATTCTGAGGTTAAATTCCAACACAAAATAAAATGGCGTTTTTTTAATTTATTTGAATGGTTTTATGTTGAAAACCCTGTTCAGAGGGTTCAAGTTGAAGTTAAAAGTGCAAACCTTTTCTTCTTGAATTTGAGTCTAACATAAGGAGCGCCTCCCACAACTTAATTAATTTGAATCACCTCAACTTCTATACCCTATGACGTAATTCATTACTCATTTTCTGAGTGAGGAGGCAAAGGTGGCCACCACTACTTTAATAACTAACTAGTAATAATGACTTATAACATAAAAAGTCATTTATCAGATCGTATTCAGTCTTAAGAAAACATGCTAAAAAAACTAGTTCAATTTGACAGATTTGCTTGTCGACATTAACATGCTTGAAGGCAAATAAATATATAAAAATAATTTTGGGGAGGTTTTATTAAGCCTATCATCATCTGATAAACTGGTTCAATTTTTTTTTTATTATAAAAAATATATAATGACACGAAACTGGTTATTTAAAGTCTCTAATGAATATAACTGACATCATCAGTATGCAAATTACACGGTTAATAAAATTCGGCAAACATCAATCAATCAATCGAATTACATTTTTAATGGGGGTGGTTCCCAAAGACCCCATTATTCAGACTTAACTTTAGTGCATTTTTTTAAATAAAAATATTTGTAATCTCAACAAATAACTACAGCCTTCGTCAATAAACATTTTGCGTGAAATTCGGCGCCCTCTAGCTAGTGCAATAGTATCAATAATTTTAAGTTCCAAAATAAATCACAAGTAGTTAGAAATAGGTGAAAACTTCAGTTGGATCCGCCCTTGTTATGACGACTGGCAACTTCTAATTGGCTGATTATGTAGTCTGACGTTGAAATGGGCGGAGCATGTGTCGTCAGACTTCATAACCAGCCAATTAGAAGTTGCCAGTCGTCATAACAAGGGCGGAGCCAACTGAAGTTTTCACCTAATTCTAACTGCCTGTAATAAATCTGACCATCCATCATCCAAAATGTGCCAATATCCCAAATATTGTGAATTCTTAGATTACATTTAAAATGATGGCATATATATACATACGAGGGTGGTCCGGAAAGTATCCGGATTTTTATTCCTCTCGATCCGATAATGAATGGACGACCACATACATGCATGGAATGTTTTCTTTGGCCTGTGCGCAAGCGTTGTGCACGTTGTTGTTGTGTGTGTTCTTGTTAGTTTGCTCATGTGCAGTAACAATGGAGGATACCGTTGGTTTTGAACAAAGATGTATCGGATCGAGAGGAATAAAAATCCGGATACATTCCGGACCACCTTCGTATATGTTTTGGCTTACGACTTATGCTAAACTGTCTAGTGAAGCCGAAATGACGTCAAATGGCTTTAAATGAACGAATTTACAATGGCCTTATCATTACCTAACAAGTGCAACTATAATACTATATGTACAACCTTGTCATTTATTTATAAGATCTTGCACGATAACGAAGGTTGGAGGTGGAGGCTAGCTATAGAGTAGATAGAGATAGATAGATGGTGACTGCCGCTTTGCAACGCGGTAGAACAACAAGCAAGCTCGCTGTCCAATAGCCTTCATTTAGTATTTAGTAAAAAGCTCCACCTGGGAGAGGAATATTTTAACTAGATCCAGAGTTTTCCCATCGATTTTATTTGAGAACCCTAGTAAGAATTGGACTTTGTCTAGATCCGATAGCAATGCTGTAACGACCCGACTTGGTCGCTACAATACCCACGGTAAATTCGAACCAACTTACCGTCGCTGACCCTCCTTGGGACGGGTCGAAGCGCTGGCCAGCCCTCCTCTTGCACCCGTCCGTGCCACGGGTAGCGCCGATCGGAGGATCCTCCACGCCGCAAGTCGACGGACGAAGACCGCCAAACAAGACGAGGAATCCACGGTAGACTCCCAATGAATCCTACCGTGGACAAACCGCGCGCGAAGCACCGGCCGACACGATGATAAACATGCCGAAAACAGGACGGTGGTGGGCGGCAACCCCTGCCGAGAACCCCCACCCTCCCCGCGGTAACTTCCCCAGTATTATTAGAGTAATAAGACACGGACACAGTGGTAGAGAGTGAAAATAAACAGTAATATATTTATTCAACAAGAATAAATGAACAATAAAACACTCACTAGAAGTGAAGACAATATAGATGAATCTCCTGGCTACTTCAGCCAGGAGAGAGAGGTCATTAACCTCTTTCCACAAAGGTAACAAAGAGATGAATGGTGGCCATTTTGGCCACCTGTTGAGTTGATGAGAGCACCACACTAAGATCCACACACATCAAGGGTTTCACTTCCACTGTCCAGTATACAATGGCCACCGCCATTATATACACCCCCAGGCTGCTCCACCTGGGGGAGGACAGGGACCCTTGCTGGCCATTTTGTCGTCTGCTTGGCAATGAATTTAGCAAGTGCCTAGCAGACGACATGGGATTTAGTTCTGCACCAAAAAGGAGCAGAACTGGGTCGTCACAATGCCCAATCATTTAGCTGGGATGCTTCCCGTCCTGATTCTATTATAGTTATGTCTAGTCTATCATAGCTTCCGAGTAGTGTATGCAGTATAATAGGACATGAGTTACATCCTCTTTTGTTTTGGGGATGCAGTGGTGGCAATGGCCATCTCCAGCCTCTGGTTGGTAGTGGCGTAGTCTACCCCTAAGTGGCAACGATTAAGAACCTTGCCATAAATAAAAGCTTACTCCCAATTGAATTGTCATAGTGTTGAAAGGGAACCATTGCGTTAAAATGACGGTAGAACAGCAGTGAGGATTTCTTTAAGACAATAGACTTCCATTTCTGGTTGTAGATCTTCTGAATAGTCTTCACTGCTAGGGTGCCCCATTGTGTATCTTTAGACTGTAGAGTAGTGTTTTTTTGTTTCTGGATTTTTCTGTAGAGTGAGTGTTAGGTCATGCCATAAGCCAATTGGAAAGCTGCTGTATGCAGAGAATAACGTACTTTCTCTATCTATTCTTGAGACTATTCTACTCAGGTATGACATTTTACTTCGAGCATCCTGTTCCTGGAAAGATGACCACCCTATGTCATTTTGGATGGCTGCAGTTGCTGAATTCCAGTTTCCCCCAAGCAGGGTTCTACCTAGGTCGTTTTGGATTTTGGATAGCCTATCCAATATTGGACGGCCGAACAATATTACTTCTTTACTATATGTCAGTGATGGTACCGCCACTGACTTCCAGAGTGTCTTCCCCACTAATACTCTATTGCAGCTAGGAGAGCCAGACTGCGGCAGAGACCCTGAAGTTGGTTTGCCTTTTTTAGTATTTTCACTATGTGGGCCCCAAATAAACAGTATCTTTGTCTTTTGGGGATAGAAGAATTCCTAGATAGGTTAGGTTATCTGTTTCTGGGATTGTATTGCCAGCTAAGTTAAGTGTTGTTGGTTCAATTGTTTTTTTGTTTAGTATTATTAGTTTTGTTTTGTCCTTAATGAATTTGAGTTTATTCTGAGAGGAGAATATACCTAGTGTTCAGGCACTTTGCACTGGAAACTAAATTAATATCCTTCACAACCAACATACTCCAATGCTCATTAACTAGGAGCATTGATAGCCTCCACCTCCAACCCTCGCTATCATGCGAGATCCATTTGTGCGAGATGAAATGTTCAGTTGACATGTTGACATGGCGGCCATTGTAATTGTGTCAGGCATTTTACACATTATGTCACATGCCTGTCACTGTGTGTGTTCCAAAATGAAAAATTAAATTTATGACGTTCAGAAAATCTATTTGTAATCCACGCATTTGATTTTGGAAATTAAGGAATGTTATTATGAAATATCTTTGCATTAAACTAGATATTATAGTTGAACATTTTGAAAGAAAAAAAAAAACTTCCAACATTTCATGAGGAAAACTTTTGTTTGTATGCCACATTTGAAGTTTTATTTCATAAGGATTCTCTAAACTTATTTAGTATATAAACATATAATTAAAATATGTTTGCAAGAAAACAAAACAAATGGTATATTCATATTCCATCATTAAGTAGGCGTATATTATATATTTATAAATATATGCAAATTATTCGCTTTAAAAGAAATATGTCGGGCCTAATTATATAGAAAAATGTTTCTTTTCTAAACAAAAAACTAGAATTCAAACCGGTTTTTATTTTTTTTTTAACTATACATATATAGGCTTAGCGTAAATTACCATAATCTTTTAAGATAAACCATTAATCATTAAGAGAAAAAAAAAGTCGGGATTCAAGACATAAGGAATAATGAATCCATACAACAACAGTTGTTGCTTTGAAAACCATTTAATGATTGATTTATTATCGCCATCTTCCATTTGATACACTGACTAAAAAAACATTTAAAAAAACAAAAATCGTGTTGTATTTTTTTTTTCTTCTTCTCATTCTTTTTATTTTAAGCTTAAAAATCCAAGTCACGAACTTTTTTTTACAAATTATTCAAGGTTAACAGCGAAAATAGCTGTTTGTTCCGTCCATTTTTTTCTAAGAACGTCGGTCACCTTTACTAATAATTTGGTGGCCATTACGCCTCTTATCATTTCGCCATAGGTTTATAAGAATATTTATCGAAAAATATAATTTTTTTTCCTGAATATAAATTATTTTATTAAGTGTGATTGGGTTTCATAAAATTATAATCTGGTCAAAATTCGTTCCTTGCATCCATTCGTCAAAGATGAAAGAGATTGTTAAAAGTTTTTAGTTTGAAAATTTTTACGTTTTCAGGTAAAACTTCCAACAATTATATTCTTTTAGGGTCGATGGCATGGGAAAGTGGGTCGCCTACTTTTAATTGGTGGGTCACTAGGATGTGTTTTTTTTCCCTGTTGATTCCTACTCGTCTGACCCTTAAGGCGACTTTGTTTCAAGGCCATGTGTATCTTACAGGCATGTTTCTTCCCATCTCCATCATGACATACTTCTCTCTACCTTAACATTGTTAGGATGATAATTTTTATTCATTATATTATACAGCGGTCTATATTATTATATTATATGTAGGCCTATATGTTACTATCAATCTGCAGATTACCTAGGCAATCTGCAAAACAACCGCTAGTGAATCTGCAAAATTCAATACCTAAAATGTATTGAATTTTGCAGATTTACTAGCATGTTGGTTGTTTTGCAGATTGACTGATTCCGCAGATTGACAGTAACGCATATATACTTTTATGATTTATCAATGATGATGATGGGTGGATACAAAAAAGATTCTATTATTTTTTTTTTTAAATCTTGGTATGTTTAAAGTCCGTCATCATTATCATCCGTCAGGAATAAAAATCATGGCTATTTGATGACACATTAGTGACATTACTCTCCCTGATGGTAACCATTCATGACTTTAATGTAATGGTTCATAAATGCCAGTTCACATATAATATGGACATGCTAATAATAATTAAATCCAAATAATTTACTACACAATACAATTTTTAATACACACGCCCAAATCAAAATTATAGTTATAAAGTTTTGTTGAGTCATCTTGGAACAATATTTTCGGTTCCATTCAAAGTTTTAAATATATCAACAAATGGCAGTATCTACCAAAATAAAAATTAAAAACCTTCAAATAGCCACCAAGTAGACGAATTTGTTAATTTGTAAGTCAATTGTGAGCAAGTTAATTTATTTCTTAACTTTAGAAAGAAAAAAATGCAAGGATATTTTTTTGTTAAAAAAAAGAAAAAGATCTTAGCATGCAAAATGCCGCTTGTAACAATCAACGAGTCAACTTTTTTTTCAATTTGAACCATTTGAAACAAACTACAATAAAAACAAACAGCATTTATATTATACAGAATTGTCATTGCTCAATTAAAGAAACTTTACCGGTAGTACAAAATCATAAAAAAGTACAAAGTAGGTAAGAATTGCCTGTAGGGACGCGTTCTCAAATTCAAATGTGCCACCCTTAATGACACTTGTGACCGACCTTGATCTAGAACACAACAAAACAGGAACAATTATATTCACCACTGATCAAGATGATGATAACCAATTTTAGCCTAGAAAATATAATTTAATATGATTATAGGTATGTGTAGGCCTATATTAATAATAGTACAGTGTAGTTACTCCAAATATTTTATATAAAATTAGTTAGGACTAGTTATGAGTACGCTCGTATGTAGTTGTCAATAATGTTTCTTTTTGATCTCACAAGAGCCATTAATAAGAACACTACTAAATTTACATAATATATTATTGTATCGATTTTTTTTCAAAAAATTTGACTATAAGGAAAACAAAAACTTAATGCTAATGAATGTGATTGTTTTGTGTGTGTGTTAAAAAGCAGTAGTAGTCACCAGTGCATGACACACTGTGGAGTGTGAATCATCAACGGTGTGGCGTGCGTTTGCATGCAATGTGAGTATATTCTAAATACAAAGGTTGAGAGAGAATACAACAATACCATTTAATATGTATTTTATACATGTGCAAGTTGTATTTGAAATGAATCTACCCAGTAAATTAGTCAGAACGTTGTAGCACTGTAAATTGGTAAAAAAAAGTACTATTGATCATTGAAACAAAGAGTACTGGAACCAGTTCCCAACTTCTCATTGATTTCAATGCAGGATAATGGGGGGGGGGAAGCAAATCTACCCAACCTATGGTAAAGCCTCTACTTGAGGTTATCAGCTAGTAAAACATTCAAGAAAGGCAAAGCTTTGCCAAACTCTACGGATTGTCAGTAATTCTCATTGTATTTCATATAAAATGAGAGCTACAGCTGCTACACTGTCAGAAAACATGTATTTACTTTTTAAAAAAATAATAAAAATAAATTGAAAAGGGTTTTTTTCTTCAAATTTTTGCATGAAAACTATACAATATGGCTACTCAATTTGATCTTAGTACCAGTAAACAAATTTACATTATGAAATCACTTCTGTGTAGTTCTGTATTGAATCATATGATAATAACAATACAGAACCAGACAAGAATAATGTCAAGACATTCTATAATGTATTATTACAAATGGTATCCGGTGGTAATTTGTCAGTGGGTGCATTTGGAACATGCTTAGCTTTTTTGTACTAGAGGTTCTGTTAGCTAACAACAGCATCACTTGAATGCATAAGTTGCCTTACTACAAAAGTGACTGCTGGAACAGATTTCAACAAACTGGCTGATGTTTTCAAACGCCTTTTGAACAACTAGTCAACCTTCTTGTAGTACATTATCAAATGCATCCCCCCAGTAGTATGTATTCCATAATTCCATAAGTTGTGGCGCTCATTTTGAACATGTATTTTAGGCATCTCATTGAAGTGGATAAACCGCAAAATGGAATAGGTTTTCGTGATAACGAATTTCGTGTTAAAAGAATGTTTATGTTATTCTTAAAGCATTATGTTTATCCGTTTTCATGTTAAGCTGTTTTCAGTGGGTTTTTCACTGTAACTCAAAATCTTTTTGAGTTTCCATTTTTAAAGTTGTTTTATTATACAACTTTTTGTGTAAACATTTCTTACCCTTTTGTAAAAAAAAATGATACACAACTGAAAGGACCACCCTGTACCAGTATAAGGTTTATACCTGTTGTTCTTTTTCACAATAGCATTTTTTTGCTACACTACCTAATCCGACCTTATGAATAATAAATTATTTTCTCGACATTGTAGACGATAAACTTTAGACTATACCTCATTTGCATACAATCTCTGATGGAGGGGAGTTTTTTTTTCTTTCTATTTAATATTTTCCACGACACTTGTCTATCCCCGGTTTTTCTCTCTCTCACTCGAAACAAAATGCCAGTCATATTTCTTCTTTTAAGATATTCACTCAATAAAAAAAATAAACCTCGGAATAAATTAACCGCCTACAGATTTTGCAAACAAAATACAGAATTCGCATATTTGCATGGTTAAATCTATAGATAAAAGTTATTTTTAAAAAAAATATATAAGTTATTAAAATAAAAGAAAACGTCCTTCATTTCTAAAATATTTTTTATTAAAATGTAACGAACATATTTGATAAATAAAAGTAAAAATAAGACTTTTGTAATTTTAACAAGAATTTATTTTTTTCATATCAATATTTATTTATTTATGCTAATATTTTTGCTTGGTTTTGTAAAATTTTCTCATAAACTATACAAGGCTTGACAAGAAAAGAAAATACTAAGAAGTGACGTCAAAAATTCAAATTCACCAATCACAGGGAGAGAAACATGTTTTGGACACCTAAGGCCGGGTACACGCAATATCAAATATCAATTCTGGCTTGTCCATCCTGGATTATTAAGCATTTACGAGTATAATTGTGTCTCAAAATGGCCACATACAGTATGTTCAAACCATTTCTATCTATTTTTATTTTCAAATTATGTGGAATTATGTTTTCTAAATTATTTTTGTTTCTCTTGCTTATATTCTCATCATTTTAAACATTACCATTTGAACAAATTGGTATGTTCTTATGCTACTAAGGATTGTCCATCCACGCCACACACCATCCAGTTTAACCCTCAAAAAGGAATATCTGGCGAAGCGGATCATTTCAAGACAACATTGAAGAACAATAACACAATCCAATTGAAATAACAAAATCCACCGCATACACAATCAATTTTGGCATTGAAAAGCCAGAATTGATCATGTGTACCCACTTTTAGTAATTGATATTAAATTTTAACATCAGTTACTAAAGCTGGGTACACACGGGTGGTTTTTTTTTCCAAACTTTTGTTGCTCATGGCACAGAGTAATTTTTATCTGAAGAAATCATGATACACCTAGCAAAACTCACGGCACACTAGCGTGTCACATCACACCATTTGGAAACCACTGGTTTAGTGTGTACGTGTATTAGCAAAGTTTTATTTATTATGCTTTTTTTTCTTCAATAAGTTAAAAAATTTATTTCAAAATATTAAATTTATATAAACAGTGAACACATTAAAGAATACAAGTATGTCATTTATTTTGCGCGTATAGCATTAGATGGCACCACTAGCCCTCCCATAGAAATGTACCGACACTGCTCTGCAACTCTGACTCATCTTTTCTTTTTTTTTTTTTGACGTAGCAAACTTTTAATTGCGTCATCGCTATTTCTACACGTGCTTTCCTTGTGCGTTCCTTGTAAGTTTGTCACGTCCTGATAATAGGGTTGTTTTGGACGCTTTTAGAGCTAAAAGGCTGTATTCTATTTCAACTAATTGGCACGTGTGTAGTTGGCCACCTATGGAGGTTTCAGGCACCATCTACATTGCATTTGCACAAGTATTTTTCTATTGAGCCCTCTTAATGCAAAATCCAAAATTTCATGGCACACTTCGAAAACCTTACAGCGCACCTTTTGGGAATCATTGTATCAAAAGTAAAGTGATAAACACACAGGTATTTAGAAATCGGGACGAACACAAGTTGGCTCCGCCCTTTTTATGACGACCGGCAACTTCTAATTGGTTTGTTGTGTGGTTCGACGTTGAAAAGGGCGGAGCATGTGACGTCAGACTACATAACCAACCAATTAGAAGTTGCCGGTCGTCATAAAAAGGGCGGAGTCAACTTATGTTCGTCCCAATTTCTAAATGCCTGTGATACACATCATAATATTTTCTTTTCTTGCCAGGACTATATGTACATTTGATAAAAATTTATATATGCATGCTAATGAAGAACAGAAAAAACAACGTATTTAAAGTTTTACCCTAACCATCATCATCATCATCATTTTTCTATGCGTGATGATGATGATAATAATGGCTTTTGAATTTTTTTTATCCTTCTATTCTATCTTTCTCTTGTCTCTTTTTCTTTCAGCAAACACTCCCCTCTGTTGTTTATGCATATATAAGTCTATATAATGTGTGTGTGTATATAAATATATTTTTTCTTTTCGAGAATGTGGGTCAATAACACAAACGCACAGCAGTAGACATCCTTGCTGTTGCTGTCTACTGCTCAAAATTTAGGTGGAATTTTGTCACGAGAAGAAGAAGAAAAAAAACTAGCAATAACAAAAAAATAACAAACATAATGTCTGCCAATATTTTAGTTATTTTTCTTTCTTTTCATCATTTTTTTTTTCTTCTTCTTCTTCAAAATTGTGGCATATATTTCAAGTTTGTAAAAACAGTTTATTTTTATTTTAAAACATCCGTTGAAGCAACAGTTTAAGATATGTACAGAAGCCTGTAAAGGCCATTTTTTGAGGGAAATTTAGTTATTATAACTTTTTTATAAGTTGAAAACTTGATAGACTTATAAATTATTAGTTTTTTTTATGATAAATTATAATTAGATGCAACCAGTCGTAGTAAAATTAATAGTAATAAACTAATAATTACTGTAGAAACTTTTATGCAAAAAAAAATAAAACACAAAATTGCCGAATATGCAAGAAAAATTGTTCATTTTTTGCAAGTAAAGTATATTATATATAGCAAACGTACAATCAATTAAATATGTATAGCAATTAATAACTACCATCATCAGAAGATGATATAACAGAAAATCAAAAATCAAAGCAATTAAAAAAAACGGAATTATGCAAATTTCTAAAAAAATATGCAATTTATGTATTTTAATTTTGGATTAAACCAATTATTGCTTCACATATGGCACTCATATCGTATAATGGTGTACCAAAAAGAGGTTGGAACTGTCATTGTGCATTATGTGCAACATTTGTGCAATATGACTTATTTTTACCACCTTTATGAGCCCATGATTTTATCAAGTTGTAACATCAGTTGTAATGGATTTAAATCTACAACAACAAAAAAACATAAATGAACTTTACAAGTCTCTGTATTTGTTTTTTTAAAAAAATTACTGATGAAATCAACAATTAAAAAAAAAAAGGAATTCTAAGTAGTTCTCTGTGAACCTTCGAGCCAAAATTTTTTTTTTTAAAAAAAGGTGGTTCATTTGTTCCTATGTTAATAATTAGGAAGGGCACAAGCTCACTAATGTGTGTTCAACATCCAAAAAAACTAAACATTCTCCCTTAATGGAATCTTTACCTTAAAAATGTAATTCATCCAAAGCCATTTTTTTCTTCCATTCCCTTAGTTATTTTTTTTCTTAAAACTCACACAGTACATAAAAAATACATATGCTTTGCTATATGGTTTTGTAGGTCAGGGTTGGCATAATAATAATAATAATAAGACACAACAAGAACATAAGTAACCAAATGAAAAAAAAAGACAGAAAAGGTGACAGTAAAAAATAAATGATTTCATGCTAAAATATGACTGTATTTTTTTATGAAATTGTTCATAATTAACAACGTACTATGTGACTTATACCTTATTGTTGTTGTTGTCCCCCTTTCTTTAGAAACCTGTCTTGATTGACGATGGAACAGAGAGATTTACAAAAAAAAACAGGTGCGACATCCATATATTTATTTCAATAAATATATTTTATTCAGTGTAAACTAGTACAACTTATCCCTCCACCTTTCAAATTTACCTCAATTTGGAATATAAAAAAAATTTTTTTTTTGAATTGAAAAATATATTTAATGTTATTTTTGCATGACACCGATTTAAACTTACAAAAAATATAACACTTGTTCAAATTTGTTTTATCTAAACATACAAATTATTAAAAAAAATCGTGAGAAAACATTTAAAATCGTATTAGGGAAAGAAAAAAATAACTAAACGATGAAAAAATTATTACAAAATTCTGTGAACAACAACAACATTTGCGGCATTGTTAACCAAGTGCCAACTTGTGGTTACGTTAAGTACTTAACTACAATTAAAAATGAGTTATGAAGACATTTTACAATGAACTGTAGTTATTTATTTCTGCATTTTAAAATCAATATGACTAATTTGAAACGTGTTTTAGAAACTTGAAGAGTATTAAATGAATCTATTGTTAGTATTTTTGCATCTTTAAAAACAAACTTATTATGAATCCAAAATTGAAAAAAAAAATCGTTTGCTAATTAATAATGTTCAAAAAATTTAACATTTGATCATTGCCAAACTTTCTATAAAAGTTCATTTTAAAATATAATTTTGTAATTTTTATTAATATGAAAACACCCCTGCATGATTCAGTTATACCTAGTACACACCTGATAATTTAAATGCATTTAAATAATAAACGCGCTCTACAGAGCCCTGTGAAGGACAAACAAACAATATTTATTCAGTTAATAATCTGAAAAAAATATTGAGTTAATACTTAAATATAATAAACTATTGACAAAATAATGATTTAGTATTTCAATTTAAAATATTAATAATTAAAGTAGATTTTTATTTAGTTCATGTCCTTAACTGGATTCCGTATAATTCATCTAAACACAATTAATTTGAATTCATTCAACTCATGTGTGTAAAACAATCAAGTTTTTCTTAATGTTATTTCTAAACACAGAATAACCACTTAAAAACAACTGTAACTGAATTATAACGAACTTCTGAATAAAATTAAAAATAATTTGAATTATTCATCAATTGACGATGAGATTTGCTAATCTACAATTAGAAGAAGTTACAAAAAGAATTTCGAAAGTGAATTCAAAGGGCAACGAATATAATTAGTGTAAGAACACATTAGTGAACTTGAGACATGTTTTTTTTAGTTAGAAAAAGTCTGTAAGTGGATCGGTAACTAAAGAAAGACATAAGTCTGACATTCATTCTAATGAAGAAATTTTATACCAAATTTTAATCTTTTAAGGGGGGGGGGGGGGTGAGAAGAAGAGCGTTTTGGCTCTACCATTATTTTAAAACATTGCGCCATTTGGCTTTCAAGAAATTCAATGTCCATCATTCATGAATCAAGATCATTGGTGACCCTGATTTTATTTTTTTAAATTAAAAGATAACCGTTACATTATGTCGGATACGTGTGAAAAATAAGGAAAGAAGGCAGGTAACCCTCAAGTAAATATCATGTATATAGGACATTACTACGAGTTGACCCTCTCCGGAAAATGTGACACTGAATTTAGGCTATTTTACACCCAAAAAATATATCATTTGGCGGTGACTGTATAAAAATTGTCACTTAAAATTCATGTTTCTATGTTTTAGAAACAACGGATTAAGAAAAACTTGACAATGTTTTTAGAAACTAAAAGAATAATTGAACCATGTAAAGGTTTTTCATGTTGATATCTTTTAAGAAGTGATTTTTTTTCTTCACATTTTGGCTCAGCTTGAAGTGAAAAATGAAAATAATTTGAAATTACCATAAAAAGTTTATTTTAAAAAATAGAATTTTTAGAATTTTTTTTTTAGAAATTTTAAAGGAAAGATGGCTTTACAGTTTACAGTGTAAAAGCCTCTCAAACTCTTGTTTATTTTATATTTCAGGAGCAAAATTAAGAGAACCTTGAAAGTGTTTTAAAAACTAGAAAGGCAGCTCAATCACAAGTGTTTTCACGTTATTAACTTTTAAAATACGCTTTTTATGTTTTAAAATGATCTAACTTTAAATAAGTAATGATCAATTTTTAATTGTCTATAAAACGTTTATTTTGAAAAATATCAACATGAAATTACTATATACGCTCGTAGTGATTCATCTACCCTTCTAGTTTCTAGCACACTTTCAATTTCTCCCTAGTGTTGCTTCTGAAACATTAGAAATAACCCTGAGATCGACAATTTGCTGTTTATAAGACGTCTATATTCCCCTCGTTTATTTTTACTATTCTAGTTACTAACAATGATTTCAAATTCTGTTTAAAACTGCTTCAAAAAGTATAATTACCTCATTGTAAAAAAGAAGCTTGTGACGTCAGAGGAATGGTTCACATAAAATTAAGAATTGTGTCATTTATATTCTGATAGACAAAATGACACAAGCCTAAATTTTTGTCAATCCCTCTGACGTCACAAGCTTTTTCTTATACGATGAGGCAGGTATAGAACGACGGATGTTTTTCCGAGTATAAAACCAATCAATCAAACTAGTGGGCAGAAATGTGAGTTTATGAACAAAGTCAGATACAATAACACAAGTTAGATTATACTGTCTAAACTATATAAATAATAATATGACACCAATATAAACAACATTCAGTTGTAAACATTTTTACATATATAACACCTGTGTTGAACTTTCTGCACTGTTTGAATAGAGAAATCGATACGAAGACCAATTGAAATACATGACTTACTTTACATCCTCCTCCTCTACCTGAATATCATTAAATCAGGTAAAAAATACATCATCATTACCTTAATTATAAAAAAATATGTTCCTTCATATAATAATACTGTATATAAAGTAGACCTTGGCCTTGCTCTATAGTTATTAAAAAATATTGTTACCTTTTTTTTTTTGGACAAAACTAAAGTGTTTTTGTGGGCCACACGTTTCTTTTTTTTATTTCTAGTTTTTAAAATAACCAAGTGACCCACTTTAATTGTAAAGCGTCTTAGCCAGACTAAAGTAAAAAATTATAACGACAATCCATCCCCCTTCAGACTTGTTGCCATCGATAAATGTATGTGGGTATACACCACTAATAATAATAGATCCGTATCGGTTGACCCCTTATGTCCAGGTCAGCCACACCACAAGACCCCTTGAAAATTGATAGATGAGAGAATGGGGTCAATTGAAAAAAAAAAGTGGGGCGCAAATTGCTCCTTTTTTTTGTTTTTGAAAACTGTTCAGGCATTTTTGCTTTTGATTGCTTCACGTTACAATACAAATTTTAGAAGGAGAGAGAGAGATTGTACCTGAGACACGTTTCACATTTGAACCTGACAACAAACAACTATAAAGCTCAGATACAATGGAAAATAACCTGATAATTAAACAATATCTTTCATCATTAAACATACATCACAATAACACAATTACCAGGTTAGTCATTAAAGAATGTGTTTATTTTAGACATGGACATAGTGCGTGATTTTTCTCTCCCCCCCCCCCCTCAAGATCTCTTTATTTGGTCATCATGATACTCTAAAATTAATTTGGATTCTCAACATAATTGAGTGTTGCGAGCCAGATATGAATAAAAATCTCAATTATTAAAACATATAAATCTAAATCAAAATATATAAATCAATTTTTTTATATTTGAATTAATATAGAAACCTAGGCCCAAATTTAAAAAGAAATCAAAGCTGATGCTAAACTCATGAACTAAATGATAGGAAGTTTCATGTAATTTTTTTGATTAGTTTCACACTTTAATTTGAAGCCTTAGAACAGGGCTTCCAATTTAGAAAAATCCTGTTAATTAATTAATAATTAATTAATAATTATTAATGTATTAATAAGGTAAAAAGATACTTTTTTTTTGCAAAGAGTCTTGTTAGAGGCCAGAGTTACCCTACAACTCTCAGCAGGTTACAGAGTAACTATTAAGTCTCTAAACAGAGTATTTCTTTTGGCCTTAAAGATTACCATTTGTACAAAAAGTTTCATATGTTAGAAAAACCATACAAAGTTCAAGGGGCCAAGTTTCCTTCTTGAATTTGGACCCAGAATGTATGACATTCTTAATATTTTGTACAGGAAGGAACCTAGATGAAGAAAATACTGGTGAGAAGGTCCTTTGCCTTCTCCATTTCCCGACAAAAACTAATATAAAAAAGATAAGCAGTCCAAGTTTCCTTTATAAACTGCCTTTCCCCTCCCATGTAACCATATTTGGATGCTACAATTTTAGCTATAAATTTTTAATATACAACAATTACATACAGGGACAGTTCAAAAGTATAACAGTAGTGGTTTATTAATACATCCTTGTGTTTCAAACTGTGTTTGAACTTGGCAACAATTAATCACCCAATTCTGAAGAAAAAAAATCCTTCATTTTCCGCTTTATTGCAAATAATATGATGTTAATGACAATTATCGTGCATATTATGAAGTTTACTATTACTTACAAACAGTACAGTTGTTTACTATTTAAGCTACATTATTTCTGATTAAACTAATAAATAGTATTGTTTAGAAATCATATTACAATGATAGCATAGATAACAAGATGGCCGCCATTTTTAAATCATTAAGCTAATTTTTACTTGTATTTTTTTTCTAAATGAGGACGAATGCTCATTATTTTTTTTTATTATAATAGTCACGGCAATTTGCAAATGAAGTAATTTATTCATTTACACTACTTACCACCCACTCCTCACCTACTCTAATTAGTTAAAAGAAATTCCACCCCCCTTTTATTAATATTAATTGATACTAAACGCTAGCTCTGAGCATATTATTATTAATACTATTATATGACAGATACAAAAATATAACGAAAATGACTAATAGTAATAAAAAAAAATAGTTTAAAAGGTTTTTTATGGTCAAAGAAAGCAAACAAACAATTGATTCTCTTCACTTTTTAATCTCATTGTTTGCAACAACAACGAAAAAAAAGCTGCATACAACATTAGATTCTACCTGTTTGTATTTCATTTGTGTGATTGCCATAGGCCTTGATTCAAGTCTTTTGTCTTTTGATTGCTTGAGAAAATTTTTTCTCCCTTTGTCTTATTACATGTCAAAATAGTTCAATAAACTTTTAAGATTTTCTTATATCTTAATATCCTCAAATAATACTTTAAGATTTTAGTTCGATATTGTATGAAGGATGAATCATCTATAGTAAATACACGTTCAATTGGTGGCTCGCGAGCCACATTCAGCTCTCAAAATACATTAAAAGAGTGTATCATCAATAGAAACATAAATTAAATTTAATTATTAAATTAAATTTAAAAACAAATAATCGTAATTTATATAATTATTCATTTATTCAAATAATTTACTAAAAATGAGAAGATTCAATTCAGTTCAATTTTCAACCTTCTTGAAATCCGGGGTGGGGGAGCCTCATTACAGAAAGATAATACGACTGTTATGTGACAGTAAACTGTCATATCTAGCTCATAAGCTTGTAACAATCACAAACTATTATAACTGTTTTCATATGACTACTATTGACTCGTGTGGTTAATAATATGGGAAGTCATAAAGTCATAAATTGCCAAAATTTTATGACTTTTTTTTGTAATAAGGTTCCTATATCCCCAGCTCACTATATATGGCCCACAGTGTTATGAAGGTTGAAACCATCACTCATTAAAAGCAGCATCATTGGGAAATTTAAAATAAACTGATCTCTTTTGGCTAGACTCAAAAAAATGAAAAGATTTTGAAAGTGATTTTTGAACTTTTACCCATAAAGATTTATATATGTTTAAGATAAATAACACAAGTCTTAATTTTTTTTAATCTTTATCTTCAGGATATATTTTAAATTTTAATATTCTAGTGATATGAATACTTCTATATTACAGGCACGTAAATCACATTAAAAAAATCACACATGAAAAAAGTGACCTATAATTAGAGATACATTTTTTTTTTAAAAAAAACCTCATAATGTGGCAATAGTTTTATTTTCTAGTAAATCTTGAAATTACATGAGAAAAACAACATGTCACAAGAAGGAAGGAAAACATAGAAAATAAAAAAAAATTGTTTCATTATGTATACGAGGGAGACTTTATAACATGAAAAATATGTATTAAAAAAATATACTTAATATATTATGATTTAGGTTATTATATTATCAGAACGAATTCAACTGACTGTGAAGTCCAATTTTATTATTCTTTTTTAAACATCCATCAATAAGGAAATAAAACGTTTTCATAGAAAGTGAAAGGTTTACGACTAAAATACACTACATCACAACAGAATGATGATGATGATTATTAGATGCAGCAACAATAATAATGTAAAAATGTAAACACTTGAAACAGTACCAGAAGACAAGACAGACAAAAAAAAACTATGGAGATAAATACTATTGGAGGAAGAAAACAATTGTAATTGTCTTTTATGCCATTTTTTTTTAAAAAAGAAAAAACATCATCATTCTGTTGTCTCTTCAAAATTTCTTCTGTTGTATTATTGAAAGTTTCTCTTTATTTTTTCCTTGTAAAATACAATTTTGAATTTTTTACAATATTGATCTTATGATAATATGATGTTATTTATTGACCCTAGAGTTCCATGTAAAATGTCTCTTTGGGACGGCACCAATGAGAAATTTCAAAATGAATATTTTATATATAATATATTATATATGGCCACAAAAGACATTCATTTGCATAAAATCCAAATAACAGTTGAATAAACTTACCACCACCTGGTAAAACACCCTTTTTTCCCTTCCTCATTTAATAAAAATAACAATTTCCATACAAAAAAATATATGGTTAATAATAACAATGTTTTATACGTAAAGAAGTTCCTTATTTCTGAATTTATTTTAAATATAAATTTGTATAATCAGTTTTTAAAGGTGTTATTTAAAATATTGTATTATATTTTTTAAATATACAAAAAAATATCCTTGTGGTGGAATGACAAAGGTGTAACAAGTGTGTGTGTGTGTGTTTTCTGTATAAGTTGTCTATTATAATTATAACTAGCCTATAACCTATCTATGACAACAATCAGATTTTCATTTTCGTTATGGGACGCATTGCCACGGTTGGCAGACAACCCTCAATGAAAGGAAAAGTTGCAAATATGTATTCATATAGAATGGAAAATAAAAGGAATCCGGTGAACGACCCGTATGAGGAAGACGAGCAATCTTTTTTTTTTGTTGTTGTTCTTTTTTTTTTTTCTGTATTGTTTGTGGGACAACGCCCATAGGACTGACTGCATACACCCCGGGCATACACACATCAGTGAATTTTCACGGGCAGGCAAATTCAGGGTTAGCGGATAAAAATGCTTCATTTAGATCTAAATCATGGACAATATTAAAAAATGACACTCATCAAGAGTTCTGAATCACATCTACTGTAGTATATATACTATTATATGGAAAACTTTGAAAAGTACATCTATGAAAGCGAATATGAGTAAGCAAGTAATTAATTATTCATATTCTAGATATGTTTAAGCAAATTCAAGTTTGCATTTCACATGCAAATTATGTTGCAGAATTGGATATTTTGGGAAATCCAACTGACTTGTCATCTGAAATATAAAATACAACTAAACCATGTCTGTGAAGCCGGTGGCGCCAATCAAGCGCCAAATTGAAAAAAGCAGCAAATTAAACAAATGCCAAACTGCATAGCTGCCAAATTCACATATTAAGGTTCAGTCACTTTGTGAAACCAGTGAAGTACATGAGAAGTGTCAAGATGGAAACTTGGCACATGAACTTCAACTTGAACCCTCTCAACAAGGTTCCAATACCAAAACCCCCTGATTTATTTGAGTACCCTTTGAACAGGGGGTTTCTATGTTGAAACTTCACTCAGAGGATTCAAGTTGAAGTTCAAATGCCAAGTTACCTTCTTGAGCTACATGTATAGTCGTATTTCAAACAACGATTTCAAATATATTTTGCACTGAAAAATTCCACAATTCTGTTTGTCTTTGATACATGTCAAAACATTCAAAATTTGCTTTGCTCCATTGGCACAAAATGACATAAAAGACTATGGGAACAATCACTTAGGGTGGTGGTACCTTATCGACGTTATCGTTTGACTATATCAAACGGGTTTTTGCTTGCAATACTGACTTTCAGTTATCATCCTTTGAAAATGTAATTACAGGGTGTTTTGTCCCTTTGCATGTGGTCCAACGTAATCTATGCAACAGCATCAATGTTGCAACTTGCATTCTCCCCTTTGCTTTTCTATCAATTCCAGATGGGAGTATTATTACAAAACTTTCACATTGTATGGTGCCATTAGAACCAAAAGAAAAGACCTTAGTCATAGAAATAACAAAAAGGGGGGGGACCTTTTATTCTGAAATTTGGAGCCCTAGTGTTAAGAGCATGGGCTATTATGCACCATAATGACGATACCATTAAGTGAATACATTTAAATGATCCCCTTTTCTCTTATATACTAGATTCCATTTTTGCTCCCATACGGGCACAAGCAATGAATAGACGAATTATATTGAATATGACATTCGCGTGTTATGCTGGTTGCATTATAATATACCCCATTTTCTACAGCCCAACTTAATAAAATACTAAGGGCTCAATTGACTCACTAGGGTGAATTTGGTCATACACCAACCATTACACATAGTTTACCTAGCCCTTCATTTTACACCATTGTTAAGTTTTTTTTATAATACCATGTATCATGCAAAAAACCCAGCTAGGTATTTATGAATAGCGCCACCTGGTTGATTTATAGGTAACAATGATTAAAAGAGATTTGTTTAACTTGTTTTGTATGTGATTCAATTTAAGATTTATATTTTTCTTACTTGAAGTAGTCTACTAACATAACATTATTGAATGATAAGTTTTAAGTTTAATGACCTTTAAGTAGGTGTCACATAAGACAAACATCGCTTTTTATATAAATAAATTCTATTATTAGCTACTTATAAATTGTTTTTTTTTTCTTCTTCTATAGAGTATTAATATCAAGAATCAAATACAAACAAACCAAAACTTTGGTTCTAATAAATGACAACTACCTGACTGTTGACTGTTGTCATGATTGATGTCTATTTTTGAATATCATAACTTTCATATACAGCTAGGATAAGTAAATATCCGATCATTCATTGCCTTTATTACAAAGATTCTCAACCTAAATGAAGTCTGCTTGTTGTCAAAACCAATCACTTGGAATCTTTCCATAAAGAATATATCCACAACAACCACATTTCAATCACTTGTAACTTCATTTTACAGTCAAAATCGGACCACCAAAAGTGGTCTGTTTGCCAATGGCCTTAATGTAATTTGTGGCTCCCAACTTCTCAAATGAGAAACTTAATATAACAAACCAACAACAACCACAAATGCAACAATGTTTGACAGCAGGTCAGACATTGTTTGTTGCATTGTGAATCCACGCAAAACACACACCAAGAAAATTACCATATTTGATCTCTACAGTACACCTTTGTCTTCATTACGTTAATAAGGTTGGAGGAGGACCTATTTGATTCCTTCAACATTTTAAAATAATTTAAAAACTGGTTATTTTAACATAGCGCTTCCGTGTTTGTATTTTGTCAAAGAAAAATCGTTTGATTGATTTGTTCATTTCACAATCATGTTATCAGAGGTCTATATTTATATAAATATAATTGTAATTAGTAGGGTAACCAAAAAAATTACAACTATTGCAAGTTGCAACTTTAACAAAATACATCCTTTGTTGTCAATCTAAATAAAATCGAAAAAACTCGTTATTCGACTTTTAGTGAAAATTGCAAAATAAAGTAATTTGTCACCTTTTTTTAGAGCAATTTTTAATTTTATGATTATGTTAAGTGGCAACCACACTGGTAATATTTACAGCAAAATTGCACAAGTTGCAATGGTTTTTTGTCTATCTTTTTGGCTTTTTGGCTGGGTTAATCTGACACGATTCCATCTCAAACGATAACCAGGGTTAGAATTGTAGGCTAACAATTCGGAGATTAATATATTTCATTTCTGGTACCCAGTATACTACAACCACATTACCTAGAAGCACTGTTAGCTTACACGTCCAACAATAGTCGTCGTTAGTTGTAAAACCATCTTTTGGCATTTTTGTTAGACATTGTGAAAGAATCACGGCAATCATGTTTCTTCTCATTTCTTGCAGTGAATCATACCAAAAAAAAAGTCAGTGCGATTACCTCTCTTTAGTTATTAGTAAATACTAATTAATATATAGAATAGGGAAGTGCACGAGAACATCTATTATCCTGTACACCTAAATATTAAAATAACAAATTAGTATTTTAATGTTGCTAAACGTATAACCAACCTTTTTTTTTATTTTGCTATTACTAATTCAGTAATTATAAAACTTCCGGTACATACATGCTTTAAAAAATTTATTAAGCAATTTCTTAGGATTTTTGTAAAATAAAATGTCAAATGATGGTGCAACTGAATAATGGATGACATTTGCTGCAATCTATTTGCTTTATGTTCGTTGTTGTTAAGAAAAAACTGTATTTCCAAGAAACTTATGAAATATTTTTCTCTTGTCCACCTTAAACAATCTTCGTGATTAGACTTTAGAAACCCACTTCTCTCTCATTCAAGAAATTGTTTATATCATTTTAGATTTGTTTTCTAGTACAAGAAAGAACCACAAAATAGTTTGTCGCTAGTTTCGATGTTGAAACCGACTTTGTAAGCATTCTTTCTTCATTAAAAATAAGTATTCATCCAAATGGAGGAATTTCATCAAACATTTGGTTAAAATTATAATAAGTCAACGATTCATAATAGTATAATTTATTTAGTTAACAGCCTAATACCTTGTACACACATGAGTTAAATGAATTCAAATTAAATGTGTTTAGGTGAATTATGGAATTATCCAGTTATGGACATGAACCAATTAAAAATTACTTTACTATTAATATTTTAAATTGAAATACTAAATCAATATTTTGTCAATTAATTTATATATTATTATATTTGAGTATTAACTCAATGATTTCAGATTGTTAAATGAATAAATTGAATTCGACATATTGTTTGTTTGTCCTTCACAGGGCTCTGTAGAACACGTTTATTATTTAAATGCATTCAAATTATCAGGTGTGTACTAGGGTATACCAGACTGTAAGCTAAATAATCACCCAGTAGAAATAGTTCCTATCATTTTTTAATTAAAGCAGAAAAAGTACTGTAACAGAAAATATGAAAAGTCACTCACTACTGTACCTATAAGGTTCTAATTAATGCAAAAATCCTTTTCAAACAAATCGCATTACGTTCTTCCATTACGTTCTTCCATCCAGACGAAACATACTGGGTAAAATGGTATTACATACTGGAAACCAGGGCCGTCATTTCAGTTTTTTCCAGGGGGGGGGGCAAAACTTGACCGACTTGCTAATTTTTGTATATGTGCAGGCCAGTGCTGCAAGATGTGTGCGTATTGCCACTTAATATAAATTAGGTTTTGATGGATTTATTTATATTTGCAAGAAATTTGAAAAAAATATGCACAAACTCTAGTTATAACATATGTGTATACTGATTGTAATAACACAATTGTTTTTCAGGGGGGGGGGGCAAATGCCCCCCCTTGCACCCCCCAAATGACGTCCCTGCTGGAAACCTATCTTTTTTTAAAAAGTAAATTGTGGCCCAACTCAGGGCAGTTCACCAAGTTCTCGAGGCCCTCAAAGTTCATGGTCTGCATTCATAAAACCCCACAAAACAAACATGCTGCAGTTATAAACGCCTACCAGATCCACAAAAAAACCATGGAATGAGTTTTTACAAAAGGCTACAGTAAAAAATACCACCATTCCCAATGAATCCTACAAAACCCAAGCAGGCTTATGAAGCTCGTAAATCTTTTCCCATAAAATTGCCAGCCTACAGGCCCATGGGTTTTAGGTATTTACAGTACATAACCAATTTGTATATTTCCTCTAAAAGATTAATAAATTACAAAAGTTTTCCAAAAACATGGAGAAAGAACAAAAATTTGTATTTATACACCAAAATACGTTTTTTTAAAAAGTTTTCATGTTTCTTTTTTACAGACAAATGTAAAAAAAAGATGATTTATTGTTTACTTCAGTTGTCCCTGTTTGTAATGTTCCTCGCAAATATTTAAGCCACTTTTAAGATGTTTTCCCACCGTTTTCTTTTGGTATTTTTTTTTAAGTTTTTACCTTCAAAAACTCAAACGAAAAAAGTTTTTTTCGTGAAGGTTATGAAATTTTTCTTATACAGGGTGTCTAACAAATCTAAGTGATAAAAATGGTCACGTCAATATGTAATTTACATATGAAATGAAGTCGAACTCTCAATTTGAATCAACTTCTTAATACAGGGTGATGATGCAAATTGAATAAATTGTTCAAAGCTCAATAACTTGTCTCCATCACCCCCATTGTGATGATTGACGTCATCTTTTCATTTTGACTTTAATGAGGAAACACGAAAACAATTGAAGTTATTGCCAGTGACTTGACAACAAGTGAAGAGATAATCAATCATTTCTCAGTCATTTCATTCAACAAATATTCATCTACATACAGTACATACTCACACTAACTTCCATCATCAGTCTTGACATTTATCTGTCTATGCAATTACTTCGTTAGCCAACATTATTTTTTTTGTTCATAATACAGCGTTTCTTCAATACTTATATAATAACCCTTTAAGTACACTTTAAATTTAAAATGAACATCATTCCTCCAATTAATTTTTTTTGTATGGTCAATTTTTCATCATATCCTAATTCATTATTAAATCAACCCTTGTTTTTCTTCAAAAAAAAAAAAAGAATTACCCTATTCCCCCCTGTTTGGGTTTTTTTTCTGTGGGCGCCACCACCATAAATTAATGTCAATTCCCCTCTTTTTTTTTTGCTAACTAATTATTCCTCAAGATTAGTTGCCAACTTGAAAAGTTATGCCAGTACCACCACAATTACCACCTCTTCTACAGTATTTTCATCCCTAGGCTTCAGTATGTCTCTTGTCACAATTCATCCAGAAACTAAAAACCCCATGTGAGTGGTCGTTGTGTATCTTTTTTTTTTTTTGTAACACAGTTTGATTTATATATTATTCTAGAGATTTTTTTTACTTATTATTATTTACCCCCTCATTGGCAAACTTTTAAAAACACTTCGTAAGAGTTAAAGGTGCTGTAAGTTTCGCATAATTCGTTTCAAAACAAGAGAAAACAATCTTTTGAAACTTTTAACTATTTCTTCCCCTTCTTTCTAGATTTACATAAAGGTTAAAACTGCATATTCGCTTTCTGTGTCTTTAAAAAACTTGATTTTCGCCTTATAATTTTAAGCAACTTAACGCCGAACTGCACATTGTTTTTCTGCATCTTTAAAGCTAAACTTTGTGTTGTTGTTGTTTTTTATAGCTTTTCTTGTTACTGCATATTTGCTGCAGATATTGTATATCTGCTTGCTTATTGAAAGCTTCCATTTGGGCTGATATATATTTGCAGCGCAGGTCATAACGTTGAAATAGGCCTACTAACTAACCAATCAGATCTCAAAAAATGAACCTGCAGGTCAGCTGATTATGACGTAGCAGCTACGTAGCACTTTTTTAACAGGCTATAGAGGTTAGATTTCAATGCAAATATGCAGTATTGACTTTGTTGCTTTACATTTTGCTGCAGCAATCAGTAGAAAGCTGCAGAAAGCAAATATGCAGTTTGGCCTTTAGTCACTAGTATCATTGCTGCATATTGGCCATTAAAGCCTGCTCAATAACTGACTAAAAAGTGTTATGGAGCTGCTATGTCACAATCAGCTGATCTGCCTTTTCACTTTTCTTGGAATCTATTTTTTAAAGCTATCATACGCTTCACATATCAAAACCAAATGGAAGTTATATAGAAAGCAAGCAGTTTTCTTTTAAATATGCATCAAAATACAAATATGCAATAACTTAAAAATCAGCAAAAAGCAAAGCAAAGATTAGCTTTAAGGTAACAGAAAGCGAATATGCCGTTTAACCTTAAGAAGCTACATCGCAAAATTACTTAGAAAAATCTTCACAAATAGCAATAGTTGCTATTTTTTCTATTGCGCCCATAGACCCAATGTTGAAGAAGAAGCGTTCATTATTAAAATACACAGTGGCGGCAATATGTTTATTTTTCATATTTAAAGTTGTCCAATTTTGATATATTCTGATAATTAATAAATATATGCTGATCTAGTGATATAATGACAAAAAATTGGTAAGTGCAATTCTATTTTTAAAAAACTATTTCAAAATCGCGAATTTCTAACTCTTATATGTTAAACTTTATTGAGTACGCCGAAATAAGAAAAAAACATCCATTAAAATGCTCGTAAAAATACGTAAAAATAATTTTAAAAAACCACAAGTAAACCACAGTGAAGCCAAGCCGACGCATTGGCGCACGTGCTGATTTTTTCTGGTTTTTTAAAGATTATTTTTAGGTATTTTTAACAACATTTTAATGGATGTTTTTTTTTTTCTTATTTGAGCGCACTCAATGAAGTTTAACATGAGAGCTAGAAATTCGCAATTTTGAAATACTTTTTAATCACTTTCTATCACTAGATGTACATACATATATATTTAAAGCGCACATTGCACTTTAAACCATAAAAAATTGGACAACTTTAAATATGAAAAAAAAAACATATTGCCGCGACTGTGTATTATAAAAATTAACGTTTCTTCTTTAACATCAGGTCTATGTGGTCAATAGAAAAAACGATACTAGTGCTCTTTGTGGAGATTTTCAGAAGTAATTTTGCGATGTAGCAGCCTCTTAGGACGACGTATTTAGCACCAATTTAAACAAAAACCAAACTAAGTAACTGCCAATTTTTTGTCGTTTATTTAGTTTGACGCTTATTCTAATTTGTAGTTAATTAGTTTGGCGCGAAATACATGTATATACAGTAATATTACACAGCATAATTTTAATTAAAACTTTAAAATAGTGCCAAAAAAATTTCATTCATTTTCTTTCAACAATGATAAAAAAACTTAAATAACTGTTAATTATTTGGCGATCTGTTTAACTTTTTGTACATTTACATGTAAATCCGGACGTGTTCTTATTAAATGATTAAAGTTAAATTTAAAACTTTTAGATTTTGCCAGAAACCTGATTGAAGTTGTGTGTAAGGGAGTGAATAATAGTTTTTACCTGCGCCACCCAATATGAGTACATTTCTGTTCTCTATTGGAGATGTATTGCTCTTTTAACCGACCATAAAACTAATTTTATTCGTTTTGAATCGTATGAATTATATGAAACAAACTTTGTTTTTATTTTTCTTCTTCTTCTTCGTTCCATGGTGTATCTACATTACATAGAAAAATAATGGCTTAAAATGGGTGGAAAAAAAGTGGCATTAGTTATTTATCATTTTTGCAATAAGGAAAAAGTCAAGTTTTGTAACACACAAAAAAAGTGAAGGTCGTAAAGGAGAAAGAGAGAGAAAAATGCTCTAAAAAACGTAATATTAAGTTATAATTTCTAATTATTTTTTTTAGTAATTCCTATTATTATTTTTATTTTGACTTCTCATGAAAGAAATTAAAAAAAAATATATTACTGTAAATGGTGGCGCCCTCTTTCAAAAATAATACAAACCATAGCTCAACAATTTGTGTTACAAGCAAGTCACACCACTAACAGTGGGCTTGCGTTCAGTTTGTTAGCAGTTTTTAACCGCTCGAAAATTAAAAATTGAAAGGATAGACTTCATTTTAGGTATTTGATGCTGGCGCCATCTATTGCCAAACTTCATTTTTGTACAATATTTTTCAATTCTGAACTATACAACAGCTGTTACAGTGCCGAATTAAACCATGTGGAGACCCCCCAGACAGTCGAAATTTCGGGGGCCCCCCAACAAAACTTTAAACATTCATTTAATGTAAAGTTTTCGTTTCTCATTTGAGTTGATTTATTTTTTTCTATCTTCTGGAAACAATTTCAGAAAGCTTGATTGTAATTTTCTTTCAATATCAAATCAATATTATTTTGATCCGTTGTCGCAGGACCATCTAAAGGATGGTGGGGCCCATAGGCCGGTGCCTAATCGGCCTATTTGGTAATCCAGCACTGGCTGTTAGAGGTTTATTATATCGATTAATTAAATCTAGTCAAGATTACACACACACCTGATTGTTAAAATTATTATAAAATACAAAAATCACATGATTATTTTTAGCATCATAACTACAGGAAAGGGCACAATATGTCACTGAGGAAACTGATTTCGTCACGTCACATACACACATACTGTACACTAAAATACATGCTGTTCAAAAAATGATGAGTTCTAAGCTTAAAAGTGTGTATTCCTTCACTTTCTGTGGCTTTAAAATTAAAGCTGCTGCTTGATTTTGCTTTACAATTTTAAAGCAACCAAGTCAAATTTTGCTCAAGAAAGTCATCTGTTGCTGCTATGTTATAACCAGCTTGATCCACCGTTTCGCTTTTCTTGGAATCATCATCATCATCATCATTTCCTGTACCTTATCCCGCGAGCAGCAGGGTCGGCCTTGCTGGTTCTAACTCTCCACTCGTTCCGATTTTGCACCAAGCCCCCAGTGACCCCACATGCCACCATATCCCGTTTTACTACCACATCCCAGGTTTGCTTGGGTCTTCCTCTACCCCGTTTTATTCCCAGGTCTAAGTTCATTGCCTGTCTCAGCAGCCCATCTTCTCCACTCCTGAGGACATGCCCAAACCACCGCAGCCTATTTTCCTGCATCTTTTCTACTATATTTGTTACCCCTACACTACCCCTAATAAAATCATTTCTGATCCTATCCCTTCTGGTCACCCCACTCATAAACCTTAGCATTCTCATCTCAGCTACCTGCATTCTATCCTCATGCACCTTCTTGATTGCCCAACATTCTGACCCATACAACATAGCTGGTCTGACTACTGTTCTATAAAACTTTCCCTTCAATTTTATAGGTAACTTCCTGTCACATAAAACCCCACTAGCCTGCCTCCACCTATGCCAACCTGCTTTTATCCGGTTTGTGATGTCTAAGTCTAAGCTCCCATCATCTTGCAGCACAGATCCTAAATATTTGAAGTCATGCACCTGCTGCATTAAACTGTCCCCAAGTCTAATCCCCTCATTCAACTGTTCTTTCCCATCCCACTGAAATTTCATGTACTCCGTTTTTGCCCTACTTATTTTCAACCCCTTTGATTCCAAGGCATTCCTAGTCTCCTCTAACCTTATCTCGAGTTCCAATTTGGATTCCCCAACTAAGACTATGTCATCTGCAAACAGCATACACCAGGGGACCTCCTGCCTCACCCCTGCCAGTAACTCATCCAGGACCAAAATAAATAGATATGGACTAAGTGCTGAGCCCTGGTGCACACCAATCCTAACACGAAAACTGTCAGAGAACCCCCAGGCAGTCTTAACGCTTGTCCGTGCATCCCTATACATGTCCCTCACCATATCTATATAACTCTCACCCACCCCCTTCTTCTGTAAGACCTCCCACAATAACGTCCGTGGTACTCTGTCATAGGCTTTCTCTAGATCTATAAATACCATGTGTAACTCTTTCTTGGCAGCCCGAAACTTCTCAATAACTTGCCTTACGGCAAAAATAGGGTGCATTGTGGATTTTCCTGGCATAAACCCAAACTGACTTCCCCCAATTGCAGTTTTACCCCGTAGTCGAGCTTCAATTACTCTCTCCCAAAGCTTCATCGTATGACTCATCAATTTAATACCTCTATAGTTCCCACATTCCTGAACATCACCCTTCCCTTTGAAAATAGGCACTAACCAGCTGTCCCGCCATGCACCTGGCATTCTATCCCCCATAGCCAATCTATTGAATAACTTTGTGAGCCAGGAAATGGCAACATTCCCCAAGACCTTCCACACCTCTACTGGTATCCCATCTGGCCCTAAAGCCTTCCCTAGCTTCATTTTTCGCAATGCCTGAACAATTTCCTCAGCCCTAACCTGCTCCACTTCTTCTCTATCATTATTTCTTCCAGTGAAAGGCTCCTGCTCTACCCCCTCATTCATAAGCTTACTAAAATATTCCCCCCACCTGTTCCGTACTGGCTCCCTACCCCACAATACTTTGCCCCCCTTACCCTTAACACTCACCACCTTTTCGATATCTCTGCCTTTATTCTCCCGAGCCCTAGCTATTCTATATACTGCCATTTCTCCTGCTCTGGTACCTAACTTGGCATACATGTCCGCATATTTCTTATGCTTTGCTAAGGCTACCTGCTGTTTGGCCTCTATCTTGGCACGCTTGTATTCTATCTGGGCCTCCCTGCTTCCATCGTGCCACCAAGTCTTGAAAGCATCTTTCTTCCTCTTAACTGCCCTCTGTACCTCCTCATCCCACCACCATGTTTCTCTGTCTAATCGAGACCCCCCTACTCGTACTGTCCCTAGTACCTCGTTTCCACAATCACGGATCTGTTGTGCTACCCTTGTCCATAGCTCTCCTGCAGTGCCATCTAAATCCCATGCTATCTTACCTGCCATTTTCTTAAACTCTTCCGCCTTGTCTGGTAATGCCCACCACCTAATTGCTGTCTCTCCTCTATGTCTGACCACCTGTTTTGCACCCCTAGGTTTTAGGTCTAACACTACTAGCCTATGTTGTCCCGCTAAGTTTTCACTCGGTATCACTTTACAATCCTTGCACTCGTTTCTATCCTCACTCCGAATCATGAAGAGATCAATCTGGGATTCTCCTGCCCTGCTCTTAAAAGTAATCAAATGTTCCTCTCGCTTCTGGAATAGTGTGTTTGCTAAAATTAACTTATGTGCCACTGCTGCCTCCAGGATACTCTCCCCTGCTTTATTTCGCTCTCCATAGCCCCACCCACCATGTACCTCTTCATACCCTTCCCTACCTCTACCTACTTGTCCGTTAAACTCCCCACCAATTATGACCCGTTCCTTCCTACTCAGGCCTAACATTAGGTCATCAAACTGTTCCCAGAATGCTAGCTTCCTGGCTGTATCTAATCCAACCTGGGGGCCATATGCACTAACTACATTTATAACAATGCCACCCCAAACTACCTTTACTACTAACAGCCTACTATTTATCCGCCTAACCTCAACCACACTATGTCTGAGTTCCTGATCTAGGACAATTCCCACTCCATTTCTACCCTCCTCACTACTTGCATAAATTAATTTATACCCATCCCCAATGTCCCTGGATTTATCCCCTTTCCATCTTGTCTCCTGCAGACATGCAACATTTACCCTCCTAGCCTTTAGAACACTAGATAACTCCCTAGTCTTCCCTGTCAAACTCCCTATATTCCAGGTGCCAAACCTAAGTTTAGTACCTCCACTTCTACCACTACTTCCAAGACCTCCTTGTTGTTGATGCTGGACTCGCTTCTTTAGCCCCACCCGTCCACTGTGGGGTAGCCCTTGCCAATTTGTCACAGCCACCGGGCGTTGCAGCTGCACGTCGCTTATGGCGGGGGACGCCCTAGCCATATTCGGAATACTATTTCGAACCAACATCATATGTTTTGGCAAATCTTTACAACCGGCTGCCAACCTGACGTCGACCCTCCACTTTTGCACCCGGGCTGGGGGACCGGCAATGGCGTGGTTTGGTTTTGGTCTGCCCTGAGTATTTTATGCCCTCAGTACCCTCCATATCTGGCGGGCATTCCCCTATCCGCCACCTGGGGAGGCACCCGATAGGGGACCAACTACCCCCACGGGGTTCGCTTTTCTTGGAATCTGATTGGTTATAGTATGTTTTTTTAATGCTACAATCTGCTTCAAATATCAAACCAAATGGAAGTTACAGTATGCAAGCAGCATCAGTTTGTTTTTTAACAAGCATTAAAACACAAAACGTAGTAATGTGAAAAGCCACAAAAAGCAATACAAAGCTTAGCTTTAAAGCCACGCAACCTTTATAGCTCAACTCGCTTAATGGGTAAAACGAGCAGCAGAGCTCCATTATTTGGTCGTTCAGATCTTAAATATAATTAGCACACTCCAAATGTTTCAAAAGAGCTTTAAAACTGAACGCACTCAAGTCTCAGTATAACGTCATTGATGTGCTTGATACGACGTCATTTCGAAGTGCAATTGCGGATCTTACTAATCAATGTCAAAAAAAAAAACTACCATATTAATATAGTAATAATCTTGAAAAAAAAATAATTATTTGAATGAAAATAGTTTATTATTGCAAATGTTAAAAGCCATGATTCTGCAATTCGTGACTTTGTTGTGTACATCCTAAATATAATTTATCACAACACAAAATCTCTATTAAAGTATTTTAAAAACATTTTGGTAAAGTGCATGATTTTACTATTTTTTTTTGTAACTATGATGTAAAAAGAATTTTTTTCCCCCTCTCCTAATGTAACAACATTTTTTTATCAATAGCAAGTATAAAAAAATAGATAATTTCACATTTGATAGATTGAAAACGTAAAACGTGAGATTTGACATCACGCTGAGCATTTTTATAAGATGGAAAAAGTTCACAAAAAAGATAGAAATAGAACGAAATGAATAAAGAGAAATTTCTTTAGTTATTCGTTCGTATATTCTATTTTTTTTACTATGAATGACCCATAGTCATTTATTTCTCAAAATGTGATATCCTTATACCTAGTGCACACCTGATAATTTAAATGCATTTAAATAATAAACGTGTTCTACAGAGCCCTCTGTGAATGGCAAACAAACAATATATCGAATTCAATTTATTAAGTTAATAATCTCAAAATATTGAGTTAATACTTAAATATTGTTTATAAACTATTGATTTAGTATTTCAATTTAAAATATTAATAATTAAAGTCAATTTTTATTTGGTTCGTGTCCTTAACTGGATTCCGTATAATTCACCTAAACACATTTAATTTCAATTCATTTAACTCGTGTGTGTACAAGGTATTAGGTATATTTTTATGGCAATTTGAAAATTTTATTTTTAATATAAAGTAAGAAAAATGGAAAATTATTCATTTGCAATTTTAAATTGCCTTAAAATTTGTTTTATAGATATTATATCAAAAGTACTTTTAACAATTGAGTGTCTTCTAGTTTTTAATAAAATTTGTTGTTTTTTTAAATAGCTTTTTTAAATTCCAAGTTGCGTCTTTTTAGAACCCATTAAAATTAATGAAAAAGAATGAATTCACTCTCTATCTCTTACGTAAAAAAATAACGAACTCCCCTCTCCCCCCCCCCACCTGATCTCCAGGTTTTCTTTAAAGTGGGGTTAAATATTCACTTTTACTTGTCAGTAACATAATTTTATAATTTATTCATATTATAAAAAATTACTACCATTGAGATACAAGTACAAAAAATGCCTTATAGGATTGTTAGATGTTAAGATTCACTCTTTTTTTTCTCTAGCCAAACAAGTATAGTTATTAAAAAAAAACTAAACCGGTTTATTAAAACTGGTTGGATAGTAGGACTAACTAGCACCTTTAGCAAGACATCTGTCAACTTAGTGTAAAAGTTACCATTAAATACAATTCTAATGGTTAAAAAAACTTGTTTTAAAATATTTGCAAAGTAGGACTATTCGTATGTAATTCTAATTCTTGTAATCCACTACAATCATGAACTTGTCTTTGCATTTCTCTCTACAACAACCACATTTAAAGCTGTAACCATTTTCATCAGAGTTTGTAAAAGTTTCTAAATTTTTTTTTGAATTCTTGGGGGGAAATGTCATTTCCAAATTCCCCACAGTTTGAGAAAAAAGGGCACGTACTACTGGCTCGGGCAGGCAAATGCCGCCTGTGCTAGTGCTCCAAACAGTCACTTTTACACACTGCCACAGGGTCTGCCATACGTTTTGTTTAAGGATATGTATTTCTAAAACTATAACAGCTACACTTTTGTAGTTTGAGCTAGTTGTTAACAACATAATAAAATATACGTGTACAAAATTTGAACGATATTAGTTGAAAATTAAAAGTTATTTTGATAAACAATCTGACAGGAGCCTCTCGAAGTTGCAAAGGTGCAGGGATGTTCGCAAAACTGAAAGGCCTCGAGAAGCCACTTTAAACCGGAAGGCACCGAAAGTCTCTAGAAACTGTGAAGCCCGATCAGAAACTTCTCAAAATTGGGTGGCCCTCTACAGACTATTGTAACTGTGAAATGTAAATTTACGTTTACCAAAACTTAACAGCTACGTAATTATTATTTCAAACGTGTTTACATATTTAGTACTATGGCCAATGTTATATGCTGGCCAGATATTGCCGACTTAAGATTTTGCAAGCCAGTACATGCCTGAAGACACTCATTTAACAATTGACGTTCAAAGACAATCCTGGAAAATCTTTTGAATAAACAGAAACTGAGGCATGCTGTAGTTAATCTACATAAGATTATTAGATTAATTACTAGTGTAACTAAGGCAGTGAGTGAGTGTAGCCTACAACAGAACTAAAAATAAACATAAGTAAATGAGTCACCAACAAACTGTACACCAGGTCTATACTTTCGTGGCCATTTAAATTGTTTTTTCTTGCTAAAAAAATCTTCCCTTCCTTCTATGATATATCAACATCAATTTTTTTTTTTGGGGGGGGTTTCTTCAAGGGTAATAAGATGTATGTGTATAAAAAGGGCGGCGGCAACCTACTGCTGAGCTTTTGTTAGCTATATATCCACGACAAAGGTCCAGTTCTACAACTTTTTACACGAAACACAAATGGGGGTACATAGACACAATCTTCAGTGGGTGGATCCAGTTCAAATAATGACAGACTTTGGCTTCAGTTCCCTTGCCAGGCCCACTATCACTACCACCACCAGGTCCACACCACTCCAAAACATGATGCATCGTTTGTACTCACTATTTCAGTTAAGAAAAAAAACTTTGAATAATGCTATTTCTTGTAAGTCAAAGACAAGGCAAACTCATTGAGGGAGGAGGCAGAGAATTAAAAAAGAAGATTGGGAGGAGTCCAAATATACAAGGCGAATTATTAGAAAACTGGTATATTTTTTGATGGTAATCTTTCTTAGCATTGCTTAAAAACGCAAGACAAAATGTATATATTGTACATGAAATAGTAAGAAAGTGGGTGGACAAGTCATAAAGCGCTTTAAGCCTCAAAAGTTACATGCATTGTTTCTTCAGAGAAACAACTTTAGCTTTGCATTTTACTTTCATCCACCTGAAATTTTGAGTGGATGTGCCACTAAAAATCTCCATCAAACATTTTTTGTAAACATTTTTAACAAGTTTATAATGCACATTAAATGCAATAAGACTTGCATTGTGACTTTCAACTTTAGTGAGAATGTCACTCCTGTGACATGCAACTAAAAGAAACTAGAAGTTTGCAACATCTAAGACAGTTGTGCAACTTTTTTTATGTTTGAAACTTTGAATGTTACTATAAGTTACGCTCATACAGTATTACAAATGTCGCTAGTGTAACACGCGTTTTTTTGATTGTACAGTATATTAAGTTGATGACGCCATTTTATTGTATTTCATTGATAGTTTCCAGTAATAACCTAAGACAATTAGTAAAACTAGTGGAAATAAGACAATAATGCTATAGAAAGCCTCACATGAGAGGGGGCCATACCCCCCATGGTACAAATATATTTTCATGTATAGATAATTTACAATCCAACCTTCCATATTAAATTTAATTATCTGAAGAAACCAATTAAATGAATTAGATGATTGCTTACTGGAGAAGACTAAGTGGCGCAAACATAGTTTCTTTTGGACACTTTCTTTACAGATAATAGGATTTTCTTTACTTTCCAGTTTTGTTCATTGTCTTAAAATGGTTACATTGTATTTTTTACCATGACACAAACAAACTCTTGTCAGTTGTCATTGTCTTCTTTCTGTCCAAGAAGAAATACTCAAAAACATTGCAACCAAATTTATAACTTACGTGTATAGGACACAAGGTAAAAAATGTCATTTGGTTAACCAATAGGTGTGTACATCAAATTGTCATTAAAATGACCTTTACTAAGGTTATTGAGGTTATTTGAAGTTTACTTAGGAAAATCTAATGTACAAATATAAGATGAGCATGCAAATAAATGTTGCTCATTTATCTGAAGATGTTTGATTTTTTTTTAGCAACTTCTACCAAGTACAAGTAAAACTATGAAACATAACTATTTACCAAGGGTTGTACCACGAGATAAGGACAGTACCTATCTTTTACAAATATGACATGTTGGCAATACACACATTACTATCTCATCTTCATAGCGAAACGAACCCCATATAAAGTTTCTTGGTTGACCTCTCAAAGGATGTTAAGTTATCTGTATTAAAAAAAACGCTGTATCTACAAAACGAGAAGCTAGGCACACTGTCTACCATAAATCTCATCATGACTTTGTAAAGTTGTGATTTCAATGTTTGCTAGAAAGTTGAAAGAAAAAAGAAAGTGAAATGGAAGGAATATCAGTAGATTTTAATACGACTGTTACACCTGAATGCATACAATGTATATATACTAAATCTAGGTTAATCGATTTGTTAGCTCTTGGAAACAAAAGTTCTTTGCTGTAAAGTAGTAAAACTAATATACAAACACACAAATTGTTACCAAGAGAAATTGTGTGCAAGAAATTCAACATTGAAATTGAGACACAATGAAAACAAAGATGTCATACTTATCTATCAGAATAACTTACCAGAGATGCATTATACAGTATATATTCTTCCCTCCATGACATCTAAGATATTCTTCAAACTGATATATCTACCTTGGTTAGCTTGCTTCAGTGCCCTGCACAAATTTACATACAAGAAAAATTAACAATTAAATAGTTATCTATATTTGGTCATTGAAATAAGGACAATATTATCAAAAGCAATTGTTGTTACTCGATAATATATCAGTACAATAATTTCAAACTTTTGCAATAAGTATTAAAAGTAACCTTGGTCGCCTTTCCAAATAATTAGTCAAGGAATAAATATGTAAAAATGTGAAAATTGTTAAATAATGTTTTTTTTTTTTTTTTTTGCAATCTTGGGTTAACCTTGGATAAAATGCAATTTTTGCAATTACAAGAAATAGAAAATGGTGCACATAACAATAAACTTAAATAAAATGAAAGTGAATTGTGACGTCAAAATGACTGTTTCACATTCAACTATTGCTTTCATTTGCTACCGGGCCTTACAATGACATTTTCAACTAAAACGACAACAAAAACGGTATAATTAACCGGAGGTTATTACGTCAGCATATCAAATATGACATGTTATAAATAACTAAAATGTTCATTTCAGAAAAATAATACATTTTTACTTTAATATGCAGTAACTCATAACTGGGAAGTCTTAAAAAATGTTATTTTCTATGACATCATAAAATAGCCCTTACTTCCTGTACATCCCGAGTAGATGTGTCTCAGTCACACAAGTATACTGGTAGAAAGTACATAACTATACTCATACATTACCTAGCTTCAGGTATAAAAGTATACAATCTATAAAAGCGAAAAAAAAAGTTACGCCCATCGAGCATAATTTCATAAATTGTGTTTTGTTGTGGGAAGAAGGGGAGAGAATATGATAGAAATACCTGGAGGGGAGACAGGTGGCCTTGATTTCCCCCTCCAAAATCTTATGTACCTGCTATGTAAAAATGACGTGTGGTCAGTGAGGGATTTAGAAGGGTAGGAGGAGGAGGTTGGTTAGAAAGAGGAGGAGAAAAGAAAGAAGAGAAGGGAGAAGGTGTACTTTAACAGAGGGTAGATAGACATAAGGCCAAATTGCGGATGAGGGACAAGATTTAAAAAACAAGAAAAGTGGAGGAGAGAAAGAGTAAGAACTCTTGAAGTCTGTGGAAAGTGGAGGGAAGTTCCTCCTATAGTTGGAGATAGTAGAATGTTTGACATTGAATAACACTATTTTATACTATGGTTCCATTATCTTCGATTTTCGAGGATATTGTCGAAATCGTTGCCAGTTGAGCCACCACTTAGCCACTAGTTTTCAGAAAATCGCCTATCCACCTACGAAAGACGATACCAGATACAGAGATGGTGTACTGAGCATGTGCAGTACATATTTCACGAAGCCATGGCCTTTCCATAGTAGCTGAGCTACAGCTTTCTCCATTTGAGACGGCTATCTCTTGTCGAACTTCAACGAATTGAGAAGGCCACGCGGATATCCATTGTAAAGATAAAACGGTTGGCGGAAATGAAGCTAGAAATCATGCATCTTCTATCCTCTTTGAAGATAATGGAACCATAGTAATAGGGAGATGTTAAACACTTGGGTGAATTCAACTCCCTGATTTCTTTTTCCCCATGTGTTTTGTACCATTTCATGGGCATTCGTAAATGTACAACGTCAAGTGGTTTTAGTTTGGGTTCTTCACGCAATAAGACTTAAAGCATCAATTTATTGTTTTACGAAAATTTTATATTTTTTTAAAAAACAAAACAAAGAAAGCCTCAAGGTGTGTTGAATGTTGGCGGATGTATGCATTCCAAAACACCTAGCAATTTTGAAATCTCCTTGCTATTGCAATAATGTATTGATTGAGTATAATTATAACAACAACTACATTGTATAAACTGTTTGTCCCACTGACAGATTAAATGTTTTCTTTTTAAAAAAAACCTTTACTAAAGTATTTTTTGAAACGTTTCTCTGAAGGGAGAAGGGTGCAGTAAGTTAGAATATTACAAAGTAGAGACTATAATCATTTTCAACAATAAAACAATATAGAAAGTGATCCTGTGAAATTCGGAAAAAATAAGAAAACCCATTCGAAAATTTACTCTTTAAGCTCAAGTTTGACATAATGTACAAAAAAAAAAGCTATTTGAAAGACACTTTTTGAGAAAAAAAAAGGATTAGTGGCGCTGCTTAACATAAAAAAATTTGTAATCTTGTGAAGAGTAAGAAGATTTACACTTTACAGCAGAAACTAATTAAGGGACGTGTTTGTACATTTTTTTTATTTAAAAATAAAACAATTGCTTTTTGGCCGGTCATGAACTTTTTTTTTTTAAAAAAAGTTTTTTGTATGCAAAAAATTATTCTACACAACCGATGAATAATTTGTTAAATTTCTTTTTTCCTTCAAAGTAAATTTCATTCTTTAACCCTTTTTTTGAGCGCCCTTTCATTATACACATTATTTTTCTCTTGGAAAATTAAACACGCGAACAAGAAAGATGTGTATATAGGAGGTGATTAAAATTTCAAATTCACTGTCCATTGTTTCTTTCTCAACAAGTCTTGTACAAATTCAGTAATTGTAAATAGAAATGCAGAAAAGTAACTACAGGGAGGAAAGATTTGAAAGTACAGCTTGTAGAAGCACTGTCAATATATTTTGTCAACTCAAGATTATTGGTTGGGTAATTTAAATGAGCCCATCAGAATCTTTTCACAATTTTTCTCAATGGTCGTCGAGGACAATTGTACCACCTTGCATTGTTGTTAGTTCTGCTCTTTTTTTCTTTGGCCCTGCTTGAGGCTGCTTCAACCTTACCGGTAAAAGCCTTCCTAGAGCTCAATGAAAAAAAACTGGAAAAATCTTCCAAGAAATAAATTCCACAAATACTTTGCTACCTAATATTATTAGTAGTGTAAGTATGATGAAAACTCCAAAAAAAATATTGGTGCTGTCTGCACGTGGTCACACTGAAACTTTACACTAGAAAGATTTCCCTAAATTCCCTATTGTATTTCAGCGGTTTTTATTTCGAAATACTCGATTTTTCCACTCTGAAACGGCAATTTTCGAAAGAATAAATTTCCACCAAAAACTATCGTTTTTGAGTGTTTCAAAAACATTACGAAAACACTCATGAAAAACATTTTAATGTCTAGAAATTAGGAGAAATTGCAATTTTTGGTATCTTCTGACAACAAGTCTAAATTTATGACCGTTTGAAAATAACTAAATTACAAAACAATTCAGTTAAGTTTGCATTTGTATAATTTGCAATGGCTGCTTATAAAACATATTTCAAGAAATCCCGATTTTGACAATTACAATTACAATTAGTACTCTGCTAACAGCCAAATAGGCCTATGACAGAGGGACATAAAAGTCCACATGCAGCATGACAGTTAGTAAATTATTTGAAAAGCTGTTAGATAGATTTGCTAAAAAGCCCCAAAAGTTCCAAAACTACATGGCACATGTAAAAATACAATGGAAAAAATACACGTTGCTGTTATGACAGTACATAATATTAGTGTGAGTAATGGTGAATGACACCTTTATTTTTTGTACACTTTATTAACAATCCACTGACACATCCAAATTGCCATTTTTATAAGCTTATATTATATTTTGATAAAAGTATTTAAAGAAAGTTTCTCCAATGATTAATAGGATTTTTTGGTAGATTAAAAAATCTGTTTTTTACATTAAAAAAAACACCTGTCAAAATCTCCAACAATAAATTTGACATAGGAATTTTTTGTGTGTAAAACTATAGATTACAAAAATATTGAACACGATAGCTGAAGAAAAGGTATTATGACCAGTTTCGTACTTTCGTCTGAGGTGAGATCATAACATTCAAAATATATTATATTCGTATTTATAATAAATTTCAAAAAAACAAAAACACAACCACCCATCGATATACATTAGATTCAGTTTTAATTTTAATAATAATTCTGGCTTGAAGCCAGTTTGTAACTTTTGTCAAGAGCATTGGCCCGTCTCTTTTTATACAATGTTCATAGATTTATTTATATTCAGTGGCGCATTTTTTTTTTCTGTTTCTACTGTCCATAATTCTTCCCTCAATCATTTTCCAATGTTCCAACACAATCAGAATGTCCACCCACACTTTTACATATTATATTTCTTTTACATGGTAATGAATAGGGAGGAGTGTGGTGAAGGAGTTACCATAAACAGGCTTCATGTTTTTAGATGACGTGGCAGGCAAGTAAGCAGGTTTTCAATTGAGATAGAGAGAAAAAAAAATTAATAACCTTTATGACCTCAAGATTATCATAAATATGTTTTCAAAATGTGTTTGTGTGTGTGTGGCATCAGTAAGATACGCAAGCAATCTAATGTTATCACAATTGCTTACCAAAAGCGAAATACAAATATCTACATTAATGATAACAATTCTTGATTACAAATTACAAAAATCTTAACAATTCAAATGCTATATTTTAGTCAATTTTTTGTCTTTTAGGGGAACTAGATCACTTAATGATAATTTCATGTTGATATCTTTTAAATTAAACTTTTCATGTCAGTTTGAAAATGACCCAACTTTTAAGTGTTCAGTATATTTAAAAAAAATGTTTCCACTATATTAATATGAAAATACCATTAAATGATTCAGCCACCGTTCTAGTTTCTAACACACTTTCAATATCTCCTTAGTGTTTGCTTCTGAAAAAGTTTAAAAATCAGTTGTTCATCGAACATCTTAATTAAATTTCGGTAACTGTATCATTACCGTTTTTGACCATATCTAAAAACTAGACGAATCAAAGCGAAATGTGGAATCATTTTCATCATGATGACATCCATAGACATGTTTTACGGCAAAATAAACTTCGAATTGAAAAATCATTATTCATAGAAATGTTTCTTTTTAAATATATCATCATGAAAATGCATTTATTTTTTCTAATTGACGGAACTTTAGTCGAAATTAGCTACAGTCTACCAAACAACCAAATAATCAATATGCAATTTTCAACACAACTATAAAAATGGAACATAAAAATAAAGACAGTATATTATTTTTCTTCCGAATCCTATTATACACAAAGCCACAAATCATTTCAAGTATTGCAATGAATTATTTTAATTGAAAAAAGCCTAAAAAGTAATTCAATTGTATTGTTACAATAAAAATAAAATCATTCATTATAAATGCACCATTTATTGTATATTATCAAAATTTATCATTTAGAAGAAAAAAAAATTGGAATTATGAATTATGTTCACAACTATATATAGGAAGCATGAAATAAAATTCACAAACACCACAAACAATTATGTGTGTGTAGGCATGATAAGTGACAAGTCATTTTATCTGTGTTGCAATACAAACATTTTTCAGCACTCAAAATTGAACAAATTTGAATAGCAATTTTTATCTATTATTTATATCAAATAAGATTAAAAAATGGTTTAGCTCTCTTTCTACCCAGCTTATTTGTGTTTTTGGTGGTTATTTCCACAAGAAATTATTATTATCACCTTGTAAGCAACTAAAAAATATAGTATTTAAATTGTATGATAAAGAGAATTTTGATAAATCTCCTATCTTTTTCTATTCTTCATATTATCTATTAGTTTTTTCTTCCTAGTTTATTCAATTTCTAGTGTAGTTTACAAAATTATTATATAGTACCACTAACATAGGTTAGGCCAAATTATATGCTTATCTATGATGCAATAATTGTACTGTGTATTAGCCAAATGGTTACTACACTGTCAGATGTATTAGGCAAATGGTTACTAAACTGTCAGATGTATTAGGCAAATGGTTACTAAACTGTCAAATATAGTAGGCAAATGGTTACTACAGTCAAATGTATTAGGCAAATAGTTAATATAATGACAAATATATTATGCAAATACACTGTCATATATGCTCAACATGTTAATATTAGGAATATTTCCCATAAAGCATAATGAAACAAATTAGACAAATTGGCAATATACTAATTCTGTTGTAAAAATCTGACCCACAGAAGTTAAAAGTTTGAATATCCATTCCTTGTACATATGGTACGATATAGTTCATAACTGAAAAACAGATCATAATCTGTATCAACAAAGTTTTATATCTCAAATCTATTTGTACAGTTCCATCCATATAAGGAAACTTTTACCAGTTATAATTTTAGCTTGTTAGATTTATAAGATTTTAAATGAATTAAAAGCATACAAAAAAAAGAATACATTTATTTCATTAACAAATCTGGAAAAGAATAAAACAATAGGTATAATTATTTGAGATTTACAATCTGTTGAATGCAATTATTGTACATTTTAATATTTCATCTAAACCAACCAACCGCCCAAATAATAATGATCAAATGATTCAGTAAACCAAACAATAACTTTAGAGAATGACGCACACACACACACACACAGAATCATTACTGAAGTAATACACTAGGGTTACTACTATAGTACTATTATTGTTGTCCAGAAGAAGAACAAACAAACCAGTCAGTCACATGCCACTGCAATATGACTACAATTTCGCACATACAACAGAAATTTGTTTCTCACTAATTTCTTGTAAAAAGGCTAAGTCACTACGAATGTCAATTTGAATAATTTCTCAACAATTTAGAAGAACAATTCAGAGATGTCTCGGATAGTGAATTTTGATATCTGCAGATAACGGATATTCGATTTTATTGTTCTGCTCGATATCGAATAAATAATATCCTTAAACTTAAAAAAATGGCATCTTGACATCAGTTGGATTCTTACACAACAAAATGATTTTGTAGCCTATGTTTTGTTTGTTGTTATACATGGTGAATCATTGTTAATTTAGTCATTTTTGATGTTTATTAAGATTTAACCTAACATGTACTAACGTTTTCTAACTTGAATCTGTGTGAACGATTTTTTTGGATAAAAAAAAATTGATTTACTTTATTCTGTTTTGAAAAGTAAACTGCAAAAAGAATTACTGAAAATAAATTACTTTTTCAAGTAATTAGCAATTACCCACCAAAGAACGTGTAATATGTAAAAAAAATCACAAGAAATATACATCATATCACAATACATAATGATCGTCAGTGTATTATCCGAATTTCACATCCATGCCTACCAAAAAAAAACACTAAAATAGGAAGAAACATTTCTAGAAAATATCCCGTTCAGATAGCGCCTTGTATTCGATTGGACCCTCCTGAAAAACTGTCGGATATTCCCGAAATTACGGATAACATAACTCTAGAACAATTTAGTCCAGAAGTTGCATACAAAAATGTATTGTCAAAATGAATATTTAATTAGGTTCTATCCAAACTACAGCCCACAACATCAACGAAATTTTCAAAATGGATATTCAATATGTTAAGAACTTAAAAGAGTGTGAACTTCACACAAGAAGCATTCACGTTCTTTTATATTATCCGTGGTTATTTATTTCTAATGGCAATTCAACAATGGAGATAGACTATGGTAAAAAAAGGAATTGTGTCGAGTCATCGAATATTCACAAAAAAAATTACAAAAAAAAAACCATTACCGCATCCCATTAAGGAAAAAAAATTACTTTTTTTTGTTGACTGTGGCCAATATTTTTTTTTTCATGAATTACGTATAACATCAATTGTGAGAAGCAGAGTAGAAAAAAAAGATTATTCGGGAGGTAAAAATCCAGGTAGAGGGAGGAGAAGAGGGGAAGACTTCACGGTTTACAACATTGAACGAGACAGAAAGATAGAAAAGATTTGGAGTTAGTTTGCAAATAGTAGTACCCACTGACTTAATGATACATTTAATCAGTGGCCCGTACATTTTTTTCCACTATTATGCTTTTTAAAAGTGGTTCTAGTTCACCGTTGCCCACCTGAAGGCTAACTGCCTTCAACTATTTCAACTAAAGAAACTGCTATATCTCGATTGTTTACCAGCCAAACCCCTCTTCACGAAAAAAAAAACATCGCATTACCCACCTCATGCATGCATGCATACTTCCAAAAACAACAAAAATGTAATTTGAATTTGTAATTTTTTTTTCTTATTTCTGAACAAAAATTATACAAAATAAAAAAATGAATTATTACACAGCAGTGTATAGAATGTAGATCAGTGGTTTCTGAACTTTTTTTTTTTTACTCACGACATACCGGGCACAAGATTTTTTACCTGAAGAAATCGCAGCACACTGAACATTTAAATCTGAATAATAATACAGGGAAGAAATTACACACGCTGAAAAAAAATCCCACTGAATTTTATTTTGTAAGGTATTTACCAGAAGCGCTGTTGGTTCTGGTAGTTTTTCAGCATGTGTGATTCTTCCGTAGCACAACCACATCCTGATAGGATGTGACATAAGCACATTTGTGTATTATTTGTAGCCTTGCAGTAAATTCTAATGAGAAACATGATATGCAAATTACCGTGCGTATACATGCGTACTACGCATCACTTTTGATGTTTTGTCAAAAAAACCTGACTAGCTACATAGCGCAGTGAACCATGCCGCATAACAAGCATGTTACACATTGATTTTGCGAGACATCGCTCTGCGGCGGTAATGTCCACATTGATGGAATTGCGTTACATGATGTGGTTAGGTTACGATAAAATAAACAATAACTGTACCCTGCTTTAGTAGGTAAAAATACAAGAAAGTTTGGCGATTTCGCATATGCAAACTTTCAGGACTAAGAGCTGCAATTTTCGTTCAGTACTTTTGAGAGTTTTTTTGTCATATGTAATGTATTCTGCATTTAGTGCGTACGTGTAATAGAAAAGTTTTGTTCATTTTGAAATGCAAAAGAAAAACATTAAATTATTAAATTATATTAACATAATACATTCAAAATTTCACATCACACCTAGCGAAATTCAGGACACACCCTACGCGAACTACTGATATAGATAATAAAAGGTGCAAGCATGCCTAATAAAGTTCCTCATTTGGTCCCAAGTCCCAAATAACTAGTAAAAAATATCATAAATTCAACAAACTTGAAAATACAATAATAATTTAGTTAATTGCTGTTTTCTTGATAAAATCTTCAAAAGTAAAATAAAAATAATTGTTATTTAAAAAGACAATTTATGTTTTTCACTTTTATTTGAAGAGTAATCAGTCAAATATGAAAATAGTGAGACTATTTAAATTGCCAGAAACCTTCCATAAAACTTTCATAAAACTCTCATAGTTCTAGAAATCTAAATTACCTCCTCAATCCCTCTTTGTACCTATGTCCAAACCATGTAAACGTGACCATTACTTGTTGGCGGTAAAAGCTTGTATTGTGTAACAGTATGCTAGAATCGATATACATAAGTTTTTAATTTACATCTAAATTATAAAACTTGTAAATGAACTAACTATAAATAATTAAGTATCCTTTTAAAACAAGGAAAATGACAGAAAAAGCCATTATACCATTTTAAGAAAAACCACTTATTTAAAAATCAAGGTAAATCAAACACACGCAATACTAGCTATAATTTATTTAGTTACATAGTTAAATGTTAAGTTTGTATTTTTCTATGCAATAAAGTTGTATTTATATACATTTAACCTACAGTAGGTGAAGCTATGAATAATAAATGATCAAGAGTTATCTAATTTGTTAATTTATTGGCGTCAAATTGCCAGCCAACGTTAGTCATTAAGGCGCCAATATTAACAAGGTTACAAGTTTTAACTACTATTAATATCAGTTTTACAATCTTATTTGTGTGCTTTTTGGAAAGGAAAAAAAAATGCCTGCAAGCTCAAATGGTGTGATTTGGCATCATTCAATATCACAACTTGAGAACGTTGTTTTGCTTCAATCAGAAATTAATAAACAATTTGATAACTAGACTTATGTTTTTGTCGATTAGTTGATGATTCAAATGCAAAAACACGATAAATAATTTTGAAGAAAAAAAATACGAATTGAAATACGTGTCGCAATACAAATGGTTTATCACATAGTCACAGTGACACACATTCACTTAAATCATGGTAAAGCTGTGGTATTGTTAAAATGCAGCTCAATCTCAAAATCTGCACAACAAGTAAATTAACATGAGTAAACAGCTGAATAAATAATAAGTTTGAAGCGAGGATCACACTGGCTCTATATTTATAGCAAGATACATACTGCTATATTTTCTGCAATACATTTTTTTATAGTGTGATCATTTTCTTGCAAAAGCATGCAATAGTTTCTTGTACAGTGAATTAGGCTGAAATCGTAGTGCAGAAGCGAGTCAAGAGCCAAGCTGGAAAAGCTGGGATTCAAGCGGCGAGCCAAGATGTACGATATATATTTCAATTGATTAGCACATAGTGGCGCTTCATGCATTGTCATGAATCCTGTTGAATCTTGAAGAATGCAGCTCCAGTTCACTCTCTGCTACACATTACTAAACACGGTATAAAACTTAACCTCAAAAAATGGACGTGGAAGGTTTTATTACATCGGTGCAGTGACATTGTTTTTGACCCTTGACTCACCTCCCCACTTAACTATGTATATCTGCAGTGCTGCTAGCATCTAGCATCCTAAAACACGCAGCTTGTATGCCAGTTTGGCACTTGACTCGTCTCTGTACTATGTTTTCAGCCTTAAAGAAAAACACTATTCAAGATTTAAAACAACATTTGTCTTATTTCGTGCACTGAATCGTGCAGTAAATATTGCCAAGTGAAAACAGAACTTTAGCCTTAATATTATTTAGATTTTTAGTTGTTTTACTCATTGTAGAACCTAGAATAATACTAATTTTATATATATATATATATATATGTATATATATATGTATATATATATATACATATATATATATATATATATATACATATATATACATATATATATATATATATATATATATACATATATATATATATATATATATATATATATATATATATATACATATATATACATATATATATATATATACATATATATATACATATATATATATATATATATATATATATATATATATACATATATATATATATATATATATACATATATATATATATATATATATATATATATACATATATATATATATATATATATACATATATATATATATATATACATATATATATATATATATATATATATATATACATATATATATATATATATATATATATATACATATATATATACATATATATATATATATATATATATATATATATATATATATATATATACATATATATATATATACATATATATATATATACATATATACATATATATATATATACATATATATATATATACATATATATATATATACATATATATATATATACATATATATATATATATATATACACTACAAAATTGGTGATTTTGTATAATGTCTAATAATGGTGCAACAAAAATAGCAGAATTTTTTTTCTACATTTGACGATAACACAAGCAAAATACACATGTTTTGGTTGCCACAATTAATGTATCATATTATTCATCCGTGAGTTTTTACCATGTGTTTTTACCACATACAAAGTACTTTTTGACAAGGCAGAACTTTTTTTGAAGCATTCAAAGTGACTGCCGTTGCCTTTAATTTAAAGTTTTTAACTATCAGTACAATAAGAATTAAGAGTAGCTTACATCACACTAAACCCCCCTTAATTAAACTTCAGTCAGAGGCGACAAGTTGGGTGTGACACTGCTAACAAGAAGACAGTGCAGATGGACCACTTCCGACAACCAATTGTCAAAACGACCATTGCTTAGAATGACTATATATAAGATTACAGGCAACTAATAGCCGAAGCTACAAAAAAAAAACGATTTAGCATTTGTTATGTTTGGGTAGTTCCTTTTTTTTTTGGTTGTTGTTTTGTAACTTTTTGTGCCATTTAAAAATGTTTTTTTGGTACACAAAAGTGATTTTTCTCTTCAAATTACCCCCCTCAACCTTATTTTTTTTACACATATACCTAATCCCCCTTAACTTTCACTTTCAATGACTTTTTAGCTTTTTTTGTTACATCTCTCTTTCTCTCTGACCAACTAGTTTTCTTTCAACACCCTTGTATATAGTATTCTATTACCTTCTCTGTAATTCTTAGAAATTGCTGATGGAATCATTTATTTCAATGTATTTGAAAAGCACTAGTGTTTCCTCGGGGACACGTTAAGGGTGGTAGAAGAAGAAGAAGAGATTTAAAGGTTTTCTTTTTTTTATTTTTGAGTGTGTGCAGAACAGCTTGTCTAATGTTAATCTTAGCCTTCAGAAATGTAAGAACAAGCAATTTCTGCAATTGATTTTTCCACAACAAATTCAACGTTCTATATAGACTACATACAGTATAATCTATTTGTTGGAATAATCGTAACTTTCAAATTATTACAGACTTGCACTAGTTTTTGTAGACACTTGGTAATTGTCTGCATTTTAATGTCAAAACTAAACGGGCCATAAACTTACTATTAGTACAAAAAAAACGAAATCACCCATGAAATGAAAACAAAAGGTTTTTTTTCCCTCAAAAATGCAATTTTAAGAAAAACAAATTTTATTCATGACTTTCATTTTTTTTAAAGAAACAAATTTGTGTCTGACACTTATTTATACATACTACAAACATGTTAAGTTTATAATTCTTAACATATTTAGTTTGAGGTTGTGACAATACGGTTACAACAGTAACAATGATACGGTTACAACACTAACCGCAAAATGCAGCTGCTGTCACTAAGGGTCTCCGTAGACAATAAAGCAATAACATAACATCCACATCTTTGAACATGCTCAGTAGAAATTAATGTAGTAAGGGATTTTTGTACTGCCGCTTGCAACGCCCTTTCGTGATCAGGTGGAAGTTGCACTTGGTGAACCAATTCCAAAAGTCGAAGTGTGTTGTGGGCTTTGTTGCATTTTTAAAATGTGTTTGCCAACGTTTTTTTAGTATAATGGCTAAATATCAACCTAACACACACACACACTGCAGGAGAGCTGTGGACAAGGGTAGCACAACAGATCCGTGATTGTGGAAACGAGGTACTAGGGACAGTACGAGTAGGGGGGTCTCGATTAGACAGAGAAACTTGGTGGTGGGATGAGGAGGTACAGATGGCAGTTAAAAAGAAGAAAGATGCTTTCAAAACTTGGTGGCACGATGGAAGCAGGGAGGCCCAGATAGAATACAAGCGTGCCAAGATAGAGGCCAAGCAGCAGGTAGCCTTAGCAAAGCATAAGAAATATGCGGACATGTATGCCAAGTTAGGTACCAGAGCAGGAGAAATGGCAGTATATAGAATAGCTAGGGCTCGGGAGAATAAAGGCAGAGATATTGAAAAGGTGGTGAGTGTTAAGGATAATGGGGGCAAAGTATTGTGGGGTAGGGAGCCAGTACGGAACAGGTGGGGGGAATATTTTAGTAAGCTTATGAATGAGGGGGTAGAGCAGGAGCCTTTCACTGGAAGAAATAATGATAGAGAAGAAGTGGAGCAGGTTAGGGCTGAGGAAATTGTTCAGGCATTGCGAAAAATGAAGCTAGGGAAGGCTTTAGGGCCAGATGGGATACCAGTAGAGGTGTGGAAGGTCTTGGGGAATGTTGCCATTTCCTGGCTCACAAAGTTATTCAATAGATTGGCTATGGGGGATAGAATGCCAGATGCATGGCGGGACAGCTGGTTAGTGCCTATTTTCAAAGGGAAGGGTGATGTTCAGGAATGTGGGAACTATAGAGGTATTAAATTGATGAGTCATACGATGAAGCTTTGGGAGAGAGTAATTGAAGCGCGACTACGGGGTAAAACTGCAATTGGGAGAAGTCAGTTTGGGTTTATGCCAGGAAAATCCACAATGCACCCTATTTTTGCCGTAAGGCAAGTTATTGAGAAGTTTCGGGCTGCCAAGAAAGAGTTACACATGGTATTTATAGATCTAGAGAAAGCCTATGACAGAGTACCACGGACGTTATTGTGGGAGGTCTTACAGAAGAAGGGGATGAGTGAGAGTTATATAGATATGGTGAGGGACATGTATAGGGATGCACGGACAAGCGTTAAGACTGCCTGGGGGTTCTCTGACAGTTTTCATGTTAGGATTGGGGTGCACCAGGGCTCAGCACTTAGTCCATATCTATTTATTTTGGTCCTGGATGAGTTACTGGCAGGGGTGAGGCAGGAGGTCCCCTGGTGTATGCTGTTTGCAGATGACATAGTCTTAGTTGGGGAATCCAAATTGGAACTCGAGATAAGGTTAGAGGAGACTAGGAATGCCTTGGAATCAAAGGGGTTGAAAATAAGTAGGGCAAAAACAGAGTACATGAAATTTCAGTGGGATGGAAAAGAACAGTTGAATGAGGGGATTAGACTTGGGGACAGTTTAATGCAGCAGGTGCATGACTTCAAATATTTAGGATCTGTGCTGCAAGATGATGGGAGCTTAGACTTAGACATCACAAACCGGATAAAAGCAGGTTGGCATAGGTGGAGGCAGGCTAGTGGGGTTTTATGTGACAGGAAGTTACCTGTAAAGTTGAAGGGAAAGTTTTATAGAACAGTAGTCAGACCAGCTATGTTGTATGGGTCAGAATGTTGGGCAATCAAGAAGGTGCATGAGGATAGAATGCAGGTAGCTGAGATGAGGATGCTAAGGTTTATGAGTGGGGTGACCAGAAGGGATAGGATCAGAAATGATTTTATTAGGGGTAGTGTAGGGGTGACAAATATAGTAGAAAAGATGCAGGAAAATAGGCTGCGGTGGTTTGGGCATGTCCTCAGGAGTGGAGAAGATGGTCTGCTGAGACAGGCAATGAACTTAGACCTGGGAATAAAACGGGGTAGAGGAAGACCCAAGCAAACCTGGGATGTGGTAGTAAAACGGGATATGGAGGCATGTGGGGTCACTGGGGGCTTGGTGCAAAATCGGAACGAGTGGAGAGTTAGAACCAGCAAGGCCGACCCTGCTGCTTGCGGGATAAGGTACAGGAAATGATGATGATGATGACACACACAGTGACTTTTAGAATTGGAGACAAGAACAACATTCAAGTAACTGACCCAAACTCATTCCTGAATCAGGCTGAATGAGACTGTATAATTTAACGAAAACACCTGTTGAATCGAAAAGGTGGATTGGATAGACGTTAGAAACGTAATGTCACTAATGTGTCATTTTAATTTAAGAGTATAAAATAATGATTTCGGATCGAAGATAACTAGTTCAGAATAAAAATAAAATAAATCCGCCCTTCTCTTCTACCAAACAAAAAAAAAAGCATGGATGACCCATTCCACCCTTTTTAAGATTTAAAAATGAACGATTTTATTTTTTATAATAATAAAAAATCTGTTTTTTTATGCAATGGGCGTAGATACTCTTATGTCAACTTGTCATAAGCAATTATGAGTTGTCTTTTACTTCACAACTGTCCAGCAACTGTGATTTTTTGTGCCATTTTCATGATGGTGGGCGTGGTTCTTTTTTTTTTTTTTGTACCTCATTGGAAATACAACCAATTCTCAAAATACATATTGCCCAACAACACATTAACTATTTTCTCAGACATGAAAAACAAAAAACTTCTTACAAAAAGAAAACACGACATTCGTTAACATAATCCTTAAGTCACATTTTCATAATGATAATAATATAATCATAGTAAGTAATAAATTAATAAATGATTGCAGTCGTGTAAATAACAGCCATAAAACACACCAACAAATAAAACAACAACACAACAACCCATACAATCAGTGATTGTTATGCCACACTGACAACGACTTTTATTAGTTTTCCCTTTTTAAACAATCTTAAACCTGCTGCTAGAAATATTTACATTAGAAAAAAAACATCTGTTGAATTTTTAATTATTTGTTGCACGCAAGGTAAAAAAATAATAATTGTAACTCATTGTTTTAAGTGTAAGAAAGTTAGAAACACAATAAAGATAAAGAGAGCTATTTCAACCTAAACTTAAGAATCAAGTTGACTACACTACAACAACTGCTTAGTTTTCAATCAACTTCCATATTACATCACATAGTCATAGTGACAGAGAATGGGAAATAAGAAAAATGTGGAATAATAACAGTCGATTCTACGAATTTTTAAGTCTAAAATCAGCTGATTCTCACTTCTAAGTTTATAGATTGTGGTGTTGAACTAAGCTTCCAGTTTTGATAGAATCTGCATATTTAAAAGTTTTAATAAGCTGATTTAAAAGTAAGACCTACGAAAAGAAGATCCCATTTATACTAAATAAATGCAATTTTTCTGACAGTGTACCCCTCCCTCATGCTTGAATCAGCTTGATGCACTTTGGTGGGGAATCCCTGGCAAACCACAGAACTCTTGAGCCCTACTTAACAGTTTGCTAACTGCGGGAGAACAGGGAATTATTACTAAATGGCATCCTTACTAGAAAGCCCCATATACAATAAATAGAGATGGCCATCCAAAGCAAACTGAAGAATTAAGAACCATAACTGATCCATATATTTGTGATCTTTCTTCACAAATGTATTTAACCTATGGAATTACCTTCCTGCAGACAATTCTGTATTATAGCGAATTCAACATGACGATGATTTCTAAACTTTGTTTAAATGACAATGTTCAATGATTTATGATTGGGAATTTTATCCCCTCCTCCTGTCAGGTGGCTCTCAAGCTGATTGCAGGTGTACTGAGTTGAATTGAATTAAAAGCCATGCTTTTATGGTAATTCTTTTCAATATATTCAATAGAATTGAAAACGTCAAAAAATATTAATTAACGAATTTTCAAAATAAATATTTGTTTTCTAATGTGAAATTAGCTTTAATATATATATATACATATATATATATATATATATATATATATACATATATATATATACATATATATATATATATATATATATATATATATATATATATATATATATATATATATATATATACATATATATATATATATATACATATATATATATATATACATATATATATATATATATATATATATATATATATATATATATACATACATATATATATATATATATATATATATATATATATATATAATAATAATAATATATATAAAATAATATATATAAAAAAAAGGACTGAATGCATTTTTTTTTCATTTATTTTAATGCATCATTTTCTTATTTTAATGCATATTTCATTAAAATATTAACATTGGTAAACATGTTATGAATAAGAAGAAGAAGAAGAAGGAAAATCCAAATTTTAGCATTCACTCTCACTTGTAAGATTAGTGATTACTGTGATTAGTATTCAAAGCAAGTCGTTAGTAGTAAAGATATATATTTTTTAGTGTGTTTGCACGAAACAAAAGTCCAGCGGAAAGAAAAAAGAGGGGTGACCGTGATAGGAGGGGGGGGGGGGGATGTCCGTCCGTCCACCTTCAAGATGTGTGTTCATGACTTTTTTGCTTGATGATATCAAGTTTTCCCTTTTTTTTTATTCCCTTTTCTAAAATAAGGAGGGTTGTATTCATGAAGCATGGAAAGTAAAATGAGAAAATAAGGGGGGTTAAAATTGCTTCTCATTATAAACGATGGTGTAAAAATTTATTGCCATGTTTAAGCCTATATATAACCATTTATATAGCCAAAAAAAAACTCCATTATAAAAAATCTAAAAGAAAAAGTGTATCTTGTTTCTTAACTATTCCTTGCCACGTCATTGCGTTTTACCTGAAAGTAAAAACAAAAACCTCTCCCCCTTTTTTTTCTCTCTCAAAAGTTGATGCTTATAAGGAGTCATAATAAATGGAAATAACAATTTCAACTGTTTTTTTTTTTACTTTCTTCATTTAATATAGTTTATGAACTCTGATTATTCTACTTTTTCAGAAGAAATTTTTAAAGAGAAATTGAAAGTATGTTAGAAACTAGAACGATAGCTGAATGAATCACTTAAGGTGGTTTTCATGTTGATGATAAGTTGATACTTTTTAAAACAACTTTTTATGGACAAAATTTTTTTAAAAATATCGTCTGTTTAAAAGCTTATTTTAAAAGCGAATATCTCCATGAAAATACTCTTAATACCTAGTACACATCGGATAATTTAAATTCATTTAAATAATAAACGTGTTCTACAGAGCCCTGTGAGGCGCAAACAAATAATATGTCGAATTCAATTTATTCAGTTAATAAATCTGAAAAACATTGAGTTAATACTTAAATATAATTTATATAAATTATTGACAAAATATTGATTTAGTATTTCAATTTAAAATATTAATAATAAAGTCAATTTTCATTTGGTTCATGTCCTTAACTGGATTTCGTATAATTCACCTAAACACATTTAATTTGAATTCATATACCCTCAATTGCATTCAAGTTAATTGTGTTTAGTTGAATTATACAGACTCCAGATAGACATTAAATCTTAAAATATGACTTCTTTTTTTAATATCTGAACATTATATATATATATATATATATATATATATATATATATATATATATATATATATATATATTAAGCCTCGTCTTTCTGTGTTTCTTTCTTTTTTGTCTATGATTAATGCTGTACAAAAAGAACAAAAACCTCGAACCACGTCGGAATTTATATAAATTTAAATGAATAAATGAACCGCTTTTTTTCAAGGTCAACTAGGCTATATGTTGCACTCTCCCCATCCAAGAACCCCATGATATTAAATTGGAGATTTGAAAAGGTTGGAAAGTGTAGGGGGGGGGGAGAGAAACGTGGGGGGGGAGAGAAACGTGGGAGGGGAGAGAAACGTGGGGGGGGGAGAGAAACGTGGGAGGGGAGAGAAACGTGGAGGGGGAAAAGGGGGAGGGGGAGGGGGAAACTGAAATTGAAATGAAAGGAGTAAAAAAGGAACACACGACGCGCATGCGCACACCAGAGAAAATGAAAAACTCATTTTCTCTTTCAAATATAAAAAGGGGAGGGGATATTAGTAGCAAAATTAAACTACAGTTTATCACATTCAATTGTGCCCAGCATTAGAATTTCTTTTGCTCAGTCCTTTTATGAACGTCATCAATTTCTAATTGGTTTGTTACTTGGTCTGACGTAAAAGGGCGGAGGAAAAGAAATTCTAATGCAGGGCACAATTGCCTGTGAATTGTGCTCCCGTCATTTATGACGGGTTACTCCACTAGTAATGAAATAATAAATCAAAATTTTGTTACATTGACCATTTACATTGAAATATAAATTTAATAAATAAATATATTGAACTCGATGTATATTTTTACACGTCCTTAACAGGGCTCCGTATAACATGTTTAATATTCATTGCATGTAACTTTATTAACTGTAGACCAGGTATGAGTGATTTAGCTATCTTTCTAGTTTCTAAAACCCTTTCAAGTTTCTCTTAATTTTGCACCTGAAAGACGGAATAATCAAGAGTTTGAGAGGAATTTACAGAAAAAAATATTGAATAAAAATAGCAACTTGTTTTGATTTTACATTTCTGATCACAAGTGATAACAGCATCAGTTATCATTATGTTATCACTGATACAATTTTGAGTTTAACTCTCAACAAGTAATCCATTTCATCACATCTTTTCTGTTATGTGTGTCTTGTAATTTATTTTATTTTAAATTTGTAAGGAAAAGTAATTTTACAGATGAATTGTTTTTCTTGTTTAAAGGGAAAAAAAACGTTTCATTTCTTATCATTCATTCATTGTTTTACTTGAGTTTCACTTCAAACAATAATTTAGAAACGAAACAGACTAGATATAGATAAAGAATATCAATTTTATGACTGTTTTTTTAAGGTTTTTGTTGCCAAGTGGTGAGAAATGTTGGGAGAAATACACACCCAAAATCACACACAAACACAAAATCACGCAAACAAATAACCAGATAATCACGCACACAAAACAAAAAATCAAAACACAAGAAAGATCATTTTCAAATTATTCTAACCCAATTATGCAAATTTTTAAGTGCATTTGAAAATACCCACTGTACGAAATTGTTTATTGAGCTATTTCAAAACATTAATTTGTATGAAATTAACCGGGCTGTAGTAAGACAATTAGAACAAGCAACATGATTACTTGGGACAACTGACGAATTGCTACGAGTGATTGACAATTGTACACTTGGTTAAAATGCATCATGGGTAATTTGTGTAATAATTGAGTCCTACATGGCTGCATTTGTTTTGTAAATATTACAGTAGTGCAGTTGTTGAACATTAGGTTCTGACACAGTGCTGAAGTGCAACAAATGTAGGCGTTCTCAAATGCACCCAAAGTCTACAAAGTGTCTGAAGCAAACAATATAATCCCTCTCTGATTGGTCAAGTTTATTGCTGACTTTATTCTTTTATTAAACTCAAATCTTTTGTCATTTACAAAAATTTTATTCGTAATCATGTATATATATATATCGTGTATTTATGCATTTTATTTATTACACAGTGATAAATTATATGCCAAAGATAGCAAAATGAAAGAAGTGATTGAACTCTCTCAATACAAAAACCTACAGGTGTTTTCTAAGTTATGTTTCTACACTTGTTTCACTGGGAGAAATGTCTGTCTGCCGTTGTTCATGTCCTGAATGAAGCTGGCCTCGAAATGGATGTTTCCCCCCTTAAATGTGTACCTGTATTGTATTTATTAACAATATATTAATTTATTATTATAAACCTGTACTGATGTATTAGAAATGCACCTAACTTTTCTTTAATTACCCCATTGCAAATTTTTGCAAAGCACACACACACACACACACACACACAGAACTTTCAGTTTCACATTTCAAGTTCATGGGATGGTGTAAAAGTAAAGAGTCACAATTTCATTAATCATTAAATTCATTATCAATTTTCTTTTCTGTTTTAAAATTTTACAATGTCGATGATGCAGAGAAAGTGAGAGGGAAGGGGGAAAAAAGCGTTGAGAACATACTTAATGTGAAAATGATTGGCCTATTATCTAAGTTATTATTTGTAATTGATGCATCTTCATATTTCTCAAAAGATTTCATAGTTGAGAAAAACTAAAAACATCTATTATCAACTTGAGTTTTGTCTCTAAAAAGCTTTAAGTAGATCAAAGTAGATATTTCAAATATAATAAATGCCTAAATTAGATTGCAACGTATAAACTATCCAGCGTTTGTATAATGGTTATCAATTTACTTATTTTTAAAGTCTGAACTAAGTATAGTCAAGTAAATAAATCAGCATGCTTTGACTGTAACAAGCAACAAATGCTCTAATCAGATCGATAAAGGTAACAATGTTGAAGTTGGCTCAGAAACACTAAAGTTGTTTGGCACACAGACCACTTTTGGTGATCGATTTCGATTGCAAAATGAAGTTACAGGTGGTTGGGCAATGTATTTTATATGGAAAAATTCGAAGTGGTCGGTTTTGGCGACAACCCGACATCATTTTGCAGTCGAAATCGACCACCTAAGTGGTCCGTTGCTGTCTCATTGCAACAGCAATTGATTGATACTTCAAATTGTATTATATCTTTCCTGTTTAGCTTTTGTAAGAAGTGAAATTGCAAAAATAATCGTTTTAAATCAGAATTGTAATCCTTTTCTATTTTCCGCCATTTTTTCTAGCTTTCTTGTCTAAATTCAGCCGCTATCCTAAGGGAAGAATCACACATGCTGAAAAACCCCACTCGAAAATAGAATTAAAAATAAACTTTTTGTATTCATTTGCACTCGTATGACGCTTCTAGTAAATTTCTTACAAAGCGAAATTCAAAGGGATTTTATTCAGCACGTGTGCTTCTTCCCTAACAGTTGATACTAACGTCATTTAGTGGCTGAGATTTCAAAACGTGCTTGAAAGTTTTCAAAATTGGTTAACGTAGGTTTCAAATTCCAAGTTTCCCCAACTATCAATATAATATACTCTCTCATGGTATCATCTGAATTTCTGAACTTAGGCAACAACTTTACATCCTGATGTAAATCATACTAATTCGAGCATGTCAGAATAATTCATTTTTAAATATACTTTTATAAGTTTTATCTGAATACACGATTACGCCCACGTTAAAATTCAAAACAATAAAATTTTTTTTTTTTCATTTCAGGTGAAACTGTGTCAAGTTTAGTAGTAAAAAACACATAATGGACGATACTAGTAATGGTTTTAGCAAACATGAACAGAATAAGTAAACTACAGAAGAGGGACAAAAACAACCCAACCTTAATGCCTAGATGATGTTTCACATCAAGGTTTTAAGTAGAAACGGCAACAATTTAAGAAGGTATTCGACTATAATACTTTTGTATACATTATGTTACCGTCAAAGTAGAAAAATCAGTCATACTGCATATTTACTATTCAGTTTGCAAAATCACCATGCTGGCAGTAAATCCGCACAATGACTAGCATTTTAAATAATGTTGCAGATTGTCTAAACGAAACAAACCTATATGTAGTAACTGTCGGATCTTAGAATATATTGGGCTTGTTTGCTGCAGGCATTGTTGACATTACCTAAAATGCTGATAATTTCGCAGAGTTATTATCATATCTACAGAATCACAACTCAAATTTGCAAAATCACTACAAGTAATTTTGCAAATTGAGTCGTGATTCTGTAGAATGACTGAATTTCTACTTTGTCCCTGTAACATATAATGTATATTTATAAAGAGCATGGTGAGAAAGTTGATATATTCAACATACCATTATAGTTATAGTTAGGGCTCGGATTTTTATACAATATCATACAAATGTTTCTCAATCTATGGCCCAAGTGCCAATTGTGAAGTGATCATCATCATCATTAGAGCAACTATGCTTTTTCTAATCAAAAAGGCTGCTTAGAGACTAGATGTCTAACCAGTGTTTTTGATTAAAAAAAAAAACAATTGCTTGTTGATCTAAACTGGCCCTTGGGCCACAGATTGAGAAACATTTTCTTGATTTCACATAAAATCCGAAGCTCTGATAATAGTATATACTAATAGTGATGTTGTTGACTATGATATTAGATGGGTTGGACATTAAGAGGGTCGTTCATACTAACGACCCATTGACATTGACGACGTCATGTTTTAACTAGAAATTTATATTCATCTCATCGATCAAAAAAAATTTTTATTTCAAGAAGAGAAAATCGAAAACACGATTCTCGTTAAAAATACAAGAAGAAAATTTCATTTTTTTTTCTTCTTCTCTCAATACATATATTTCATCATCTCTATTTCCGTTCATACAGGAATCAAATTTCATCATTTACCAATTTATTTAATTCTACTGTCACTGCTGACTTCTATTATATGGTCGGTTCCACACGATGCCTTTTGTAAAAATGCAGTCTGTAAAAAAAATGGGAGGCTCACCCTAGCCCAGCAGCCACCAAAGCCCACAAAGCTCATGAACTGTGTTTGTGCAAAAGCCTACTGGTCCATAGGCTTGTTATGTAGGTCTCTCTATCTCTCTCAATTACTGGATTTTAACTTTCAACATAGAAAAAAAACCCTATTCAAGGAGTACTCTCAATGGGTAGCAGTGGCGTAGCCAGGGGGGGTCCATTGGTCCGGTCTTCCCAAAATTCTTATCTACATGCCATAAAGTGCTGTGTTTACATTTGATTATTCTTTCTCTAATTTTTTTTTCCTTCTCTTAACCTTCAGCACTCATTTTATGTCCCACTGCGGGACATAAAATGAGTTCTGAAGGTACTCAACTAAGCAACTTTTAAGCTAGACTATGGCGTGCAGCACTGTGCCACTCCGAACCGCCATGTCAAACATTCCATCTGAGAAACATGCCGGCACAACTCTGCCACTTAATGAAGACAACTTAAACGCTTATACTTCACAATACAAATGAACACGTGCGATTGTTTACAACAGGGCACACTGGCAAACGAAGACACCTGTGTGGTGTCTGAATATCACTTGAGCACGCTTTTCTTCTGGTTTCTTCTGTCTACCCCCACACAGGCATATCACTGTGTGCTGTTTCTTTGCTACGGCAAAAGGAAAAATATACTTCTTGACTCTTCTCAGACTTCTAGCATGGAAGTTCTGCAAGCCAGTTTTGCATGTCACCTTGTAGCAGACGTTGCACCATTTGATTTCATATGATGCGTACAATGGAGCTTTATTTTGAAGAAAAAATTTCGGACCCCCTAATAACAAAAATCCTGGCTACGCCACTGATGGGTAGTATTCTTAATGATTGCAAACTTTAAGATAGTCAAAGACTCAAAGCTATTGTTAAACTCATTGACTTTTAAATAAAACTTCCCTATCAAAAGTTCATGAGTTTAGCACTAGCTTTGAGTATCTCACAGTTAGGCAACCATTAAGAATACCTAAACCTTTGGATCTCATTAAAGTTTGGTAAAGACAGATTCATATTATTGGTCTTTTTTTCCCCCTAGAGTTATAACTTATAAGACAATGGAACTCTCTTCCTGAAGCAGTGGTGAATGGGGATAATTTTGTTTTGTGGGATTGACAATTGTATATTCATTTTGTTTTTATATATGTGCATGTGGACTTTTATGTCCCTCTGCCATAGGCCTATTTGGATGCTAGCAGAGTACTAATTGTAATTGTAATGCTGGCTTGTCAATCATGGCGGTGGGAACATACACATTCGTTTAATCAATCACAAAAGAAATTCAAAGAAAACGAAAGGATGGATAAACCAGAATTAACCGTGTGTACCCAGCTTAAAAATATGTGACCAACTCACATATCGTGTGAAACCAACCTAAGAATTATTTTTATAGATTTTATTTTTGCTAAGCAAGCTCGATTTGATTGACCATAAATTTTGACCCATAAACATACATGTACATGTATATGACAATAATAATAATAGCATTGAGGTCAGAATGTGTCACACTGTGGCACTTAATAAAATAAAAAAGGTTCAAGCTTTTCTGGTCAGAAGATTAAGTTGGCACTTGTGCTACTTTTTTATGATCGCAATTCATGTTCAAATTTTACAATTACTCCTTGCATGATTGGACACTTCCATTTCTAACATAACATTATTGCCAGAATGAATAATAAAAAAAACAGTCATTCTACAGAATTACTAGTCAACATCCATTTTAGTACTAATTCTGTATAATTATTAGCATTTTAGGCAATATATGCACAATTAATATAACAAATCAATGAATCTTTTAGGCATTCAAGCACAATGTTAAATCGCTCCGTGAATTGTGCAGATTTATTACCAAATTGATGGATGGACACATTGTCTAGTAATTGTATCGAATAACTGATTTTCCACTTTGATAAGTTAACAAATTTACAAAATTAGGCACATCCCCCATTGAATATTATAGAAAATTAGAAATTCAGCAAACTTAAGGGGCCAACAAGGAAGTATAACATTACATATATTTAGAACACACAGTGTAATTCCATTACACATTTAAGTGAATATGGGATCCCTTAATTGAATGGTAAGGGAGGATGAGAGAGGGTGAGAGTGAGGGTCGTTTGGATTTTTTAAAATATGGAGTTGGTGGTGGTTTTGGGTGGATATAAATAAAAGAACCAAGTAATTTTTAACCACCAATTTCATTTTTCAGTGATATTCATTCTTTTAACAAAGAATTTGTATGTGGTACTCATTCAAACAATTGCCATTCTATCATCATTATTATCATATGTACCCCTATGGCTAAAATATATATATATATAGAGAAGAAAAAAAAACACATGGGAGTGAATGGGGTTGATAAAGGGGGGGGGGGATAATGGAAGCCACACAGGTCCAATTTTAAATCCCTTCTTATTAATAATATATAAAGACAGAAATATGGGACAAAATCGCGTGAATGAAACAAACAGGATGCAAGGGGTTTTTGTTGTTGTTGTTTAGAAAATGAAGGGAGGGAGGGGGAGATGCAAAATTAAACCCTGTTTATTTTTTTTACCCTTCCTCCTTTCTTACCACCACCTTTTTTAATATTAAAATTGAAACGGTACATTGTTTTGGCAGTTATTAAAAAAAAGTTGCTGCTAGACCTGTTTGAATAAAAATGTGGAGAAAAAAATAACAGGTTGAATTTGCAATTTAAAAGAAAAAAAAATGCTAAAAGTGGTCATAATGATGATGATGGATTCCACGCTAGATGGTCAATTTTTCTTCTTCATACAATTGAAATTATAAACCAAGGACAAGAGAGATGGTTGTTTTCAAACAGTCTATTTTTTTGAACATCATCATGTTAAAAACATTTTTAATATGTTTTTACTTGTTTTCTTTTGCCAAATGTTACACTGACTGTTAAAATAGCAACAATTGTGTAAGTTATTGTTGTTTTGGTTCAGGTATTCCTCTCCTCTCTTTTCTATATCAGAAATAATATCATTCAATTTCAAACAAAATAACATTATTTAGAGGAGGCGTTGTTGTTTTTGTTTGTTTGTCCAGTTTGCCTATTTTTGTTTGTTGGTCATTCTTTTTAACTAAAACAATACAAATTTAAATCTTTCAAGGTTGTACCTACAAAAAAAGGGTGTGTTTCCTAATTTAAACTTTATACACAAAAAACTAGGAATAACAGAATAAACTTTTTTTATCATATGAATAAGCAGGTCTCTAAAATCAGCATATTTATTGGATTTTTTTTAAAACAAATTTTGATTTATAGGTTTTTAAGTACTGAGAGAGTATTCAGTGTTTTTTTAGCAGCTGAGCTAAAAAAAATTAAGCTCAGCTATAGGGCCTACTCATGGAAAATTTAAGCAAGCTCCTATAATATATATATTTTAATATTTGTGCGGCCCATAAAAGAAACTTTCCCCCATCCCACAATCACAAAATTCAACCCCCCCCCCCCCTTCCACCTTAACTTAAAAAAAATAATTTGAAAAAAAAACTGAAATATGGGGGAGAGATGGATAGATAAGAGGGAGAGAAAACAGAGATAGATAGGAGATAGAATGAGAGAGAGAACGTTCTGAACTTCTGAAGCCCTGAAAGAAGGAATGAACAATAAACAGAGGGAGAGAGGGAGATTGAAGACAAATCTCCTCCCTGAGTGACCCCCTCCCCTCCTCCATCTTTTGCTTCTAAAGACGCCCCTCAGGGGCCATCATTTTAAAAGTTTCAAAGAATAAAAAAAAAGAATGGCGCCAGAAAGGCGAGTGACGATCACTGCGCCATCTAGTTTTCTGACTCAAGCTACTAGCTAATGTTGCCAAACTTTGGATGTCAAGCGAGCCAAACTTCTCTAAACTTTTCACACTTGATGATTTAGTCGTAATAAATAATAAGTGATATTTTTTCAAAAGTCACATTAAGAATAATAAAAAAAAAAATTCAAATTTTGTTAGAAACTAGAATAGCAGGTTATTCTGCTAAAAATGCGTAATGACTTTTTTTAAAAGAAATATTTTGTGGCAATTTAAAAATCATTGTCACCAGCCGTAAATGGAAAAACAATTTTAAAAATGGATCAATTTGAAATTATTTTATTATTTTTTAATGTTAATCATCATCATTAAAATAATTTTAACTTAACCTATTAAATTCTTTTTCTTTTAATGTTGTTTATGAAACAGTTTACACGTTCACTTTATATACTGTACATCTAAGAATAATTACTATTCAGTCATGATATCGCAAATGATGTCATTGATTTTCATTAAAAACAGTTGATATTTTTAAGAAAATCAAAATTAATAACTTCAATATTTACAATTCTATAATATTCCCAATATTCACAAGAAAAATCAATATACTATTCATATTATTCAGTAAAAGATTGCGCAAAACAGATATGCAATATTATTATACTGCAACTTACCACCTATGAATAAATCAAATTGGATAATGAATTTTAAACTCAAATCAGATAGCAATTTAATGGTGGTAATGGTAAACGTTTACTCGAGAATTTTACTATTTGTTCACTTTATAAATAAAATCCCACAAAACACAAAATAGAAATAATTAAATTATGTCAGTTCTAAAAAAATTGATCTTACATTTTGTAAAACTTAGAATAAAACCTAAAACACTGGTTATTCTATCTTTCAAGAGCAAAATGAAGTGAAACTTGAAAGTGTTTTTTTTAGTAACTAGAAGGGTAGCTGAATCACTTAACGATATTGTCGTGTTAATATCGTCTAAAAAAAATAAGCTTTTTATGTCAGTTTGAAACAACTCCCGAGAACAACACAGAATAACCAGAATTTGAAAATTAGCTGATCATGAAACATCTCAACACCTATAATCAAACACAATACCTTAAAAGTTTCAAACAGGACTGTACCCAAATTAACTTTGATAGGCGTTTATTAGTGCTGCTAATTGGCAACACCATTTTTAAGAGGTGTTAATGTCGAATGAATGCCATTATGATTATGCAAAACAAGTTTTTGGATTTAAATTCCATTGAAAAAAGATTCTCTCCTTATCCTCTATAATGTAAAAAAAAGGATAGAAGGACTGAGTGAGTCACCATTTGAAATAGAAAAAAAAACAGAGCCACCTGTTGTCCATGGGTTCTGAATCTGAAAAGAGATGGCAGAGGTTCCAGAAAGGAGAAGAAGAAGGATGTATGCATGGAAAGAAAAAGGAAATCGGAACCCAGAAAAAGAGGGTCCAATAAGGAGATTGAAGAAAAAAAAAAAGATATCCCCCCCCTATTGTACATTGCTATCTGAATTGCATCTTAGAGGTTATTTTTTTTTCTCCTTGTCCATTTTTTTTGCCACCTTTTGGAACAACGTCACATGCAATTTAGGTTGATTTGTGCGATTATTGTACTTGGTACCTGTGGGGCCAGGTTGCAATTGCAATACTAGAGATGCAAAAAAAAAAGTAAAACAAAAACAACAACAGAGAGAGGGTTTTTTCTCTTTCTTGCTTACCTGTATGATGAATTTCATCCAAGGTTTTCCATACCTGTAACTCTTTTTTTTTGCTTGTTTTTCTTCTATTTCCCTCTCTCTCTCCCACCCTCATTTTGCCGTTCTATTATGAATATCCCTTTGATGCCCCATAAACACGAAAAAAAAAACCTCTCTACCCACCCCTCTTCCGGTTTACTTCCGTGTTTTTTCCTATATGAACATAAAGGCAACAACTGTTGTTACCATTTTCTCTTATGTGTCCAACCACGAAAAACCCACTCCCATAATATAAAATTTTTTAAAAGTTGTTCTCGATATTTGGGGTGAAGAAAAAAAAAAGCCAAACAAAAGCAAGTATTATACCCCTTTGCTGCTTTTTTTTCTTCCTGCTTTTTCCTACTCCTCTTTCTCTGTAGTTACCCTACAATTGCCATTACCACCTATAAGAAAAAAAAATGATGCAAAAAATGTCCTACAGGTAGTTTAAAAAAAACAACAACAAAAACCCTCCAACAACTTCAATCTGTTCCACATAGATTTATTAAGGTATTAAGAAAAAGGGTTATTTTTTATACATATGGAGAGAAAAAAAATTGTCTGGCTCACCCATATTTTTTTTCTTCTCATGTCTCCAGTATAAAAATAAAATGTTTGGAGATGAAAAAAAAAACTGGATCAGATAAATTTAATGGTGTACAAAAAAACATTCAAAGGAAAATTCATCATTTCTTTGAAGATGTTTAAGGAACTGCTGATTTTCAAACTCTTGCGTTTCAGGAGAAATTCAGAGAGCCGTAACCAGGACAAGGGGCGAGAGAAGCACCTGCCTCAGGTGCAAAATAACTACAAAGATTATATACTAAGGGGGCGCCAGTTTTTGCTTTGGCGCAAGATTCAAGAGCGCAGAAATAGATGCAGAAAATAACTAAAATGATAATTACTAAAGTTACGCCAGTTTTATTCTTGGCTCAAGCTTAAAATTAGCTAGTTATTTTGGCTCTGGAATAATTGAAAGTGTTTTGGAAACTAGAATAGTATCTGAATCACTTAAAAAATATCGTCTACTTTTATAATTTGATTCATTTAAAACACTCGGGTAAAAAGCTTATTTTAAGACATCTCAAACTGGGATTCTACCTTAGACTATTACTCTACTGGACTGGCAACTCCCGAAATTTTGTGCTGGACAGTTTTCAATCGTCGTGACGTCGTTTTTGAAGTGGCGCCTCTAGCGGGACTATGGTATATGAACATTACTGTCAAAGTAAAACTTTGGACGAGTTTATTTTGTAGTTATATAGGGTGGATTTTTTATATATATTATTATAAAAAGTATGGCCGATGAAGAACTACAGCTGTGTTCAGTCAAAAAGTGTCTGTAAAGTGTTACCTGTTTTGGTTGTGGTCTATTATCGGGAAAACGCGAGTCACAAACACGGTAACAACAACGTTTTCCAACCATTTTTTGCTTACGAGACGAAACGACAACTGGGCCGACATTAAAAGATTTACACAAATTCACAGCAGAATATCACATATGGAAATTCGTTTTACTTTTTTATCCGCATTTTACTGGATTCCTAGAATAGAATTAAAATCGAAAAATCCAGTAAAACGTGAAAAAAATAAAATAACTTGCCATACAGTATATGATACACCCCCAATGTCTTCCCCTTTGCAAAAAAAAAATCTAGATAACGATTTTCTTTTAAAATAATGCCACCAGGCGGAGCTGGCGTCACTTTTGCCTTATTTATTTTGCCTATGAACATGCATTTAACGCTTTAACATGTAGAAGATAGGGAGTTGCCAGTCCAGTAGAGTAATAGTCTAAGATTCTACTACCCTTCTAGTTTCTTCCTGAAATACAGAACAGAGTTTGAGGAGTATGTTACTGTGTTAGAAACTAGAATGAACGAAAACTCTTTAAAAAAAAATCAATTTTTCGCTTAAAGTTGATTATTGCAAACAATGCAAAATAATCACATAGTTTGATCATTTTCAATCTTAATGCCGTTATAATTGCAACTTGTCATAAGCATCTATACTTATAATTATTACTAAGTATGCTGGTAAATGCTACAGCTCGTCATTCTCATGACAAGTTTCAATGAATGCCATTGAAAACACAAATTTAAAACAGTTACAAAATTTCAGGGTAATATGTAAAATACAGTAATTGACAAAAAAAATGAAAATAGCCAAATGACATAAAATTGGTTAACTCTGGTTTTGCAGTTTCTATCCAACTTTGAACAACAACCGTGTTGCTTTAACTTGCTTATGTAAAAAGTTTATATTCATTTCATACAAATTGTAAATTTAGCACTAAAAGAGAGAGAGAGAGAGAGAGAGAAATATGGTGAAAGTGACCACGAATTTTTTTTAAGTATGGAGGGATCACTGAAGTTGGGTTTTGTTAGAAACTTTCTTTGAGATGTTTTTTTTTCTCCAAGGGGCCCCCCTTATTATCCAAATGTGAACCATAGGGTGTGAGAGACTAGGAAAAGAAGAAAAACGTCCATCTGTGTCCAAAAATGATCACAGGCCAAGCAAAACAAGTTTACTCAGTTACAGTGAGGGGGGGGGGGGCAAACTGGCAAAAAAAAACTTTCGGTCAAAAAAGAGAACTTCCCAAAAGTTTCTAAGGAAGACCTTTCACTTGAAAGTTTCTATGTAGACCTTACTGTATACAAAATACATAAGAGTGGAAGTAAAAAAAAAATTGAGGGTGGCGGGTTGAAGGAGCTGGATTTATAAGAAAGGAAGATTTGCACACATGTAAATAAAAGTTTGCAGAGGAGGGGGGAGATGGTGTTTAGAACTTTAGATCCATACTGAACACATGGTTTTGGTCCAGTTCTTGGTATGTTTCTTATTAGGCCCTTGGTCAGTGGAGATTGAGAAAGGAATAAGGCCTTATACATCTTCAAAGAAAGAACTTTTTAAAGAAATGGAAATGGACCAAGGAGGCATTGAAGGGTGACGGTCCCCCTTTTTTTTCTTGGAGAAAACCATACTAGAATGGAATAGGGGGTGGAATGGTGAAGGACCATCGATTTGCAAATAAGGACAGAAGAAAAGGAGAGGCTTTTTAGAACTTTAGAAGGGAGGAAGAGGGATGTGGACAGAATAAGAAGGGGTGGGGGATATTTGGAGGTTTTAATACATAGCATGACAAGGGTGGTGGTTGGTTCCAGGCACAAGGAACACATCTGAGGGTTCTCCGAGGTTATAGGGCGTATTGGTCAGCTTTTACCTTGAGGGGGTTGAGAGCTAAGAGAACCTGTACCTCTTCTTCCAGTAACTTCCCCTGTAGTCCCCTCTTAGCTTATGTGATGTAAGAAGATAGGTGTAATTTTTATGTAAAGGGGTTTTCTACAGAAAAATGTTGAGAAAAAAAAAGAAGGGAAAAAAGGTAGGAAAAGGTTATAAGCGAAAAAAAAAATACCCTTAAAAATCACAAGAAAAAAGTATTTTTTTAAAAATAGAGGGTGTGTGAAAAAAGAGTGGAATATGGAAAGAAAAGGAAATAAAAAGGGGATGGGAGAGAAGAAAAAAAGGTAAATTTTAGGAAGAAGAAGAAGAAAAAAAGTTGAATTTTCTTTTGAAAATTTCCTCCCTTAAAAAAGATAGGCGAACATTATGACGTATTTTACTTCAGAATTGTCCCCCCCCTTACTCTTGTGTGTGTGTTGTAAAATTGAGTGAGGAAGTGGAAACAGAAATTTAATTTCACAAAAAAAAGGGATGAATTTTCTTTTTAAAAATGTCTTAAGAACATGAAAGGGGAAAAATTTATTCAAACTCCATTTTTTTTTTCTAAAAAAATTCAATCTTGATATATTTCTTATAAAATGACAAAAAAAACCTTCAAGCAGGTGTTGAGAGAGTAGAGCAAAATAAGGGTTAATAATAAAAAGTAGGCCTATTTTTCAATTGAATGGAATATAATGGAATATTTTTCATATCATATGAGAAATATGGTTAGTCACAGACCCATCCCATATCTTACACATATATTTATGTGTGTCAATTATTATTAAAATAGTTATTTTATAGTTACTTCTTTTTCTAAACGTGTTATTTTTTGTTCTTAAAGGGGTGTAATTGTATACTTTTTTTAATTAAGTGTTAAAAACAATCAATTGCTTGTTAGTCCTTGACAATATTATTTTTAAAAAACTGTTTAGCATGAAACCATTAATTCATTCTTTGTAATCTTTAAATCATTAACATTATGCAAATTTTATATAGATAAAGAATTTTTTCCTCTGACTTATAAAAGTACTTGTATTTTCACAGCTTTATTATAAGTACATGTAAAATTGGAAATTTCAATGTCTTAGAACACTGTACCCATTACAAATGATTCCATCTCAATAAATGAGGAGAGCTGGAGGCAGAGGCTAACTATTAAGGAATTACATAAGTGTATCCAGTGATTAAAATTAATATTCTAAACCTTCCCCCGCTTAAGCCTCGTTTTCACGGCGATAGTTCTATCGTGAGAGTAGCTAGCTGTCATGAAAGTTGCAATAGTTCACTCTCACGATAGCAATTGTCTACATGTGTTGAAGTAACGTGATAGTTCTGTCACATGACAGTGTGAAGTCTACTTCATAATATCATTGAGTAAACAACAGTGTTGCCTTTCTCCCTACAGAAGCCAAATTTCCCTACAAAGTGGATATTTCCAAGTGGTCACACAACAACTATTACTATATTGCGACAGTACTATTCAACTATCTAGTCAAACGAGATAGTGTGATAGTGCTATCGCGACAATGCGATAGTGTGGGTTTTCACGATGATAGTTCTATCATTGTGAAAACGGGGCTTTACTAAACGATTCAAATGGCGGCTACCAGTGGAAAGAAATGTGCTTTTTCCCCCCCCCCCCCAATACAGTGGAAGGAACTATAATGAGGGTCAAGCGATCTCATGTACAAGATAGGGAACTGATATGGGCCCAGCATTCCACCATACAGAGTAGAGAACTGATGAGGGCTTCAGCGCTTCACCTTACAATAGAGGGAACCGATGATAGCCAAGCATTTTATAAAAAAAAAACCAGTCACCGGTTTTTTCACAAAAAAATGTAAAATTTCATCATTTTCAAACTGCCATAAAAAGTTTTATTTTAAAAGATACTGTGTCTTCTAGTTTCAAATGAATCTTTGAAAGTCTGTCATAAGTAAATTCAAACTGGACTAGGAATTTCCGATTCGACACCTTTCGATTAATCGAGTGAATCGATTCAAATCAAGCCGATTCAATTTTATTTATTTCTTATAAATAAAAGTTCATTAAATATGATTTCTTTTCCATTTATTAGTGTTTTTCTTTTTCTGGTTTTTTATTGTTTTTCGGTTTTATTATTTTTCAAGTTTCAATCCCTTGATTATTGTATTTTTAGCAAAATCATGGCATTATTTTAGAGAAAGAAAAAAAAATTTAGTTTTATTTCTCAGTTCCACCCTTATGTTATAAAAATCAAATCGAATCGGTTAATTTTCCAATTATTATTTGGAATCGGAATCGAAACATACTATACAATTCGATTCATATTCAAATTTGGCCATCCCTAAACTGGACTTTACAACACAGGCAATTAGAAATTGGGACATACAGAAGTTGGCCCCACCCTTTTTATGACAACTGGCAACTTCTAATTGGTTTGTTGTGTGGTTCGACGTTGAAAAGGGCAGAGCATGTGACGTCAGACTACATAACCAACCAATTAGAAATTTTGTTCGTCATAAAAGGGGGAAGCCAACTTATGTTCGTCCCGATTTCTAAATGCCTTGTGACTTACAACTATTTTGCTACACAGGCACCTGTAGACGGCTTCAGAATTTCTTTGGCTCCGCCCTTTTGTGAGCGTTATCAATTTTTAATTGGTTTCTTACAGGGTCTGATGTCACATGCCCCCGCTCTTTTTATTTCTATTTGGTTGATATTTGGTGTGACTCTCATAAAAGGGGGGAGACAAAGAAATTCTGAAGCTGTCTACAGATGACCGTTTTTGCTACCACCCCCACAAGCCCCATTATTTACCCCTCTTAACAACAACGTGATTTATTAATAAAAAAAAGTAAGAAAAAGTGACCAAATTCCGTTCTAGTCGACAGTATTCAGAAAAATACATAGGCATGCAAACGATTTATATTTTTGGGGGGCTAGATAATTGGCTCTTAATCGGATGATCGGAGATAGGTTAATTCTGCGTTCTACTGTAGTTATTTTTTTTTTTTTAAATGTTTTATTTTTTATAGTTGGCATTTAAGGAATAATTTGAATAAATAAACTACTTGTATGTAAAAACCTTGAAAACAAAATTTTTCTGTAACTAAGAAAAAATTTCCAGTTCATAAAATATACACAACGTTTGAATTTATTCACATGCACACATGCATAATAAACATACCAAGAAGATACAGAAGAATATCATCTTGTGTGTAAGAGTTTTGTAACTTGTAACCCATTTTGTACTAACAAAACGACTAATACAGGACTTGGTCGAATTTGTTAAAATTGTCTGCGTTCCAGAGTGTATTTATTTGAAGTTTTGTTATTTTTCTTCAAAATTCTAGGTGAATCCATTGTTGTGACATACAAGTACCTTTCCTAATGTCATAAAATATCACAACAAGTTTGTTTCATTTGGCTATTTTTGATTCCGATCTGATTTTAATATGAAAATTTCAAGTTTAGAAATTTAAATACTCTCTTATAATGAGCGTAAATAATAATTGGTTAACAAAAATAATTTCCCACATCAATTCAGTTCTAGTTGACTACTGTTAGAATTTCCTTTATTCAATAATAACCCATTAAAATACATTCAAATTTAAATTATTTCTAATTTATGACTACTGTGTTTTTGTCGCCCATTCATTCAAAGCTGATTAAGTTGATAACAAATACAGGTTTTGCTTTTGCTACTATTTTCTCTTTTCTAATTAACATAGGTAAGCAAAATTACAGGGTGAACACAAAGCATAAATATAGAATAATTTTCTACACTATTACTTTGAATTTGTATTTTGTGAATTTGTATTTTGTTAAGTTACAATGCGACCAGCCATGGAGGCCAGTTGCAGAGAGATAACAGATAATGCATTGTCCACCACCAGACATATAAAAGTAAAAATTCTAAATATGCCATCAAGCAATTAATAAGAAACATCTCAGAAAAATCTATGAATCCCAAATTAGTCCACAAAATGTCTTCTTCAAGCACCAAATCGCTTCGAAGTAAATTTTACTGTTGAATAATCCCTTGGTTTTCTTGAAAAAAATTATCAAAATATGAATCTGTTCGTGCAGTAGTCTCTTAATTTTATTACGCTCTGGTCATGTCTATGTGGCTTATGGCTCCTTTCTTACTCTAGAATAATTAGTGACGTCAATTGCCTTTGAATGAATGACAATCTCTGACAATGCATTAAGTATTTCAGCTGCACCACCAGAACACATTGCAATTATTATTCTGTTTATATCTTTGGGTTTTGACAGTGCATTTCGCATGTTGTAATTCGACTTTTGCCCCTCTGCCACAGGCCTTCTCTGCTGCTTGCAACAGTAATTTTTCAAATTCAAATGAATTTACAATGGCCTTGTCATCATCTACGACAAAAATACGCTTCTCTCATGAAGTTAAGCCTGGAACACACACGCGGAATTCTGCTCAGAAAATAATAACAGAATATTTAAATGAGACAATTTTCCATAAAAAGTGAACGGAAAATTCATTAAAAATAAGTTGAACAAAGCTCAACTTTTTCCGTTCTCAAAATATTCCGTTCAAATTCCCACCAATCAGAAAGAAGCACGACATGACAAAAAAGCAATTTGGAATCCATTTTGGCAATAGATCTAAATATAATGTTTCTTTTCTTGCTCAATAGAGGGTGCCCACAACTTTCATCATTACTTTTTCTGTTTCTATGTGTGAACAACAGAGATACAGAAAAAGAAAATGACTTTTTTTTCCTTGGCGGAATTCCGCGTGTGTGTTCCAGGCTTTACTCCTTTTTCCGTAACTTTTTTTTCGTAACGTATGCAGGGTGTTGTTATCTAGAGCATTATTACAGTGGTTATTCCTCTCTATACTTATTAAATTTAATTGAAGTTGGTTTAGAACAAGAACCTTCTAAGTATTCGTTTAAAAATGTTAAGATTAAATTCTGACTATCATTATACAAAAATAAAAAGTTGTTTTCTCTATTCAATTATTTTTCTTTTTTTTTACAATGTCTTTTATGTTTGGCCCTGAAGATCATTAATTTCAAGCCAAAACGTTGGCCTTTCATTTTTTTAATGTTGACACATTATTAATAAATGCGTTATAACCTTAATTTACTAGAGAAATGTACTTTTTATAAAATAATAAATCATAACTGAATGAATATTATATGCTTTTAAATATCACACAGGTAGAATTCGGGAACATGAACGTAGTTGCATTTCTTACGAAATACATGGACTAGGAGGATTCTTAAAAAAATCATTCAAGATTTCCGACTTGAGTTTCTGGAACACTCTGTATTTCTCTCTGTCTATCTCTCCATTCTCATTTCATATTAAAATTCACATTATTTTTGTTACTCATTAAGAGACAGACATGTTGTATACACGAAATCGAACTTTAGTTACTTTTTTATGTGTTGGTTGGTTGCATTTCCAGAATTGTAATTATTCTTTTGATAAAGAATTATTTATGAGTGTTTTTCTTTACTGTTTAAACTTTTTTTTTAAAAAAATGAGCTTTTTTTTCTCTTTTCTTATTGAATATTATACGTTTTTTTTTTATTTTAACCACATTTAATTTAGTTAATAGGAAGAAAAAAAAACATGATAAGAGGAGGAAAAAAAAATCATGGCGGAATTTCAAATGAAGATGGCAAGAAAGAAAAAAATGAGAAAACTTTATACAAAGAATGTATTGTTTTTGTTTAGATGTACCCAACATTTAGTAAACTACTGTTTTGTTTTAATTTTAGATTTTCACTTGCCACAAATACTTTAGTTTACAATTTTTAGATTGCAAGACCACACATTTTTTTTTGTATGTGTCGTCGAGCCAATCAAAATATTTAATCTTTTTTTGAAAAGTGTGAGACAAACACGAGTCCATTAACCCTTTTTCAACACAACAGATCCATTTCAAGTTCTCCCTTTTTTTTTCTCTTCAAAGTTGGCATCTTTGTATGTTGCTGAACACTTTGTTATTTTGGGTTGTAGTACTGTTATTGTATGGAAGTTGGTTCATGGAAACTTTTTTTCAAATCTTGTTACAAACTAGAATAGTAGGTGATGATCATGCTAAAAGTATTTTTATGATATTTTTTTCTATGGAAAATCTTTTTTTGGTAGTTTTCTTTACAAACGTTTTATGAAAAATCATTTCAAATGAGATACACAAAGTTTATTTTTAAATGTATCTGTTTATAATACATCAACACTTTCTATTTTAGGTTTAAACAAACAATTTTTTGAGTTTTCTTCTTAATATTAGGTCCAGAAAAAAAATTATGTAAATCTTTGTCTGAACTAGAGGCCTACATTTTGTAAAAAAGATGTGAAGCTCAGCACAGCAAATCCCTACCAAGCCCATGAGACTTACGAAACCCACACTCAAAACACACAGAACTAAGAGCTTTGCAAGAGTAAGCCTACTGTGGTATGAATTTTCCCCAATCAAACAAAGACTTAATACTTCGTTTCCATTATAAGTTAACCGCAGTTAAAATGATAACCATAATTTTTACTGGAAACAAATTGGTTAAATTAACCACAGTTAGATTTGTCAACCACATTATAAAGTCACTTTCAGTCTTAAACATACATTTGACCTACAAACAACATGGCGACTAGCGTAACTGTGTAAGCACTCAAATTTTGACTAAATGAGCGAACCTTTATAAGATGCAGCATTGCCTATCAGAAAGTCAAAGGCAACAAGAACTGACTTAACCAAAGTTAAGTGTTTTAAAAATAAAAATAACTCCCAAAGCTCACTTGACTGCAGTTAACCATAACCTTGGTTATGTAACTGCAGTGATTTTTTTATAATGAAAATGAGTGCATCTAAGACACATTGTACAGTTCGATTTTTTCATAATTTTAGGCCCTGGTTAGAGACTACATTTTGCTAGTTAACTGATGCCTTTCACTATTTTAGTAAAGTTAGTAACTTGATAATTCTAGTCATTAGGTTAGTAACTAGATAATTCTAGTTTTTTTAAAAAATTAAAATGCTTAACTGTGGTTGCTGCGCCTACAATGTATAATTATAAACCATCTTAGTTAATTATAATTTGTTAATCATTCATGGGTACCAACTAGAATAGTAAAATTAACTGGAAAATCTTATATTTTGAGTTATATATGGTTTGAATTTATTTCAATTCAATATCCACAGCTATAATAAGAAATCTATTTGAACTTTTAAAAGATAACAACCAAAGAATTTGAACCCTGAGTCCCCACACTCCGTTTTCCCTCCAATATCCTCACCCCCTCCCTCCACACAAGTGTTCAAGGGGCACCTTGAATTTGATAAATCGGGGTTCAATTAGACACAACCTGTTTATATATTTGCAATTCTCAAAACTCAAAAAGTGATTTGGGGGGGGGGGGGGGGGGGGGTTGTCGGTAGCAAACAAACAGAAGAAGAAAAAAAAAAGTTATTGACTTGTGTTTTTTTAATAGTTTGAGTGCACAGTAAAGAAAAACTAGGATTTTTTTTTGTTAGAAAACCGTGTCACAAAAACCTATAAAGATGGGGGAGAGGATATTTAGGTGCTTACTGTTGTTTAGTCTTTTTCAACAAACAAAAGGGCCCTAAGAAAAAAAGGCTACAAGGGACTGACTAAATTAGCAGTAGAAGTGGGGGTGTGTGTAATGAAAGAGGGTGGGTTTAAAGATGTTTCAAAGAATAAAACCCGGGGTAAAAAGATATAACACATGAGTAAGATAAAACTTGAGGTTTTTATGGAGTAGTTAAAAAAAACGAGAATGAAATTCTACCTAAAATGACCAGTTTAAACGAAGAAGAAGAAAAAAAACAACAACAGAGTAATGACCTTTTGATTGCAACAACAAAGATGACCACTGGTCAAATTGGCCACCTTAAACACAACCATAATGTTTATGAGAGTAACGGAGCAGCAGTTTCAAATCTTTTATTATAATTATTATACGATTCTTTTTTTCTAAGTTTTCATTTTTTTTCTCTCATAAAACAAAAATAAAAACTTATTTTCACCCTTTTATGTCAGTTGAAAATTGGGTCCACTATAACACTAAAGCCCTCAACAAAGTCGTGAAACCCAATACATAGTGAAATCATAAGGGGCCCTATTATTAAAGGGGGAGGGGGAGTATTGAGCGGAGAAGATCAAGAAGATCACTCAAGTGTTGGAGGTGGAAAGTGGGGGGCTGAACTATTGATACGTCAAAATAAAGTCAATTGGTCAGTGGTCAATAAACCGTTTTTTTTTGTCAAAACCCTCATCTCTCTCCCCCCCTTTCGTCATTACTTTTTATGGAACATATTTTTTTGAAGATTTTTTTTCGGTGTGTGTATTTCCTGTTGATTTTTCAACAAGTAGAATTTCGATTATCCGGAATTCCGGATCTATGTAATCCGGAATTCCGGGTAATCCGTACAAGCTTTAATCATAATATAAAATGTTTAATTTTTTTTTTAATTTATCAGTGTTTTTGAGTTAACTTTCTGATATTGAAGGAGAAAATGGAAGAAAAAACAGCGGTTTTTCGGATTATCTGGACTTCTAGGTAATCCTAACCGACTATTATAACAAAAAGTATTTTTTAGTTTATCAATGTTTTTGACAACTTTCCAACAGTGAAGGGGAGAAAAAGAGACAATTTTCCGGACTTTTGGTAATCCGGAATGGGTCCAGTCTCATTTAATCCGTAAAATGACAATTCTACTGTAGTCATAACACATATAATATACATGGCGAGAAAAAAACTGATTTTTATACCCACTAATTAATATATTCTTTATGGTAATGAATGATATTATTTTTTTGATGTTCATGACACACTTTTTTTTTAAAGTAAAAAAAAAAAATACCAGTTATTTTTATGTTTTAAAAATAACTCGTAATTTGTAATTGACTGTATATAAAGCATTTTTCTACCTTTTTTTTCGGACTATTCAAGATGAGTCATACAGATGTGGTTGCGGAGTTTACGGATATTCACAACAAACTAACAAAAAAAAGAGAGATTGAGAGAGGGGGTCAATTTGTATATAAATATATATCAAAAAATAATGTTTAATGCCACCTGTTCTTGTACTGTATATTGAAAACTGGTGTTTATTTTATTCAGAATCAGAACAACAAAAAAAGGACCCCCTCCCCCTTCTCAGTTTTACCTGTGTGTTTTTTTACCTGTTCTTTCTCTATCTATCTCTCTTTCTGTCTATTTCTCTCTCTCTCTCTCTCTTTTTTTCTAGCCAAGAGATCAAGGACTTTTTTGCCACTAGAAAAACAACAACAACAACAAGCTTAACAATAACAATGAAGAAAGAAAAAAAAATACACGTTTTACAATTTTGCATCATCAGCAGAATTAGTTGAAAACCTTCCTTTATAATACACCTGGGTATACACAGTACAATAATAATAATAACCCTTTTCACAGATTTAAGTTTTTAAAACTTAATGGCTTCAAGGCTTATAATTCAATTCAAGTTTATAGTTTGAAAACAAATTATTACAATTATAGGGTTTTGTGAAGAAAAAAATAAATAAATAAGCTCAACATTTTGAGTAAACCTAAATTAACTTCAACGTTATTTCAAATAGAAAAAACAAAACGGCTAACTCAATTTCTGAATGAAAACCATTTCGTAGTATATTTTTTTTTGTTATGAAAATATTTTAGTTTTGATTCATAATTTTTTTCCACCATAAAGAAAATTTAATGGAGGAGTGGGGGGAAGAGGGTGGAAATTCATCCGGATGAAAACCCAACAACTTTCACTGTTTAGCTCATCCATCAGCTGTCAAATATCATTTTGACAGCTTTTATTTTGACTTTTTGAATTGGAAATCACCTACTAATAATAATAACAGGTCTTCTTTGAATTATTTCACGCACCTTCACACAATTGGATGATATATTTTTTTTTTGCAAATTAGTTTTACTTTGAAAAAAAAAAACTTAAAACAGTAACATAAAAAGAATCAACGCAACAAACAACTTTTGTAAGAAATCCAAAATACGTTACAAACTAGAATAGTAAATGAAAAAATTAATCCTTTACATAAAGGGATTTATTTTTAGCTCAAATAACTGACAAATAATGTATAAACTTGGTTCTCGTTACAGAAACATAAATTATAAAAGTTGTAACTGAGAATACGTTGTGATGTCACTAATTTTTAGAGCTTATTATTTTATGACAGTCATATTATGCTGTACACCAGTCAATGGTAGTTATATGACAATATTTGCCGTACTATTTTGTCTTTGTTTATAAGGTTATAAGCTAGATATGACAATTTACTATGATATGACAGTCATAATTATCTTTCTGTAATGACATCCTCAAAAGTAATTATTGTACTGTAAATTATTTTTTAAAATCATATTATGCTGTACACATAATTTAATAATACGCATATATGACAATATTTGTCATGTAAATGTTTTGTGATCTGGTTTATGTGACTGTCACAAGGTTATAACTTACTGCCATACTAGAGTCGTATTGCCTTTTCTGCAATGAGGCCTCAGGTAACAAACTTTCAACACCTAGATTATTAGAAGAGGAGTTTTTTTTTTTTTCAAAACTACATAATTCATTTAAATCATCATTAGTAATAACAATTATATATGCGTATAATTTAGTTCATCATTAAACAATACAAATGAATTGCTAATTTTTTTTCTCTCTAGTCACTTGATATTTAAATAAATTAACTTTAGAATATTATTTATTTTGTTGTTTGCAAATCTGATGTCGTAAGCGACATCTAGCAGTAATAAGAGCAAACATTGCGATAAAAATATAAATAGTATTTTTCTGCGTTTTTCAAAAACAAAAAAAAAACATGACAAGTTACTTAAAAATTGTATTAATTAAGACTTTTCTTTAATTTCCAAGAGAAGATATAAAAAATTAATATTTATTAAATGGTATAAGTGAGATATGGATGGGGTGGGTGGGGGTGGACGAAAGATTATTAATTTCATTAAGTACGTGAAGGAAGTCTCGTAAGCTCCATATCTCGTCCAAAGTTACAAACTTTGTAGACATTTTTTTTTTCGTTCTTTCTTTCTCTCTATCTATATATAATATAATATAATAAAACTGAGCAAGCAATTTTTTAATTCGTCAGCATCTTAATCATAATGATTCATCCTTACATGAAATTGCACAATGACACTTTGTCGCTAGGCACATATCCTAAAATTAAAGTTTGCAATATCAACAACCACCACCACCACCACCAACCTCCTCGTCCTCTCATAGAACATAAAAAAACAACACTAATTTTACAGGGTGACTTTGTCCACAAGTTTCTTTTTTTTTTCTCATAAAAGGAACATATTGTAATTTTTTATATTACTTTTTTAATTATTTAGTGCAACATAGAAATTGTGCTGGTCAGAAAAAAAGATCACAATCACACTGAAGCTGCCCATTGATGATCATGACTTGAGAGAAATCTTAGATATGATCGATCTCTCACAGTCCAGATCCGTCACTTTTTAGTCATTTGCAAAAGTATCAGATCTGACGAATCTCAGTAAGTTATTCGCCTATTTTATTTCATTTGTCAGCCTGCTTCTTATTGACAAAGAAAGAGCACAGCGAATGCACATGTTCTTCCTCTCACATCTGACGGATCTGATCATTTTGCAAATTTATGCACGAATATAGACTGCTTTAAGTTCGAGATCCCTTACTACCCCTTAGCGGATTGACGTGATCGCAAATTTGGACTGATGGATCTGATCTTACAAACCCATTCATCGATGGATAAATATGGCGGATCTGATATGTCAGTTCTGATCCCACCGTGGATGAGTACCTCGAGAGAGAGAGAGAGAGAGAGATCCCAGATCTGATCTCACAGTTTCAGAAGAGCACAGTAAAGCATAATGGCATGCTCTCATCGCAGATTTCATAGATCTGCCTTATCTTTGCAGAGCAACTAGATCGGCAGATCTGGAATGACATATCTGATCTCTCGAGCCCATTAACGAACGAATCAATGACGAATTTGTTCTGTTATTCAATTCTGATTCCATCGATAATATGCTGTACTTTTAGATCAAAATTCAAGAAGGGAACTGATACTTGAACAAGTTGAGCCCAGACAAGAATTTAAAAAAAAAAGTTGATGCACCCTGTACAGTGCATGTCGCCAAACTCACTAATGAAAATTAGGATTACAGAAGAAGAGGAGCATACGAATAATATTGGCCATTGCAACTTGCAATTTGCAAGAGGATATGGCAAATGGAACAAAGCGAAAGTATGAAGATGATGATGATGACGATGATGATGAATATGACAATGATAGATTGATTTGGCTTAGAGGACATCACTCAGACAATAGGCTAAACTCTGGGCATTAACTGTACCCTCCTCCTCCTTCACTTTATTAGTGTCTAATTCTTTTGAATCTTCTTCAAGAAATATTTACTTATGACGTACGTCAAATAAACACAAACAAACGTAAATACTTGTACAATTAATTCATCTAGACCTACATAAATAGTTTTAAAAGGGTGCATATTGTTTGTATTGGCTGACAGCAAAAGAAAAAAGTTTCCGTCCTTCAACAATCAAATTTCTTTTTTTTTTTTTTTTTTTAAAAAAAATTTAAAACTGTTTATTTTTACGTAACCTTGTCGAAGTATTAAAAGCAGTCATTCTGCAAATTCACTTATCAATATGCAAAACTACCATAGTAATTCTGCCAAATTACTAGCATCTTCTTTCTGCACATGAACTGAAAAAATGTTAACTGTACACTTTTTACTTGCATAATTGGTGATTTTGAGTCAGTAATTGATTTTTCTCCTGATTTTGCACAACACCTAAGCCGTCTGTTTATTTGCGAAAAACCTAGTAACCTAGGCAACCTTACTCACCATTAAATGTTATTTTTAATTTTATCATTCTTCTCACTTTGTCTAGTTAGTTTTGCAATGCTGCCTGCATCATTAATTAGCACGTGCACATTGCCTAAATGAGTAGAAATTTCAAATTTGCTTATTTTGCAAATTTTGCTAACTAGCACAATGCCTAAATAAGTACAGTATGCATTTGCATATTTCATAGTAATTTAGTATTTATGCAGATTGACTGTTTGTTGCCAGAATTCTGCACATTTACTAAAATACAATGATTTTTTTTTTGCAGAATTACTATGTTGCACGTTGTCTAGTGAATTTGCAGAATGACTAATTTTCAACTTTGGCAATAACTAAGGCCTTATTTCCTAAATGCTCTGGGTAAGTCTATGTGTCATACAATGCTGAATATGTTACAAAAAATAGTGACATGATAAGAGCGGCACTGCATTTTTCTGGTGGACACTGGTAAGACTATTAGAAAGTCAATCATTCAAAACCATTTGACGTTACTAATTTTCTGTAACGTTTTCAGCACCTTAAGACACATCAACATAACGAGAACATAATAATAATTATTAATAACTCAAAGGTTTTTTTTTTACTGAAACTTTTCAAAATGTTGGCGTCATTTGAAAATCTTACAGGTGAACATGTTGGCGCACTTCCCAATTAGGGATTTTTTTTCTTTCTCATTCTGACAAACCAGACAATAATCAATCAATCATCCATCTGTTTTCAACCCTTTCACTTGTCAAACAATATCGGTTAGTTATTATTATTCAGTTCGCCAATCTTCTCCATCCACCGGCCACCCCTTTCTTCCATTTTCTTCCTGTTTTATATCATATGGCCCGAATAATAATAATATTAATAAAATGAATACCATCTTTGTCAGTGAAATTCAAATAAATTAGTGGCATTCTTCTTCCTTCGTACAATTTTATAATATTCTATTAGCCACACACAAACACTTTATTTGTATTCTTGGAACTTCATTTCGAAGTAACAAAATAATAATAATAATAATAATAATAATAATAATAATGATGATGATGATGAAAAGGATACAGTGTAAAAAAACAAAAAGTAAAACCCTCTTAATTGCAGGGTGAGTGTTTAGAAGAAAACAAATACAAAGAAACAGCTGAAATTTGTGATCCTTTTTTGCGGGTGTTGTTCCCATCTTTTGTATGGAAATTACAGCCTACTGTCCCAAATTTCTTGTCACAAATTAAAATAAAACTTAGCATATTTTTCTTAACATCATGCTTCTAGTATAACATAGCTTTTTATTGTCAAAAACTTAGTGACAACTTTAAATTTCAGTTCCTATTCTAAACTTTGACCTTTTAGTTTTATGTTCAGATAATAGCAGAATTGTAATTTAAATAAAATTACTGAAAAACTACGTGAATAATTCGTTCTGGAGGTTTCCTAGTAAGTCAAAAAAACTCCGCCTAAGTCGAATACCATTAAGTACTATGTATTTTTGTGTGTAATTACAGATCCAATTGATACGTGGCGTTGCTATTATAAGGGGAAGTACCACAACCGTGTATCTACGAATCCGCCTAACTCGAACCCATGTAAGTTGAGGACTTGCTGTATCGGACATAAGTGTTTGTCCAGTTTAGCGCTTTGACTTGATTAGGTGTTATACTTCACAAATTCACAGAGACAGCATGATTCACTGCAAGAATAAAGCAAATTAGCTGCATATGTTTCACTATCTATTGCAGAACACGAAAATAATCATTTTTCACAAATCTGTATGCAAAAAAAAAACGTTTGCATGTCGTGTAATTAAGTTATCAACTTATCACAATTTATTGCAGCCAATCTCTAGAAAAAAATATAGGCAGCTTGACTGCTGTTTTAAGTGTTTTCTGCAAAAGACATTATTAAGCAAGAACACTAATGCTAGATTGCTAATCAGTATACCCACTAAAAATCCTAAATATTTCTTGCAGGATATTATTAGGAGTGAATCCTTGTTTTTATCTTGAGCAGTTTCATTTCTAAAAAAAAAACCTTCCTGGCTCATCCTTAAAAATACGTCACTTTTATCACTCTTTACCTAACACACATACTGTATAGTGTAGTCACTTCAAGTTACAAATGAGTCATATTTTTGTTATTGTTAACACAATATAACAGGGACATAGTAGAATGCCAATTTAAGTTTTACAATTCTAAACATTCAAGAATACAATTTTCAAGTTGGATTACTTCCAATTTCTAACCACTGAACGAGAAGTGTTTAAAGTACTTCTAATTGAATAGTAGAAGGGGTACCATAAAGTAACCGTTTACAGACACCGCCACCTATTGCAAAACAAGATACATATTTTTAATGCCAAGCAATTTGAACTTTTAATAGTTTTCTTTCTGTGGCTTTTTTGATTTTGAGGTCTTAACATTTAAACCCTTTTTTCTATTCAGTTTGACAATGCAAACAACAAAGAGTATTATGACATACGTTCATAAAAAAAATATATCAAAAAGTGTTTCCTATACATCACAAGTATGTTACATTATCTTTTTTAAAAACAACAATTCTTGGCAGGCAAAACAAAGGAAATTGTATTGGGGGTGGAGAAGGATAAGAAAAAGGTTTTATACCCTCCTCCTTACCCCCCCTTTACAAATATAGTATTGCTGCTGTTGCCATTATCATTGAATTTCACTGGTAAAAGGTGAAAGAACTTAATAAGAAGAACGAAGGTCTCGCCTTGTTTTAATTCTCCTTCCTCTTATTATTATTCTTTGAGGAGGAAAGTAAAAACGACACTCTACAATAATAACACATCACTGGCTACAACAGAGTTGTAATAAGATTCAACAATTTTTTTAAAAAAATCAAAAATTTGTACACATGAGACTCTCCCAGCCATTGTTTTAAAAAAATTACTTATAGGCTTTTCTAATATGAGTCTCTCTGGGTGCTAACACCCTTACCAGTTACCACCTCTTGCCCTATGTCCTCCTTCAAGTAAAAAAGTGAGGTTTTTATTTTGGAGGGTTCATCATGTATCGTGACTGGGGGTGTAAAAAAAAGTTGATGGATTAAAGGTCCAGTATAATATTATGCAGAAAGAAACACACATCTAAGAAAGGCATGGCTTTGCATTTTCACATGGGCTACACAACATTATAAAGTCTCCATAAAATTAATGCATGCATTTAAGTAAGGGTGTTTAAGGCTTGACTGCAAACAATGGATTTCTTAAACTTCTTTAGCATAAAGCTCGTAAATACTCTGTAACAGCAACCATTGAAAGGAGCGTCAACATCAACATCATATCTGTCTTTCAGGGTTTTTTTTCCATTTCATCCCTATTGTTTATATTGTCCATCATCCACCCACTCTCATCCCCATCAGTAAACAAGGCCTGAAAAATGTATCACATCATATTTGATCATTTTCAAATATATTTACAATAATTTCAGTTATATTTAAGTTATACTTAGGATGAAAAAAATGTTGCACAACTTTTGAATTTTAAGTTCAAAAGCTGCATAAGAAACGCTTTGTCAGAAGCAACAACAGAAAATGCAAGATCAAAATATGCAGATTTTGCATAATTCAGAAAACTGCAGTATTTGGGACAAATTATACTTTTCAAAAGTAATTACAATTGCTCAATTTGTCCCAACACTGGAAAAATGTTTTTTTTTTCTTTAAAAAAAAATGCAAATTTACAAAGATTATGCATTCTGAGCAATAAAAGTTTGCAATAAAATTATTGCAAACTTTTGGGCTTTAATTATAATGTTTATTTATTAATTATTTCAAAAACAAAACTGGGCGATTATTGGACCAAATGTTATACTATAATTGCCAAATCTTGCAGTTTATTTTAGTACATTTGAAGCATGTCAATGCATGAAAATAATTTTTTACAGATGCAACTCCAATACCCCTCAACTTTCTAATAAATTATCTATTTCTTCTTTATTACAAAATGTTCAGAAACGTTTTTTTTTTAGATTCTAGACAAATTATTCTAAAAACTGTAGTGTTGACAACAAATTAACAATTAAATTCTGTTTTTTTTTCAACTTTTTTTCCATTTTGTTCTTTCAAAATGGCATTTTAGAAAATTTGGCGTTAATTCAATAGATTAGGAGGGGGAGGGGGCATCCATTAAAATATGTAACATAAGATCTATGAGAGTATATAGTACACTATATTATGACTGTACACAACAACTGCTTTTTTGGACGTGCTTGGCCACCAGTTCAAATTTGTTTTCGACCACAAAACAAAACTCAATACTGTTTTTTTCTGATCGAATTTCAAAAGATTGTTTTAAATTTTATTTTAATAACACTTGAAATAAATATATATTTTATTAAAAAGGGGTGGAAAGAAAGAGGAAAAACTTTTAAGTGAAAGAAAACAAAATACAAACACAAATAACTAGGAATATACTAACAAACTAACAAAATTAGCCAATGGCCACGGTCAACTAAAAAAAAATTGATTTTGTTGACCATTAGTACTTTAAAAAAAACCTCCTTATTAGAAATTTTGAGAGAGGGAGAATGTTACCCTTGTGTTAAAGGGTTAACAGAAATAACCCACCAAAAAAAAAGTGTTGACTACAAACTTAAGTGTACCATCATATTACAGTACTAAGTGTATTTGTGACGTAGACACATGGTGTGTGTGTGACTAACTTTTAGTAAGATTTAGTTACTCGTGAAAATTATATTCTTAATTGACAAACAGATAACTACGATAAACATGCATATCTTTAACGATTAAATAAATGGGTGCAGACTTTTAGAATTTGAAAAAAAAAATAATAATGATAACGAGACGTCAACATCTTTTTTTTAACCAACAAGTCAAGTTTTATATTTTTTTATGATTCTCTAATCTTTTTTAAGATAAAAAATTTTTGATGAAGACCCGTTTTAGAAATTTTATTTTCCACTCAACCTAAAAAAAAAACACATTCATTTGAATCGTAATATAGGCCTATAGTTTGTTTTTGCAGCCATTACAAAATATGCAAATTACAAGAAAAGTTAAGGTTAAGGTTTACATGATTGCATTTCATCATTCAATGCAATTCGATTGATTCAATCAAACTGAATTGAACGTCCGTTTAGAGAGACCATGGTGAAGAATAGAGGTGCAGAAACTGCTTTCATAAACGTGTTCTCTGCCACCAGGGCGGCGCTACATGTAAAGAGGGCTACAATTACATTGTTTCCTATGGGAGTTATAAACGTTTTGGCGTCATTTATGGAAAGAGTGACACAATGTAAAAAAAAATTTAATTTTTAAAGAGAAGGTGTTTTAAAGATAATAATGTAGTATCGACATTACTTGCGATTAGTCAGTTTAATAATTGAGTTAACACTTGCATTGTTAACTAAAAATCTACGATTTTTGATGCATAAAATGCATTAAGTCACATAATTCAACGTATTTCTTATTTAAAAAATGTTTTAAGTTTTAATCAGAAAAGAATTCTTCAGAGAAATATCTTTGATTATTCATTTTCTGTTATTGTGTTTGATTGTTGCTATTATAATACTTTTTGAATGGATTAAACAATTTTTGTGTGCATATTTTGCATTTATATATGCACAAAAACACAATTTCTAAAAACAATTTGCACATTTCTGAATTTTTATTTTCATACAATTGTAAAATATGCTTTCAAAATGTTGCCTACTTTGCATAGAATCAATACAAACTTGTATTAAACTGACTATCAAGTGACCATACGAATGACTGTCCATAAAAAAACCGTCAACTATACTTCCTCCCTCCATAAATCCCATAAAACGACTAAAATAAACAACTTTCTACGCGCGTATCTCAAAAGTTGTAGTCAGTCATCCTTCAAAAATAAAATAACTTCACTGTAAAAGTTCTTTTTATTTTCTTCATCTTTTTTTTTCATAGAATCTAAACATCTTTCTTGGAAATTGTTGTTTAAATTTATTACCACCTTGAACCTTTACGTGAGTCTAGTAATAATAAAAGAGGCTCGTAATATTAGTAATTGTACCGTTGTAATTTACGACTAACCTCCCAACCCCCTTTTCTTTTCTTAAATTCAATGCTTCAAAATGCAATTATCATTTCAGTTGTTTAAAGTTTTTATTATTACATCCCATCCATCTATCCATCCACCCTCAACAATTTTTTTTTTAGAAAAAAAATCCATTGAATAGTTTGGAAAAAGAAAATGAATCAAGTGTTTGTTTTCTTGGTTCATCATGTTGTTACTCTTTGTACTTTTAAAAACATAGTTAATATGAAACTCCCTCAAACAATTGTTTAGATTCCAATCAAGTCTCAGAGGTTCAGACACTCAAGTTGAATTTCATACTCATTTTTTGTGGTCATTTGAGGAGGGAAACATTTCTTCAAGATAACACAAAAGAGCCAGGATGATGATGATGAGTTAGCAGAGAGACCTACTTGCACATATGCCTATTTTTTGTGCATGTTTTAAGAAGATTGAATCATCAAAATCTCAGCTGGAGATGAGACATTATATCATTTTCCATGATGACTTTGGGGTAGTTGTTTGTTGTTCTACAAATGTATATGTTCAGAGATTTGGTCAAGACTCAGGACTCAAAACATCCTTTTCCTTATACTAAAATAATTCTGTCTTTTTCATTGATATAGGTTCCCAAACTTTTGTTTGTGCTCACAACATAGTATTATTTACCTGGAGAAATAGTGGTACACTAGTGTGCCACGGTAAACAGTACACTCTTTGGAAACCACCTTTTTAAGGGTGTGTCTAAGTAGATAATAGGAAAGTTTTGTTTATTTTGAATTTTCAATAGTTAAAATTTAATTGAAAATATTGAATTAATATTAACATTCAATATGTCATCCAAAATTTCGTTGCAAACCCTTTGGGAATCACTGATCCAGCCTAGTACTGTACTGTGTTCAGACTAGCACTTAATACGTGCAGTATTGAATTCCCTGCTCAATACCTTATGGTTTCTAAACACACACCAATCCAGTATTCAATCCTGGAATAGCTAGTCCCACATCGTAAGGTGGATTCCATACTGGGTTAACCTAAATTGCACATACCCATCATGCTTTTCAATCAAGATGACTAAAGGCGACGCTGCTAAAAACCAACAAGAACTCAAAATTTCAACAAGGTTATGGTTTACTGTACTTATATTGCTGTTCAATGAACAGTAATATAAGTACAGTATATATGGTAATCCTGAAAACCGGATTGGAAGTGGTTGTCTGGACACAGTAGTGGTTTCAATACTGCTTGAATACCCCATTTACTACTAATAGGTAATACAATTGTGGTTACAGTCTGAACACGCTATTATAGGGCTTGAAATTGGTGTTTATATTCATTCCTTCGTCTTAATCTGACAATATCTAACACAAGTTACACAAAACTATGGTAAATCAAACTTTACAAATGCAGTCATACGTCGACTTAACAATACCTGGCTATAACACATTTTTTTCAGGTTTTTCCCCTCATTTGGGATATTTTTTCCATAATGATAATACACTGAAAAAAAAATATTCAAATTCCGACTAGTTTACCAATTTTTTTTATCAAATTCCGACAGTCAAAGCGAGTCATGAAAAAGAACTGCATCATTTCTAAATTTCAAGTATAATAGTGTCGATTTAGAATATTTTTATTCCACTGAGTATTCTCGAATTCTTTTGATTTTACGTAAATTCCCCTCGATTTTACGTAAATTCCCCTCAGTTTTCCCTGAGTTTTCTAACCAAAATTTCAAATTCCTCGAGAATTCCAGAATGTCAAAGTTTTCTTATTTCTTCTGTGGGTACCCTCTAACCTCTACCTTGCTTCGGTTTAAGTTTTGATAAAATATATTTGAAGCAAATATTCCATGGCATTTATTCTGCTTTCTAGTCTTGACTATAAAACACATGCTATAAAATAAAAAATAATAAAAATTCAAAATGAATTTAGCAGAACTTTAAAAAAGCAGCAAAAAAAAACACATTTAATAATTCTTTCACCAGTTTTTTTTTAAAAAACCTCGACATTTTAAGCAAAACTCGACATTCAAGTTGTGTCGTCCATAAACGTTTTTTTTCCTCTTGTAAAAAAATATTTAAACTATAAGTAAAGACAGAAATTCACCGCATGCCAAACTATAAAATTCTCTATGTAACGTGTATTTATTTTTTGTGGCCATTAGAAAAAACATAGTAAAAGAAGGGTGAGGGAGTGGATTTTTAGGAGGGAGGAAGATGGTAAAACACGAAAGAAAAAAAAATACCATGCGTTTTAAAGTATTGAAGGGAGCTGCAACATTTTACTGACAACATACTGAAAAAATAAACAGTGTAAAACCCATTTGTGTTTGTCAAACCGGCATTTGATTTGATTGAAAGAGGGGTTTAACGATGAAGGGCATGGGGAGGGTGGGTTACTTTTCTCAGTAATGCTGCAACGGTAAGATCTGCAAGCAGATGGATGACGTCATGTGGTTTATGCAGCTGTGAGACGTCATGCCAGCTAACAGGTCATCGTGGACCCTTGCCGATCAAGTGTACAAAAGCTGTACAGTGGTACATGTATTAAAATAGTTATGAGTAAAGCGTCGATCACATTGGCAATATTTAAAGCAACATTAACTGCAATGTGTGTCCTTGAATTAATTGCAATTGCCAATGTGATAATATTCTTGCAAAAATTAAAGTGGTTTTTTGTACATCGTCTTACAGAAAATGCTGATTTTTTGTTTTTCAACAAGAAACTAATTCATAATAATATTTGACTTCTTTTTTGGACGGAATCTTGCGAGAAAAATAGCCAGTGTGATCGCTGCGTAAAGATAACACGCATGTGCAAACCTGTTTTTTTTTTTTTTTTTTTTTTTTTATAGAAATTATACGTTTTATGCAAATAGAAAACAAACCGAAATTATCTGTCATAGCCGTGCCTGGGAATTTACAGTTCTGGACATAGCCTAATCTATTTCTTTTGTTTTTATTTCAAAAAGTTTATTTTGAAGATATTTTTCATGTTTTTTTCTTCAGTCTATACTAAAGTAGCGATCACATTGACAATATTTACACCAAGATTTGTTACAATGTTTTCATTGAATAAATTGCAAATTTGTAATTGTTAATGTGATTGAAAACTTTTGCAAACTCTTGCACACACTGACTTGCAGAAGAAAAAGCACGTTTTATAAGACTTTTGCAAGGGTTTACATTTGACACATTTATTGCAGTAAATATTGAAAAATAGCCAGTGTGATCGCCTTTTAAAGAGGATTAATTCTCAAACACGATGTGCAATTCATTTAAATTTTAAACTGATCTTAATAAAATGGAAGTGTATTTAATCAGCTTGTTTTTTTAAAGTGGATGATAACGGCGGAAAATAGAGAGAGAGAGAGAAAAAAAAACATCACCCCACCCACCATAAAAAGAAAAACTTGACGAAAAATTCGAAAAAAAGGAAGAAAAAAACAACTTGTATAAACAACTTTTAGTTTTGAAAAGAAATCTCCAAAAAAATAAGACTAAATATTGTAGCTTCAAGGTACAAGTGCAGCCAAATAAATTGACCTTATCATAATTGATAAGAAAAGTGTCGAAATGTTTAATGCTATAAATAAAATAGTTCCAAATTCTAGGCCTAAATTGAACACTGACTGCCACACAGGAGACACAAGGCACTTTTTCAACAACAACTAAAATCATGCGGAAAGTTGCAACTAAATCCATCCAGCGTGCGACACCTGGTTTCATAACATGCTCAGCCTCTTCTACTAACTTATAACACAAGCAAACGACATCCTATATAGGCTATAGCACAACTGTATGTTACTGGCTGTGTCATTTAAATAAGTTACAGCTCTATGTACAATGTTCCCAGAAATTACCCATTTTCATTTTTACTAAGTTTTCTAGTATTTCAAAAATAATTTCGTTTATTTTTCTATGGTGAAAATACATTAAACATTTAGTAGAATTGTACCGGACTGAATCCAACAGATCCACATTAAAACATTGAACTGCATCTCTTATTCCACAAGCGTAGCGTGTGAACATTTATCTTAAAATGTCTTCTGTTAACCCTTTTATGTATGTTATACATACGAGCAAAGCAAACTAAAAAAAAATACTTAAAAAATTTCTCTTTTAATTATAAAATATAACGAGAAAAGTGAAAAATGTGGTGAGTTTTCTAGCTTTTACATAAATTTGTTTTGTTTTAAACAAAATTAAAAATTCCTTGAAAATTTCAGGTTTTCTAGGTTGGTTATGTTATCTGATTGGGCCTTGGGGTGTAGTAGCTGAGCCACTATGGTGCTCATTATATCTGCCCCTTTTTATGTTGTTCTCTCACTTGCGTTTGTTTGTGTGGTTTTGTCCAGGAATGAACTGCTGCTGGTCAATCATGCATTTTCCACATGGATTTTAAGTTAAGTTAGTTTTATAATGAAACAAATAAGTTTAAAAATAGCGCAGAAAATTGAATAGAAAATAAATGGTAAAATGACACATTTTTATGGTAACCAAGAAACATAAAAATAAGAAAATTTGCCAATTTTAATGATTGATCAGTGAAAAAACCTAAACATATGTGGAAAAAAATGCAATTTTTTTGGCTCGTTAAGCTCGCATAGCAAAAATTTCATTGGGAAGGAAGTTTAACAGATGACAGTGGGTGCGAACAGTCGATACTTTAAAGAAAGCCACAGTACTATCAGTGCCATCAAGTAGTGATTACTTGTAACAGTGAAGTTTCAATGGTTACCTACTGTAACTTTTTTACAAGACAAAAATTAGCTCAAATTGCTCCGGAATCCTAAATTTACAAAGTTTATTTTCAACACGAAATTATTTGCACATATACGAAAAAAAACAATATGAATTTATTTCGAATATGTAATTGTAAATATTGAAAATAGTTCAGCAAATATTAAATTAATTTTAAACTCTTTTCTGCATATTTCACCAAATTGTTACAAATTTAGTCTGTAGGCCCTACTGGTTACTGTTATAGGAGGAGGTGGAAAAATGTCCCGAATTTCATAACCACGTCGTCGTCTCCTTGGTTTCATTCAGTTTATCCCAGTCTGATGTTATTTTGTTTGCTATAATAGCCTATGTTGATACAGATAATAAAATCATTTGCGTCACATCAAGTGATGATAATAAATTTGCTTCTAATAAGTAAAAATAAATACACGTCTCATTGACAGTCATTGTAAACCATAGTTTAGTTAGTCATAGTATTTATTTTTCTGTGTAGATAGCCGGTGGACCCGTCATCATATGACCATGATGGAAAATAAATGATGAAAGTGTTAGAAATTACTAGAAATACTGTAAATAGTGACTATTAGTGAGTGTGGCCTAGATGGAAAAAAAAATGTTTTTCAATTGTCAAATAACATGGAAGACGTGCCAATTTTATTGAACGAGGACGTTTGTATCGTGTTCTCTTCCTTTATAAATGACCTCTACTATTGCCAGTACAGTACAAAACGGACCACAGGGGGTGCGCATTTGAAAATGTTAGTTTCTTTGAAATCTATTCCAGTAACTCCTGTAGTAAAACAAGTCAAATAACATCCTGTGTAATAAATCCTAATTGACTCATTAATGGCTGCATATATTATGCAAATGTTGCTAATTGTTAGAAGCTGACACTTCTTCTACAATGATTCTATATTATTAATTGCATCTATATAAATTGTTTCTTTTTTAAAAAAAAACTATTGTTTTCTAATGTATGGTATAAGAAATAAACCTTGTGTTTAACAAAACACAAATTATATATTGTTCTCAAATGCAATTAATACCTTTTTTAAACTACAACAATTAACTGCTATTACCTAACCAAGGATATAGTTAACTGCAGACATGCTAGAAGTGGCACAGTTCGGGAATAATCATACACACTGACTTACACTTACAAAGTGAAAACCCGTGGGTTTTTATTATGCACGTGTGATTCCTCCCTAAATCCTCGCCTTACATTTATCAAGTTAGACAGACTCATAGATGATACATATGGTTGTAGTACTTCCACTTAAAATAGCAACGCCACCTATCAATTGCAACTATAAACCCTATAAGAATACATATTACTTAATGGCATTCGACTTACGCAGAAACCTCTAGAACGAATCAACCGCGCAAGTTGTGGACTTACTGTACTATTGTTTTTGTATTACTATTTTTTTAAAAAAATCTGTGGTTAAATGATATTGTCACTTAAAAAGTCGGTTTCACTTCCTGTTAAAACAGTTGCGCATTTTGTGAAATTTTTATTAATCATGCAGTTAAAAATTTAGTGATCTCACTATCCGCCATGTTGTTTGTAGGCTAAATTTGTTTCAACACAACAAGTGACATTATTTAATCATTCAATAATGTGGTTAACCAGATTGTGTCAATGCTGTTGAGTTAACCCCATTGTTCAGAAATCTCACCATGGTTAATGTGTAACCACATTTGTTTCCACTAGAAAATTAACTGTGGTTAACCTTTTTAAACTCCAGTCTATTTTTGTAAAAAAAATTTTTGTTAAAAATTAGTACAGGATATTTGAGTGAGCTAAAATCAATTCTATAACTGTCTTTCACCTTCCATGACTCCTATTAGTTTATTCCAATATTCAATTATTCAAATATGTGAACAACATATTTTCAGACAAATTTGATAGAAAAAAAACCTATGTTCACCACTTTTAAATAAAAGTGTACTAGGAAACGGACAAACTAAGTGTTTCCTGCTCGTAGCTAGTGTCTGATGGAGCAATTCACTTTATTCCTAGTTTAATAATTAAATTTTTAACTATTTAGACATGTTTTGTTTAAAATTCTCAGAAATAGTTGTTACTCTGCCATCTAAAAATAAAAGTATAGGGTTGCTTAAGAAAGGTACTAAATGGTGTACATATTGGTATTAATACTGTGTTAACTATGTTAACCATTGTCACCATAAGCTTTTTGGTGAATCAGAAAACAACTTTCAAAAGTGTTTTTAAAACATGACAGCAACTTTTTCAAGCTTTGATATCAAGTTAGTTGTCAGTAAGGAAATATAATTTGCAAATTTAAAAAAAAATTGTATTAATTTAATCCTGGAACTTTATTGTGAATTAGAAATTGTTCGTTTCTCACGTACAGTTATGACTTAGGAGAATTTAAAAAATTTAAAGCCCCCTCGTCTAAACACTCCCAATTTTCCAGTGACTAAACTTCACTCAGGATTAAGCTCTATAAATGTATCTTTTATTAATTTTTTTATAGATTTTACAATATATCATATATATTTATTTATAATTGTAAATCTTATCCTGTAAAATCCCATAAATAGGATACTTCCCCCATCAAATGTAATCCAAGAAGACATTTCATATTCCATTTATTAGTGATGTCCTTCACTGAAAATTCATCCAGACAAATAATAACACTGGACTTTCATCCATAGTTGATATTCTTTAATATAATATACAATGATTATATCCATCATCAGTGTTTCATCACCAACATTCTCTGGTATCTAGGATATGGCAAAATTGTCTGGTCCACTCACTCTCTTTCTCTCCCCCCCAATACAAAAAAAAAGCTTATTAAAATTTAAAATGTTCCCTTGCAAACATTTCAAAGTTCACCACCATATTTCCAAGATCCTCCCCCTTCTATATATTTTGGATATTTGAACTTCTTTTCTTAAAACATTAAAGTCTAACTGAATAGAGAGACTAAACTTATGTCTGTTCTGTTTCGTGTCCAAATTTGAATCCACTTTTAAAAGTTTTAAATATGATACATTACAGAACCCTCAATGACACAACCAAACCCCCCATTTATATATTATTAGTGGGTGGTGGTGGTGGTAATGGTGAAGCAACATATATATATATGTTCCAAAAATGACCTTTCTTTGACCACTGCACCAAGTAATGCAACTCTCTTTTAAATAGTTTATGGTTCAAAGGTCAAGAGCAATTGTAACTACCACGATAAGACTCCAAGTCTATAAAGAAGTCACACAAGCTTGACCAATTTCACTTGATATATTATATTGGATGTTTTTGGACCACCAAAAAAAAACACAGAAGGAAGGGGGGGGGGGGGAGAAAAAAATTCGTTGAAATAAAAGCTATCATGTCCAGTGGCCCACTATTTGTGACACGTCTAAACCAAAAGTGTTGTAAATTAGTATAACACTAATGAATAGAAATCAGTTGAATCACCTTATGTTCTTGTGTAAACTTTTGGTTTTGCCTTGAGACATAACAGAGTATTATTCTGATTCACAATTTGTGGCTTAAACCTTTTTTTCTCTTCTTCTTCAAAATCCTACGTCATCATCAGAGATGATCATTAAACAATTAGATGACGTGTCTTGATTTTTATTAAGAAGAAGAAGAAGAAAAAAAAAAAGGACGACTTCCCCAACCCTGGCCTATTAACCCAGATGTTCCTTTGGTACTTTTTTAAATTTTTGGGGCACTAGTTCGCTCTGAAAATAAATGTAGGCCTTCATAGGGGTTTATGGAGGTGTAAGTACAAGTCAGACTTAAAATAAAAACCGCAAGGTCGTTGCCTCCATACAAAAAATAACGCCTTTCATATAATAAGAAAACAGGCAAAATATAGCTCTCAGGCTATATAGGCCTAAAAGTTCACAATTTCGTATGAACATTAAAAAAATATCGTCCTCATTTTTTTTTCTTCTTCTTTCCTTTCAAAAGAATCTTTTGTAACATTTTATTATTTTATATAATTTATTTTTGTAATCTCTTTTTGAAAAGTTAGAAAAAACGTTTACCATAAATATCATGCCAGACTATATATATACATGTATAATATAAAATTTAGGTTATGAACACATTTGGATTGTTTGTTTTTCCGTCAAAATCATCAACGGTTAAAAATGATGATGAGTTTGTGTATATATCTGACACCCATCAGTTCAATGACCTTTTTTAACGTTATGCCAAAGATTACAGCTAAACTAAGCATGAAATTAAATAAAGAAAAATGATTACAAATAAGATGATATATAAGGCATTCAAAATTTCAACTATAGGTGAAAATTGATTGATTTCCTTGAAATGTACATAAGAAAGAGGGGGGAGGGAGGGTCTGAAAAATGTATTGTATTTTATAAGTACATCACTTATGTGATGAAATGATGAATCAAATAATAATTTTGTACAGAAGTAAATTAGAAACAAAAAAATGGCAGGATATGGAATAAAATCAATTCACGTTGTTTTGGTTTAAGGTGCATAAAAACAAAACACCTAATTTTTTTTTCACTTCCGTTTCACCTTCATTAAAACCTCCATTGACTGACACACAATGGCAGTCGTTTTCTGGGAGGGGAGGGGGGTTATTTTTCAACAGTTCCATTGTCCATGACAAGAGTCTTGTCTACTTTAGTTTGACCTTGTTTTATTCATCAAGATCATTTTCTGAGAGGGCGCTGATGTTAATGGTCAAGCCTCAACAACAACAACAAAAAACCAAAGACACAAAATAACAAAGAAAGTTGGCACTTGAAATTTCTTACTAGAACCCTCTAAGCAGGATTCCATCATAGATATTATCAAAAGTATTCCCTAAAACATTTTTATATGTTGGAACCTTATTTAGATGTTTTAAGTGCAAGTTGAGAGACTATCAGCATGAATAAAATCACTATGATGCAATATCTGGTATAACCGTTTAACATGGTGTGTGTTTCGCTTTTGGTAAAAATGTTCAAGTGGATGGACAGTATGTCTATTTGAGTACTTAATGCACTTTAAATTGCGTTTCAATTTTGTTCAAAACAGAAGATTAAACGAGAAAACTGACCACACGTTATGTTAAATGACTATACCAGATATTGCATCATCCTATCTATCTATATATATATATATATATATATATATATATATATATATATACACTTAATTGGAAATGTGTATTAATAGAGATGCTGGTGTCATCTACTAGTCCTTTTCTGAAACATAATATCCATGCAGATAGTTTCTTAAAGCACTTCAAATTTGGTCCAAAATATAGGGAGTGATATAGACAAATTGCATGACTCACTCATATTAAAATGAGATATTCTAGGTTGAAATTTGTATTTAATGACAGTAAGATATATATGTATTTTTTTCAAGACTTTTTAGAAGTATTTTACAGCTGCTCAAAGTTTCCTTTTCTTTTTTGACATCAATTAAAATAAAATAGAAATATCGTCTATTTTTTTTCTGAATAAAGGAACTTTTTTTTTCTTTTTGTAACAATTACTTTTTTTTAAGAAAGAAAAGGTTTATACATAAAAAAAGAAATATGGCCAGGTGCTTACTTTTGTTCTTAATATATATCTGACAAGATTTTAAGGTGAGACACCCACCCACCTTTTTTTTTTCTTCTGACTGCGGAAGTGTTATTTTGCACTATAACTTTTAAAAAGGAAACCCTTCAAGATGGACACACCAGGAAAAAGCCACTTATTTTTTTAAAAAAAATAATCTCCTTCTGAGTCCTGACTAGGTTAATTTTATGTATGACCAATAATAAATAAGGACCTGTACCCTTACACTCAAGCCCAAAACGCCACTTTTTTTTAAAAAAAATAACAGCAGATGGTTTTCTTGCTATGTAACAAATTTTACCAGATGTTTTCACGGAATAAGAAAAACCATCAATTTTTTTTCTAGACCCAACAACATTGTAGAGGGTCTCTCTCTCTCTCTACATTTAGATATTTACAATCTTTAAGATCATTTTTGCCCTTGTTTTTTTGTAATATCCCCCTTTTTTTTTCTTCCTCTTTGTTTAAGATAAATTGGGTTTCTATCATCCCTCCTTCTTCCTTTAATTACAAGTTGGGAAAAGAAGGGTAAGAAAAATGAGGGAAGAATCTGGGAACTAATGACGGAAGTATTTGGTAAGGATGACCTTGAAGATGAAATTCATTTTGAGGGGAGGAGGAGGATAAGGTGGGCCTTTAAAAGGGTTATATAACTTCTTAACAGGACTTACAGGAAGTCTTTTGTCACACACATTATTTTTTTTGTTTATTTTGAAAAAAAAAAAACTGTTGTTTTGAAACTATTTTGTCTTAAAAGAAAAATATACACTTACCATTTCATTTAGTCATTTCCGGTCTGCAAACTAAACAAATGTTTTTTTAGCATTTTCAGAGATTCTCAAAAAAAACCTTGGATGGACACTGTCCATTATTACAAATCTAAAATAGGGAAAAAAATACACAAAATTCTTAAATGCCCTACTTAATACAAATACACAAAAAAAACGTGAATTTATTTCATGTGTCAAGTTCATTCATTGTATTTTTTTTTCATCATCATCTTCAAATGTTTCTTGTGTCTTGATTCTTGAATTGTTATAAGTGAGAGAATAGAAAACAATGGACAATAATAATGTGGGTCAAGGCCTATTCCCCCCTAGTATGTGTTTTTCTTGTTTTAAAAAAAATCTAATCCCATTTTTCCACTTTGAGGTATTCTTTTTTTTTTACCTCTCCCTTTATTTTGGAATCCCGTCATCATCATCATCATCATCTTTATTTTAATTCAGAGCATTTTGCATCTGCTCTTCTACTGTCATTGATAACAATGAATTGAACAAAGCGGAAATCAAGCGGAGAGTTTCCGCCCGTATAATACAGGCCTTCATTATAACATCAACAAAAAAAAACCACAAACTGAAAATTGGTGGGAAAATACTCAAAATAGGGACAATTTTTTTATATTTATGTACCATAGAATTACTTATAATATGGGCCCCCCCCCCCCTTCTAGCACCTGAAAGTCGGAAACTATATTATTCTTCTCTATATGACCTTTTGTTTCACATTGAATTACACTTGATTCAAAATCTTTCTCTGTCTTCTTCCTTAAGAAATTCAGATTATACTGTAGTTTAAAAAAAATTGAAATTTTATATAAATTTAGTCAATGTGGAAAATGAGTCATTTTGCAGATTCACTAGTCAAATGTGTAAAACAACCGATCTGATAGTAAATCCTAACATTTATAGTGTTTTAAGACAATGTGCAAAATCTGTATATGAAAAACGAGCCAATCTTAATGGTTACATGTGGACATTACTCGTTATTTTAGGCATTCTGCAATTTGCTTGAAACATTGGTAATTAGTACTAATTACTAATTGGTGTTTTTTACAGTGTCTAGGAATTGTGCAAAATCATTGACTAGTTCAATGAATGGTAAATAAAAGTTGTGCCATGTGAGTTTTGCTAAATGTGCCGCGAAATTTGAAATATTAAAACATTCAATATTTTTAATATTTTCAAATAAAGTTTAATTATTGGAAAAAAACTTTCGTACTATAATTGTAAGCATTAAACCAGTGGTTCCTAGTGTTCGCTGTGGCACCTAGTAATTCTGTGAGTTTTTTTTTTCTAGGCGTGCCGCAACTTCTTCAGGCAAAAAAATGGTGGCGCTGATCAAGCGCCAAATTGAACAAGCGCCAAATTGAATAAGCGCCAAATTGAACAAGCGCCAAATTGAATAAGCGCCAAATTGAACAAGCGCCAAACTGAACAAACGCCAATCTGAACTAACGCCAAACTGAATAAAAGCCAAATGGAACAAACGCCAAACTGAATAAAAGCCAAATGGAACAAACGCCAAATGGAACAAACGCCAAAATGAACAAGCGCCAAACTGAATAACCGCCAAACTGAATAACCGCCAAAATGTGATAAACACATTGTTAGGTTAGGTTTGGTTAGGTTTGGTTAGGTTAGGTTAGGTTAGGTTAGGATTGGTTAGGATTGGTTAGGTTTGGTTAGGATTGGTTAGGATTGGTTAGGTTAGGTTAGGATTGGTTAGGTTAGGTTAGGATTGGTTAGGTTAGGTTAGGATTGGTTTGGTTAGGTTAGGATTGGTTAGGTTAGGTTAGGTTAGGTTAGCATGTTTTGTTTGTAAATCTGCACAGTCTGACGTCTATAAAAGCTCAAAATATTTGGACCATCAGAATTTACAAAAAACCTGAATAACCGCCAAACTGAATAAACGCCAAATGGAACAAATGCCAAACTGAATAAGCGCCAAATGGAACAAACGCCAAACTGAATAAGCGCCAAATGGAAGAAACGCCAAACTGAATAAAAGCCAAAAATTTGGCGGTTATTCAGTTTGGCGTTTGTTCAATTTGGCGCTTATTCAGTTTGGCGTTTGTTCAATTTGGCGCTTATTCAGTCGCCCCAAAAAAATGCTGTGCCGTAAGAAAAAAAAGTGTGGAAACCACTGGAGTAGGTAATTTACACAACTAATAAACTTTTAAATTACAAAGAAATATCAATATTGTAAATAAATAAATAAAACTGCCATTATATAATATGACTGTTACTAGCTATTACATGATTTGAATTGTGTCATAAGTTTACACAAGATTCATTTTGATATTTGATATAGGAAAGCTAGTAAGTAACTTTGTAAACTTGGTACCATTGATTCGGTTAGTACAGGAGTAAAAATGGAGTTTTGGCCTACCAAAAAACAAACATATTTGAGTCCATTTTATTAAGACTTTCATACTTCTAATGATAGATGAGGCTATGGAATAATTATAATCACCACCTGCACCTGAAAATGCAAGTTAAAAACCAAGGTTAAAAACGATTCCCATTTTTCTTAGGGGAGAAGAAAATAAAATGGAACCAAAACCCCTATCTTCATTTTTTTAAGGTACTTCATTCAAGAACTAAAAAGATCCATTGTGAAATAGGGGCCTCTTTATACCTAATTTTACGACTAAAGGTTTTCATGTTGCAAAGGCAGCTGAGAAGAAACAAAAGGAACGCCTTAAAAAAAAAAATGAAAAACGTTTTGATTCTAAAATTCGGTTCTGAAAAAAAAAACACCTCAATGTGCATTTTTAAGGTGTAGAATATATATTTATTAAAAATTTACATTTAAGATTAGATTTTATCAAGAGCCATCTTTAATTGGAATAGGGGAGGAAGAAAGTCATTAAAATTAATATATTGAAACAGGAAGATTCCTAGAAGCGACATCTGGTGATGGGCGCCAGGGGCGGACTTGTCTATCAGGTAATGCGGCATTTTCCCGATGGGCCCGCTTAGTTTGAGGGTAGGTTTTTCTATGAGAGGAGGGGTCCGTTTTAATGACGAAACTCAATAAAAGTTTAAAAATTGCACAAGAAAAAGTCTACAAAGCTGATTTTTTTTAGTAATAGAAAATCCAAAAAAGTAAAATGACACAATTTGGGGGAAAAAAAAGACTAGAAACTAGAAAAAATATTTTAGAAAGAAGATTTCAGACATTTCTTTAAAAAAAATGTTGCTCGCTAGTGAAAAATAGAAGAAATTCTGGGCATTTTTTGAGTTCTTACTGCGGGCCAGCCGAGCAAATCATTTTTCCCGGGCTTTTTTTTTCTTCTTCCAGGCCGCCCCTGATGGGCACTCTACTGCTATATTTATACACTAACCTACAAACTGAATAAAATGGAATTACTTTTTTTCTCTCTTAAGTTTAGATTCTGATTTAAATATTTTTCTTATAACGACTTCGAAGAAAAGGAGAAAATTGAGAGGGTTGAGTAGAGAATTGTGGGTTTGGAGTTAAAGTGGCGTGGAAATTCTTTCAACCGTTAAGTTTTTAAACTTAAGATATCAGGCAAGATTGTTGTTGTTCATGCAGAAAAAAGCAAAACTTTTTTTTAAGGAAAAAAAAAAAGATTGCCATTGCTCGAAATTAACGCATCATGCATGGGGTCCACACCACTATCCATGGGAAGGACAGTCTCACAGATGATAATAAGTTTAAAAAAATGGATGGGAAAAAAACGAAGATAAAAAAATGTGCAGGCAGGCAATGTAGAAAAATAAAAAAGGCATACACAACAATTATGGTTGTTTCTTGTATGCATGTTTATTATTCTTACTCATGAAGAGCACTTGAAAAACGTCTGGAGTTCACCTTGACCCACTAACCTATAGGGGGGAAAAGGGAGAAACACCATAGAAGGGTACTTAGAGGGGACTTCTCTAACGAATGTAGTGGGAACCATCCCCTCCCCACCCCCAACACATGTATATAAAAGGCAAATTCATAGCTACAAGTGTTAAGAATTTAAAAATTAAACTCAGTTAATGCACATGGTTAATTTAAAAGTGGTTTTGTAAGTAAATTTGCCATATTTGTCAACACAGTTCACAAAACTTCACAAAAATGAACGCAAATTTAATTAAAATATATATTAAACCATCAAGTCTTATGCTAAATATTTTCATAATGATTATCTTTTAAAATAAACTTTTTAAAAAAACTTCATGAATTTTCCAGGTTTTCCTCCTGTCTTAAGTTGCTAATAAACTAGATTCTTCAAAGATTCTAAAAAGTTAAAACTAAAGTTGGGCAAAATATGTACATTTTGGATCTACTGTATATATAGGGTCCGGCAGTAGGTATTGACAGTTTTTATCGTGTGATTGTCAGCTTAGTAATTGAAACACAGAAATTAAAACGGAACATATTTATTCTATACATAATGCAGTTTTCAAATATGCTTATTTTTAAAAATTATGTTAGACAAATGTGCTCCTTCTTGTCTTTCGGATTCTTAGAGCAGGCCTGCTGCGAAAAGATTGCATGACACGGTGCAATACATCTGGGCCGATCGCTCTTAATTTCGTTGGTTATGTTGTTTCTCAACTCCTGTAATGTGTGGGGCCTGCCGTCGATGCCATTGCAAAATTGTGTTTCGTGTAGGGATCCTACCACGCCTAGGAATATCATATTCTTGACGAAATTGCCGCTGAGCCTCGATTATGCTTCCTGTTCGAATGAACACCGTAACAAAAAATTCGTTGCTGCACAGGCCAAGAATTCATGGCTACTGAAACTGCATAACATATTAAATTTATTGCGCAATATACTGTCCTCCACTCAATGTCTGTCTTCCCACCACAGCGCTCACAAATGCGTCAGTACCTATTGCCGGACCCTGTATAATTATTGTAAATTTGAAATTTATGGATTTTGAGCAGATATATCCCTCTAGAAACCTAAACATTTTACAAAAAAAAATGAACCCCAACCCATTTAGCCCACAATGCTTGAGAGGTGGGCCAGGCATGGTTTTTTTGTCAAATCCCACCAAGCCACGAGGTCCCCCAGAGCCAGGAATCCAAACAAAGCATGTGGAGCCCATGAAGCCAGTGTGCTTTTCCCACCTAAAATTACCTGCCCAGTTCCAACCAAACCCATGAACTGGTCTGGGGTTCTGCAAAAAAACAAACAATAAAAAACTGGAAAATAGGCATTATTAAGTCAAATAGTAGCCTCACAACAACCCAAATATGTAATATTGGCACCTTGGAATAAAATTTTAGATAGATGCAATTTTACGCGCATAGGTGGTGTTTTTAAAATATACTAAGTTTGTGAGAAAAACAAATTTGGCACATTTCACCCGTTCGGCATTTGCCAAAATGTGCCATTTTTGCTATTTTTAAATTAAAACATCCTCAAAATTCATACCTAAATTCACGAACAAGAATTGATACCTGAGGTTCTTGTTCACAAAATTTGAATTTTATAAAATTATTATGCAAGTATTCATGTAACAGAGGGACAACAAACAGTCCAATTGCAGCAGCATACATGAAACCTATAATCCTCCATTAAAGAACAAATACAAGATTCTAATAAACAGTCACAGGAATGGAAAAAAAACCACTTTGAATAATATATTACAATGAATAAACAGCAAACAATGAAGTCTTCTCAACTACTTGAGAAATACATGAAAATGTTAAGCCGTCATTCCTTTTACAAATATAAATAGGCGTAGTCCTTTTCAAACTCGCACAACATTTGCATTCGAGTTTTACTTACTAATGGCAAGATGATGTCGTTTTCTTGAAGAAAAAAAAAACAATAACTACTAGTACTACTACTACAATGGAATGTTGCTCAGCCTCAAGCCACAATATATAATTTTTTTTTCACTATCACAATGAACATAATAATGTAGCTGGGATGAAACTAGCAAGACAACAACGTGTTTTTTTTTTCTTTTCTTCTCAACCTCTTGGCTTTTAGTAGTAAACATAAAAAACCTACTAACCATTAAAAACTCAAGAGTCAAAAACGCTAAGATAATAAACAGTGGAAACCGTTTAACACGAAAATAAAAACGGCTAACACGAAATACTAATCGGCCCTGTTCTTAAAAGTGGACATACACAGTCCGATTTATTGGAATCAACAGTGTTGAAACCAATAAATTCGATCGTGTATCACCGAATCAAGTAGGCCTGCTTTACTTAAATCCAACAAATTCCAATATCTAAAGTCAACGTTGAATTCAATCTTTTTCTTTCTATTTTGTTGAACGTCTGCGTTTGTTGGTGTCAACACATGATTCCAATAAATCGGACTGTGTATGCCCACCTTTAGGATAAGCTTTTCAATTTGGCACTAGATTCAGTGCCACCATATTTTGGGCTTTTCAAATACATATGAGGCCACTGCAATACTCATTAACAGTTAATTGCTGACATGCTACTACACCACATTTGAGAACAGGTTGCGCAAGCATTGCTCTTGCTTTTGAAAGATCACAAAGAGCTATTCCAAAGTATCCTAAAGAAACATATCTGAAACAAATGGACACAGATCAAGAGCTGCTCTTGTCCGAACGTACTCCTTTTCTATGCTTTTATAAACAGAGCAGCAAGCTATTTCTGACCTGCAACTAGGTTTCATTTTGAAGATAAAGTGTTCAAACTTTGTCTAAATCAGAAACATTTATGATTGGGTGTTGTCCTCTCACTGCCACATGGCTCTCGAATTGATTGCAGGTATACTTAAGAGTTGAATTAAAGGGGGGGGACTTGTGTGTTCACAACAGATCTCCTGTTGTTTTCCCACGATGTTTTTTTTTTGTGTAGAGGAGGGAATTTGATGTTTAGAAGAAGAAAAAATGTGCACAATAATGTGTCCAGTGGTTTCATCATGAATTCACTTTTCTTGAACACAACATAAAAAATGGGGAAAAGGAGAGTTGAGTTTGAGAGTGAAAGGAAACTCTTCTTGTAGCAGAGGTTAAAGGTCACATCAGAAGGGGGCCGGTTTGAGGGAGAAAAAGTAGTAACAAGACTGGTCCGAATAAAGTATGTCCTTGTATGTGATAACTTTCTTTCCTAATGTTTTTAGGTACAAGGTTTTAACCTGATACATAAGAATAAATAAGCCCCTTTGCATTATAAATACAATTCTGGCTTTGACAGCTGTTTTTTTCAGAAGATATTTTCTTATAACAAGTCTTCTTGTTATATGACGTCATGTCCACTGTAAGGGCACTTTATTTTTATAACCAAGGCTAAAAAAGAATGTTGTGACCATCTTGTTTGGTATAAAGTAGGCTAATGTCATACATAACCCTCTTAACCCCCTCCCTCTCCTCTGAAAATCCCCTTCTAAACAACCAGCTGCCTTTCAAAATAAACTTTCACAATAACTTTTGATAAGACATATTTCTGAAAAGAGAGAGAGAGAGATTGCTGAAAAGTTCTAGATTTTTTTTTTGTCATTCTCATCTCAAGTAAGGAGACAAGAAGTGAGGGGAAACCAGGGGTTTTTTTTAAAAAAAAGAGGCACCACCTATTTTTTCCACTCTCACTTTAATACACGAAAATAACTTCAAGGGATGTATGTGGCACTTGGCACAATGACACATAAACCTATTGATCATCCAAAAAGTGATTCAATATATCCACCAAAATCAAAATGGCTGACTTTTTTCTGATTTGAAAAATGAAATAAAATTTCTTTAGTTTAAAATTGTATTTTTTTAATTTCTGGTGTTCCTAATAAAAGCCTATAAAAGCTGTACCTAAGTTAGAAAATATATATCTTGATATATTCTATTTAAAAGAATATTTAAGTAAAAAATAAAAGGTCTCGACTTCTTGGATTATTCTATCTTTCATTTGCAAACTGAAGAGAAACTTGAATGTTTTATTAGAAACTATGAAGGTAGCTCAATCACTTTAGATTAATGTATTACCATGTTGATATCTTTCAAAATAAGCTATAAGTTTATTTTGAAAGCTAGCATATGAGTTTTTTAAAACCATCGAAACTGCTCCTATCACTTGCATGCAACAACATATGCAGAATATCTGAAATCATTCCATTGTACAAAATCAAATCTACTGATGCATTTTCAAGCATGTAAGAAAAAGAAAAAAAAACATCCCTTGAGAAGAAACGCCATGACTTGCAAGTGAACAACAAGAAGAAAAAAAAATCTTAGTCCTACTTCAAGGGCAAAAGTGATGCTAAATTTGCTTATTCGTGATTACTTCATGATGGCATGCAGGTAAATATTGTATGAATTTTCTCAAACAAAAAAAAAATTCTACTTTACAGACTTACAATTGTATCAGTATAGAGGGAGTCTAGTGTTTACAACACACACTTTGAAAAGTCAAAAAGAAAAACTCATGCTAATAAGCTGAACAAAACAACAACAAAAAAATCTGGCGCCCACAGGTTGTTAATGATGTAAAAAAAAACCCTGGCCCTTTTAACAGTTGTGTGGAAAAAGCCTACAAGAGAAAAGTGTCCATTGTTAAAAGACACAACCATCAAATGTTTTAAAAGAAAGTACTGGTAATTTCAACATGGATAGGGGGGATGCAAAAAAAAAATATGGCTGTTTCATCGTCTTGTAATCTACAGTTTTCTTCTTTGGAGAAAAAAAAAAGATTTAGGATGGGGGTGGTCAAAATTCAAAATGGCATCTTTTTAAATTTTAAACATAAAAAAAAATTTGACCGCCATTGTAAGTTAACCTTGACAACAGGCGTCTCCTAAACCTTGAAAATGTTTATACAGAAAAGGGTGGAGGGTGAGAATTGTATAAAGTATTAAAGGGTTACCCAATCTGTGGCCCTTACTATTACTTTCTCACTGTAATTTTGGGAGCCTCCCTAATAAGTTATAACCCTTAAGATAAGGGCTCCATATAAACCTTTTAAAAGCAATTCTTCGACATTTGTAGTAATATAAAAAAACAAACCCTCAAAATGGATGGAAACATTAGCTGAAAAAGCTGTATAAATTCATTCCTAGCTAGCTAGTTAGCTCATTAATACTTTTTTTTTACTGGGTGACTGCTGATATCTTATGTATTTTATTTATTGTGATTTTACGTGCTGGCTGAAAGAGGGGATAAAGAATAAAAAAAAGGGGGGGGGGGAGAGAAAGTATGGGTGTAAACCAAAAAAAAAGCTTATCTTCAAACATATTCCTGAGCAGAATTTTAATAAGTTAAAAATATCTTGTATATAATAAGCTAGAGGAAGAGAGAAAGGGAGAAAACCCTATATAATATATAATAGATAGAATTTTTTTCTAGCTTGTAACTTTTTTTTTGGTGGTTCCTCTCACTGAATACAAATCAGCCGAGAAAAAAATACGTTTATTACGTAAAATAAAAAAAAAACTTAGTTTCAAGGGTTGTTATATTTTAGAATTTTGTTAAAAGTAAAAATCACTGAAATTTAGGTTAATTCGATGTGATGATTAAATTAATTTTTAACTATCTGAGGCAACTGATAAAAGCACCAATTTGAAACAAACGCGAAATTTTTCGCATTTGTTCAGTGGCTTAGCTACGGGGAGCAATAAAGTCATGTTTGCTCTCGGCGCCAGTCTCCAAAAAGACGCCTTCACATCTCATTTCAATTTACATGATTAATAATAATTTCATATAAATTTTTAACCAGAAAAAAATGCATTAGATTTTTTAAAAAAAATTTTTTTTGGAACTGGGGGGGGGGGGGGGGGGGGCGCACTCAAGATTTTTGATCGCGGCGCAAAAATATCTTACCTACGCCACTACATTTGTTTCATTTGGCGCTAATTGCAGTTGATGCTTAAACAGTTTTGAAAAGGGGGATTTTTCTTTTTTTGGATGGTTATGCAGTTTGGTGTTTGTGCCATTTGGCGTTCATTCAGTTTTGCGTCTGTTCAATGGGGCGCTTGTTCAGCGCCACCACCAACTACAAACATTGTCTTTAACATGAAATAACTATAGAATGAGTTTCGAGTCTTATATTTATATTTGAAAAAAGTAAACTCAAGATTTTTTTTTAAAGAGAAAAACACATTTTCCAGTTTGGTCAAGCGTTACTTTTGTAGGCGTCCCGTCGATTGGACGTGCTCCTCACACCGGGTGGGCCATCTCAAAAACTCATGTAACATGATGTGCACATCATATTGTAATTTTAAACAATGTAATGCACACAAAAAAACTAAACAGTTTCTTCCTCTGAACAATTTTTATGAAAAAAAAACCTGAACATGGAATTAATTTATGTTCAATGGGTAAATTTTAATTGAAGCCTACAAAATGCATATAATATATTTGGTTCGGTAAGAAATCAATTGGCGTAATTTACCTACTGCACCACATACAAAACCAGTGGAAAAAGCTGTAGTGATACAAACTAGAATAGAAGACAAATGTAAACGTTTTTAATTATATTCTAGATTTCAGCTGTGAAGCAAACGTCTAATCTGACATAAAAAACACAAAAACGTCATTTATAAAAAATAAAATTTTGTCAGCCATAAATAAATAATTTATTTCAAAGAAAACTGACATAATGTGCAATAAAATTTATAGTTTTTGAATTTAATTGTATTTCTATTTGACTGAATAAGTCTATTAATATTGAATAGTGAGAAATGTTTGCTTTTCTTTGAAGTGAAGACATAATGCTTTCATAAATTACTAAGCACTTCATGAGGAGCCACAATGTAAAAATGTTGGGTGCAATCATTTTCCAAGTGAAGTTTGCAAGACAAACCTGTCTTCATTTTTGTATGCTATGTACGATGCTCGAAAGAGCGTTGTTCCTCTGTCACAAGAGGAATAACGCTCTTTGAGCATCGTACATTGCATACAAGAAATGAAGACAGATTTGTCTTGCAAACTTCACTTGGAATGATTGCACCCAATATTTACATAGTGGCTCCTCCTCTGTTCATGTGCAATGCGATTTCAAAGTTGCATTGTTATGAGCACCTATAGAAACACCTCAACCACGGCCATTTTCAATTTGGTTAACGTTTGAAGTGTGCATTACACACAGGTAATGAAGACACCCTCGTCTTGCTGACCTCGCTAGGAATGCATTGCACTCAACATTTCCGTTCTCGCTCTTCCAGTTCACATGCAATGATGTTTCGAGATTGCATTGTCATAAGCACCTATTGAAACACGTCAACAAAGAGCACTCTGAATTAGCCTAACATTTGAAGCATGCAGGAAATGAAGATTGTTGTCTTGCAAACATTGCTAAGAAAGTTTCGAAGTTGTATTTTTTCTGCATATAGAAAGCTTGGCCCTTAATACACTGTAGTATTTTTGAAAATCTGTTTCAATTTAGGCCTATAATTATTTGACAAAAGGTATGAATTGATTAAAATTCAGAAGTTCTTTCATTGAAATATTATTCTGATAATATTTCAACACGAAGACTTTTTTTTTGTCTTTGAGCGAGGCATTTGAACAACAAAAAAAACAGCTAACTCGTGAGATTCATTATTACATGTTTTTGTTATTCATTTCTGGCGTCACATTTTAAAGTGAATTTAGGGCGTATCTCAAAATGCAAAACATGGGCCAAGACGGGGAACACAGGAAACTTTTTAAAAAAGATGATGCTCATAATGAAATTAAAAAGAAAACTACACGCATAAGAAAATTACACGAGGAACTATAAAACTTGACTTGTATTTTTTTTATATATATATTGTTAGATTGGGTGGACCATCGTGGTGGACATTGGGTCACTCACAGTCTAATCACTCATACCTCCTTTTATACAATATTCTTTTTTTTATGTAGGTGTAAAAACATGTAATATGTCTTATGCATTTCAATTGTATGATAAAACACCAATGGCACTCACTGTTTAGCAAGTTACCATCAAAATAATGATTAATCGTTTTTTTATAAGAAATTTTTTTTAAAGTTTAACCACCCATTACCAACCCCTTATTCATCTTCTTTCGTAGGCATATACCATTTTACAATCCTTCAGGCTTAGGCGATAGGAGATAATAGGGAATTGTGGAAGTGGCATTGTTACAAGTTGATATTGAAATTTGTATGTGTGGGGGGGATGTATGTCTAAGTGATACATTGAACATTTTAGGCTAGGCGCAAATTAGGCAACAATGCAAGGTTGCAACCAGCAACAGTCTCCAGCAACGGTTGCAGGTGACAAGACACTACATTAGCACCACCATTGCATTTGCAGGTACCAAATTAGTAGTTGGCAACAGTAGAAAAAGTGGATGTTACCACTGCTCGGTATGGTGAGCAGAGGGAACAAGCAACCATTGCGTGCTAGCAACCACTTTCTCATTTGATTCCCTAATTTGCGCCCGGCCTTAAAATCCTATTTCAGGATTTTATTTCAAGACCTCACTTTTAAACCAGATAATCAAATATTCAAAATTACAGGCCCCGCTTTTTTGGCGATCTGCTAATAAGCAATTATATAAAATGTTGTATCCATGTTTGTTAAGTTTGGTGCTTGCTCTTTTCTTTTGAGATTTTTTGGCCCCACGTGCCTCAACAGCTGAGTCAAAGAAGGCGCCCTCTTTCGAGACTGACGCCCGAAGCAACCTATTATGTTGCTCTCCATAGCTACACCACTGTTTAAAATTTTTTGGTAAATTTGGTTTGGTAAAATTCTAGGAAGTTTGGCTAATTTGGCTTAATTTGTTTAAAAAAATAATAATGTAGTAATTATTCAATGATTAGTACAAGTTGACTCATGACTTTCAACAAAAACATCTTTTTTAAGGTTGGGTTTAATAATGTAAATACTACAGGTATATAAAATTAAATTTACTTTGTTGAATAACATTAATAACATAAACCTAGCACAATAATATTACCAGTTGAAAACGACCAAAACTGGACAAGAGCTTTTGTGATAAATGTCACAACATGACCATAAATTGTCATAAAAAAGACAAAAAGAAAATATATATATATATTTTTGTTGTAATTTTGAAGAAATTCAGATAGAACTAGATGATCACATAATATGATTCGTGCTTTGGTTTCTTGGTAATTGAAGAAAGAATTCAACGGAGCGTAAAAATGTTTCTTCAAGACGATAGTAATGTCCATTTTTTGGAGAAAAAAAAAAACATATTCTACGAAAAATATATCCTTGGAAATAAAAAAAAAAAACGTTAACCACAAACAGCAAAAAATTCCCCCCCCCCCCCCTTCACCAAAAAAAAATTAGAATCAACTGACTAATTCCAAAATTAATGATTATTCCAGAAAGAAAAGAAGGCTGGGTCCGAATCCAGTGTAATGCAGTTCTAACTTCTTATTACACTTTTGTGATTTTTCCATTGGAAGTTATATCGAGCTAATAGACAGTATCCTGATAGATACCGGCTAAAAGTTTGCATAAAAGTCACATAATAATAAATTCATAATATATGAGTGCATATGTTAAGTAACCGGTTTAATCCAAAATAAAAATATATACAATGCCTTTGGAAATTTGCGTAAAGTTGCTTAATTTTACTTTATTTTTAAAAGAATTAAGCGAAATTAACTCTTTTTTGCATTTAAAAATTCTACAAGGTTTTTTTTTAAATCAAATTAATAGTTAATTAATTGTATGTTTCCTATTGAATATACATTTGGGAGATCATTTTGAGGTATATATTTTTAATTTGCATAAAAGGCATAATTCCTAAAAACAAACTTTCACATTTTTTAAACTTCTATTTGCATAAAAGTTATAGCCTTATTGATAATGTTTATTGTTTATGTTTATGTTTAATGTTTATTTCATACAATGGGTTATTTTCATAATTTATTCATAAAGGTGCACTTCTACGCATGTTCAATGAATCTTGAATCTAAATAAAGGAGTCCAGAAACAAAACTGATGCCCTCAAGAATGATATTACAATTTTGCAAATCTTGCAAATCTGTTCAGAATACACGTAAAATGTTTCTACATTAAACTTGAGATTATTTGTATCTGAAGTCAAGAATGAATTACAAGTAGAAGTTTCTGAAATCGTGTATCTATGTATGTGGCTTTACAATTGTGATTTTATAGGATGTGTTTATCAAAATCTTTAATGTAAACTTTGCTGTTTTTTATGGTTTTAATATTTTTTTTAAATAAAAATATGCGTTTAATGAACGGAGAAGTTGTTTGTTGGCTATTATTCGTTTCTCTTTTTATTTCATTTATATTTATCTTTTCAACTGAAGAAGACAAAAGCTTTTGAACAGCATTACAAACAATAGAAGAAGAAGAAGAAAAAAAAAGGGGTTGAAGAAATGGGTGGGGGTTTAAGTGCTCACCTTGGCCAAGGTTAAGATATGCATGAGTGTCTGTATAATTTATCACGAAGGGTATTTCTCTATACCAACCCACTCCCCCCCCCCCCTCCTCCTCCTCCTTAAACAAGAAAATTTACATATACCTATTATGTGGATGTCATAAAAAAAATGCGTGAACAAGAACTGAATAACGGGGGTTATCAAAAATCTTTTCCCTATTGCTTTGTTTGTTCGTAATGAGTTTCTGACTGTTAGAAAAGTAATAAAAAATTAAATTAAAAATGCTTTTTATACATTAGAAGAGTTAAAGAAATTGAAAAGTCTTCAAAATGAATCACAAGTGTTCAATATTCTTTTCCTCGTACAATCTTCAATAACCCTATAGTTCAAAAATTTAAACAAAAGTAGAAAACATCCAAAAATTGTTGGGAGAACCACTACTACACCTTAGTGGGTTTTTGGTAGGCCTCAGCCCTCAGCATAGGTCCAATAGGTACTTATAAAATTTATACACTCTTACTTAACTTTAATGCTTACTGTCGTATTCTTAATGACTGTTAAGTCAAACATATTGCTAAACATATGAACTTTATAGATAGGAAGTTTCATGTAAAAGTTTATGAGTTTAGCACTATCTTTGACTTAGCAGTCATTAAGAATACTACCCTTAATTTCAATTATTCCTATCAATCATATGGTTCACCTGAACACCACTGCCAACAGTAATTATAGGGTATTTCCACAGAAATTGGGACACTTGTTGTAGTATTCAAACGCCACTTGCACAAATTCATCGAGTTTCATAAATCTCATATATATTTTTTTATTATAGTTACTCGATGAGGTAATTCTCATCAAAAGTAGAAATTTCTAATACCTTGTACACACACACACATGATTTAAATCATTAAATGAATTCAAATTAAATGTGTTTAAGTGAATTATACGAAATCCAGTTAAGGACATGAACCAAATAAAACAAATTGACTTTATTATTAATATTTTAGATTGAAATACTAAATCAATATTTTGTCAATAGTTTATATATATATTATATTTAAGTATAAACTCAATATTTCCAGATTATTAACTGAATAAATTGAATTCAATATATAGTTTGTTTGCCCTTCACAGGGCTCTGTAGTACACGTTTATTATTTAAATGCATTTAATTGATTTAAATTATCAGGTGTGTACTAGGTATACGATTCCTGTTGTATATAAAATTGAAATAAATGCAAATGCTGAAAAAATAAAATGTCCAAGTGCATCCTTTTGCCATTAGGAGGCAGCACATACAGAAGACATTCCTAGTTGATCTAATAAATACCATACCTGTACAACAGCCTCCTCCTATACCTGTACCATAGGCTAGCATCTTTTTAATTGCACTATATTACAATTATTACATAATATAAACAGATACCTGTAGATGCAGATACCGGGTATTCTTAATGCGTGCTTACAGCTCAGCTAGGCAAACGCTTAGGAAAGTTATATCTGAACTGGTTCAGTGCACATTTCATATTTTGAATCAAGTAAGAACAATTGCTCATCTTAATGACTAACGTTAGCTGGTAATTTTATTTTGGCACATGCTAACTATGCTAACATGCTAACCTAACCTAATGCTTCTGCTAAGTTCTAGCCCACTGAGAACATATAGGTTGTATTTTCTTAGTGATTGTGCTACCTGTGAGATAGTCAAAGGTAGTGCTAAACGCATCAACTATTGATAAGAGGTTTAATGTAAATTTTGATGATTTTAGCACAAGCTTTGACTATCTTTTAAAGTTAGCAATCATTAAGAATAACAGTTCTAATTTCTACATCTAAAGTAATCAATGAAACAAATTTCCTATGAATAGACAAGACATTGCTATTAATTTTAATAATGCTCACTACTCAGTACTTGCAATGTAGCTGACTCATTAAAAACCATTCATCGCATTAATTAAAAAAAAACTAGACAATAAATATAATAATTAAAGATTAAACACAATCAACAGGCGTTTCAATTATAGAATCATCACGATATTAATAGAAAATGTACCTATTTAATATTATCGACCCCCCACCCTCAAAAAAGTGGTTTAAAACAAGCGCACAAACGTTGTTTGTTCATTGAAAATTGGGACAAAATGAATGCGAGACATGTGCAAATTAAACAGGGGAAAAATCAATTAAAAAAGTCAAGATGGATATAATATCGATATGCATGAACGATTTAAACAAACCCCTATATTTTTTTTTCTTTCTATAAAACCTTTTCTGAGGTGTGTACTACTAACCAACGAATTAGGGGGGGGGATTTTATCCATAAATTTGTCACTGTCACCTTTCTCAGTGCCACTGACATCGATAAAGGTGGAGAGAGGGATAACGTCAAATCACCCAATCGTTTCATTAGCCTTTTATACATGCAACCATCCTCAATTTTTTTAAATTTCTTGAAGCGAAGGTGGAGTAAAAAAAAGATACTGCAAATATTTAATAATTTTTCTTGCAAGTTATTTTTGAATTCAATTGGAGCCAATCAAGATAAAATTAACTAACTTAGCAACTATGAGAACAAAAGAAACTTCTAACTGTATTTTGATTGGCTCCAGAAAGTATCCAGCAAATTAACAACTAGGAGCCTCATTACAGAAAGTCATAAAATTGTGACAATCATGCATTTACAATCTCTCTGCTTGTGCGCAATTTTGTGACTGTCATATTATTGGTTGGGGGTCACTACAGCTACCAAGGCTCACAAGCGCTACTAAGGGGAGAACAGCTACTTGGGTCACTACAGCTACCAAAAAAATTAATAGACCTTTTGTTCATCAAAAGGGTCACTACAGCTACCAAAAAATAGGGGGACAAAATATAGACCTTTTTTTATCACTTTTTCGTCACTACAGCTAAAAAAATAACCCTTTCTCCCTAAAATAACGGAACCTTACCTAATAAAACCTTACCGAACCTTACCTAACCGAACCTTACCTAACCGAACCTTACCTAACCGAACCTAACCGATCCTAACCAAACCTAACCGATCCTAACCAAACCTAACTGAACCTAACCGATCCTAACCAAACCTAACCGATCCTAACCGAATCTTACTGAACATAATGAAACCTAACTGAACCGAATGTAATCTAAACTAAACATATTGATAAATTAAACAGGCCTATATTTTTTGGTAGCTGTAGTGACCCTCGGTAGCTGTAGTGACCCTTTTGATGAAATAAAGGTCTATATTTACTTTTTGGTAGCTGTAGTGACCCTAGTAGCTGTAGTGAGCCTAGTAGCTGTAGTGACCCAGTTAGCTGTAGTGAGCCAGTCCCATATTATTTTGTACACCATTCAGTGGCTGTCATTTGACAATATTTGTCTTAATAATATTTTGTAATTTGCTTTTGTGACTGTTACACAAAGGTTACAAGCGAGATATGACAATTTACTATCATATGACTAGTTATATTTTCTTTCTATAATGACACTGTATGTATTTATTTATACCTTTACTGTGTGTCGATAATACAATTACTATTTTATTATTTGCAAACATTCATTTTAAATATAGTTAGAAATCACTTAAGTTACTTTGCGTGTTGGAGGGCCAGTGGCAGAGAGACAACAGTGTAGTAAATGATTTGTCAAAACCAGAAACTATAACAACAAAAATCTTAATGCGCCCTTATGCAGCTGATATCAGTTGATAAGATGTGTTAAATAAATCTATGAATCTCAGAAAACAACATGTCAATATTCTTCCTAAACATCTTTTGTCGTTAAAAGATTGTGTGATCATTGATTACTAAAAAAAATTTGAAAAAGCCTCAACAATTATCTCTTTATCTTAACTTGTTTGAAAGACTTGTTAATGTAGGCTACTGTGAGGTTAATTTGTCAAAATGGGGCTCCCAAGTATTAAGAACTGGGTATTACTAGCAGAATTTGCATGATTGTCACACTAACACTTATTGGACTTCACGGACCTATAGAAAAGGGAACCCAGCCCTTATTTGACAGCCATATTTGCCTATCTATTTACATTTTCCCTTCACTCTCTACCTTTTCACTTTACCCCTTTCATTACTTTTATCAACGCCATCTATGATAACCTCACATTTAAACCGGACCTTGCCATCATTATTCACCCAAAAAAAAAGTAATAAAACCTCCCCTCCCCCAAATATCCCAACCAGACCCCTTTACCTAGTTTCACAACAAAACGCCATCAAGAGCCACCTAGCGACCACATAGCAAATTTATTACACATACATGTACATGAAAACTTATTTATAAAAAAAAATTCTATTTGAGTTTACTCATTTTACTGTGTTCTATTGAAAAGTTGAACTGTATATGACGTGGGTGGGTCCGGCCCAGCTAGCTAGCGTCCAGCTGGATGGACTGAAAGGGTTAAAAAAAGGTGCGCCCATCTACTGTACATTGTACACCTGGTGGCCAAGATCCGAGATTATGCATTACATAAGGGCTTGAAATTTAACTCCTTTGATTGCGCCCTTTTTCTTCATTTCATAGATTTTAGCCACATGGTGTCTCTTATTCTCTAGCCTCCCCCTTTAACACACCTACAATTTTCCATATCTCATTTGTCAGTCTAGTATTTTTAGCAACTCATTTTCCGTCAAAACATTGCAATATCATTCACAAAATTATTAATAAAAAAAATCAATATTTGCTTTTTTCATTTCTTGTTGTATTTATGTATTGTATCTTGTTGTATTACGCGCCAAAAAAAAAAGGGTCAACGAATTTTTACTACTTGTTTAACTTCTGTTAATTTTTCAAAAAATTAAAATTATGCAATTATGATTTATAAAATAAAACAGAAAGTTCAAATTTCGTCAATTATGCAGATTGTGGAGCGCGACTAAACATTTTGCGCTGGGCGTCACAACAATGCCTAAAATGGGACAGTATACCTAACAATTCTGAAGTACATTCGTGTCAATAAGAAATTTCAAAATTTGCAATTCAAATTCTCTTTTAAGCGGCAATCACACTAGCTATTTTTCTCGCAAGATTCCATTCCATGCAAGAAATGTGAATCTTGTACAATTTCTTGCACACAAAAAACGAACATGAGCGTGTTCTGCAAGACGAAGGTGTGCAAGAAACCACTTTTAAGTCTTGCAAGAGTATTATTAGCACATTGGCAGTCACAACTAATTCAAGGACCAATCTTCATTTAAATATTGCCAATGTGATCGCCGCTTTAAAACCGCAAGAAGTTGCTTGCACCTTTAAAATATTCCTTATTTTCTGAGGTAAATCGCATCATCACCTTTGGTATGAAGTACTCTTAGTACTGGTTCGTACATTTTAAAAAATACTACTATAAATAGTAATACTTGATCAAATCATTCACTGAATTATCATTATGTACACAGCTTTTGGTTTTTTTTTTATAAGTTGCAATTCGTTTTACTTCAGCAAAAAAAAAACAACAACGTAACAATGGGATTTGCTTATTAGATTACTAAATGGTATTATCTCGATAACAACGCACAAATTGAATGGATATTAGATAATTACAGATTATTGCTAAAATACGGTTGCACTCTTAAAATAGCAAATTCTTTCCTCTTAAAACATATTCGAATATCTATCGAAACAACACTATTAGACAATAAGACCTACAATTGAAAAGAAAGAAAAAAGTCATCCACATTATGCTTATCATCATAAATTAAAACAGGTGCTTATTAGCTCACTATTGTTGTTAACCTTCTTCTATTATTCACGATATTGAATTTATAAATGGCACGCAATGGGATCAAAGAGGGCAAGTAAATAAAAATTAACCATTTCTACAAAATCAATATGAATATTTGTTTCCACATCTTTTCAGAAGTACATTCGGGGTTATGGCACCCACCCTAAATTGGTTAAAACAATTTCTATTTTACAAAACTTCAGTAAACCAATATCGATGTTGTCCTAAATGGGGGAAGGGGGGGGGGGGGGGGTGGGAAACACTACGACTGAATAAGCACCTAATTGAACAAACGCCAAAGTGAATAATCACCAAATTTTTTACTTATTCAGTTTGGCGTTTGTTCAAATTCAACGCTTATTCAGCGCCACCATATAAAATTTAAAGTAGTTGTATGATTATTGAGATCGAATTGAAAGCTTCCATAACTTCTTTTTCACCAAAAAAATGACAAAATAATTCAAAGTAGAATTAGTCGTTAACAGAGACTCTCGAAACCTCACAATAACTACAACTGTTACAACAAACTATTGTAATTATCATTATTTCGTTGAAGCTTATTTTGCGCTGACTGTTCATACAACAATAATTGTTTTCGACTTTTCTGAACCGGATACTAGCGGATAAATTAATAATAAATAACAATGTGCGATTTATACAGCTGATGCATTTCAATGTACAGTATTTATTGCTGCATAAATCTACACGAAAACTATTTTTGTTTTTGTTGTTCATTAGATTTTCTCTCCCTTTACAACAATAGGAGCATTTGTGTTTTTGTTGTTCATCTTGTTGTTAAAAGTTGTTGTGTTGCAACAAATTCTTCATACTTTTAAGTTATCACTTAAAATTTCTTGCTGTAGTTAGTTAGTTGATAAAATTCGTGTGTTCATTGTGATAGGTCAGTTTGATACTGAACAAAAAAATACTGTTTATCATCAACTTATCACAACCATAAATCAACAAGATAACAAGTTAAATATGGATGCTGATGACGATGATGATTATGGCTCGGATTTTAATGCAACGTCAAATAAATGTTTCTTAATCTGTGGCCCCCAACAGCCCAATTGTGAAGTAACAATTCCGTTAAGATTAACCAACAATTATCGTTTTTAAATCAAAAACACTGGTTAGAGGTTGGCGGAACTCTTAGTTGACAACTGATTGTCTAGTTTTACAAGAAGATACGTGTATGATAGTGTAACGAACCACCTTGTGGTGGATAAAATATACCAAAAAGCGGTTGGCTAAGCCGCTTATTTTATCCTGGTTCGGGAGGAAGGGAACAAATTAATCCCTTTTCCTATTCCTCACAAGTTCTTCCTTGTTGAACTTTTACAGTAAAATGGATCTTTTAGCTGTCTGCTACCCCTCGGGCTTTCGCCCGTTAAAAGCTAGTTGATCGTGCTGTCCCTTGAAGTTGCATCTAGAAGTGTTGATCCGGGTTTTCACCCGGATTGATAATTCGAGATGAAGATGATTTCAGAACTTTCGTTCTCTCCATAAGTATAAGAAATAAGACTTGGCAATTTTTAAAGTATACCATTTGTTTATTTACAATTCCATTCTAGTCTTTAAAAAGACTGTTCTCTCTGAACAAACTTGAGCATAGATTCGTTGTCTCAAGAGTGCTTCAGTGAATGCTCAATTTACACAAAAATACACGGCCTTTTATACCCAAAAAGAGGATACTGAGAACCATTTCTCAGTATTCTCTGATTGGGCAAAATCGAAATGAAAAACCAAACTGGCCAATCAATTTGATTGACCAGTGGTCACCAAAATATAGAAATATGATTCATCCTTTAAAAACAATAATTTTCCAAGAAAAATACAACCCCATTGACTTAATGCTACTGCTTATCAGCATGATCTTTTTGTATTAAGGGGTGGGACTGGGAGAGAAAGAGACCCAAGACCCAAGAGGTGACCCAAGACAGGATATTGGCGTTGTCAGCTGAGAGAACTAGGTCAATCCTCTGTACATCAGTACAGAGGGTTGACAAAGTTCCAGGCCAATTCAAAAACAAAAACAAACGATCCACAAAAAACTAAGTGAGCCAGGAGCGCTCCTGGACTGATCGTTTCACCCCCCCCAACTAAGCATGAAGTTCGTCCCTGAACTTCACACTGGTAAGCAGCCGCATTAAGTCAAAAACAAATCCCTTTTTGAAAAATTTTCACTTTGCATAACAAAAATAAAAATATACAATTTGTACTGATAGAATAATAACAATATCACAGGTTCTTCATTATTAATGTATCACAGAATGATTCTTAACCCTTAAAAATCCCTTAAACCCCGCAAAATTAACATTTCCCAATCAAATTCGTAATTAAGTTCGACTAGAACATACCCAAAAATAAAATTTAAAAATAACGACATCTTCCCCAAGAAAAATATTTTTAAATTACAATTAAACCCTGACTAATTAAAAGATATAAATTAACGGAAGGTTAAACCCTTTTTAACCCTCCCCCAAAAAAATGTTTTAAACGAAATTAATTTGGCCCCAAATTAAAATTTCTATTAACCCAAAATAAAACAGATTTTAAAACCCCCAAAAGAAAACGAAAATTCAAAGTTTTAATTTTAAAAAGAAACCCCTTATTTTTCTTTTAACCCCCAGAATTAAAAATAAAACAATTTTGAAAATTACGCTTCCTCGCTGACTCGTTCCTCCGGTTTCCTCAGCATGGATTGGAACTGGTCCGCGCTGGTCCTTTTTCGGTCCTGGTCTTCCGTCTAGTGGTCCGGCTCGAGATGTCCCTGCTGATCTCTGGCTCCTGGTTCCGCCTCCGTTGAAAGGATGTTAAGGTCCTCCAACATCCTAAGGGGAACGACTTGTGACCGTGGGATTGCTCCCAATATGATGGACTCCATGAAGTCCAGTTGTTGAGTGGCCAGATGCGCATTCCCATCCTGCTCCTTGAGTCGATGATGAACCACGTTGCGGTGTCCTCGGCTACTGGGGATCAGGGTCGCTACCATCGAAGAGATGACCACTTCCAGGATGTTACTTGTCGACTTGTCCCAAGGCTGCGGGTAGATGAGTTGAAGCGTCCCTGGCTCGGCGTTGTCATGAAGGACAACGACGGGCCAATGATCTAAAACCTGAATGATTACTGCAGTCCAGGGCCGGTCCAGTCGCGGACGGAGTCGATCTTCCTTAATGCCATCGTCACTGTGGAAGAAACCTAAATACCTGAATACATTTCTTCCCCAGCGACGCCCAAAAGACACCAAACTGTTCCTTAGGAGCCGAAATTGCTGTCGGTTGGAAAGCTTTCCATCCGACATATCCAGTCGGTCCTTTGGCCATTGTTGAGGAGGTGGTGGTGGAGAGACCTTCGGGATCGCTCCCGTGGGTGGTCCAGGCGCTGGTCGGCTTGGATGCCCGCGTTCCCCTGCGAAGATCTGGTCACGACGTTCCCTCCTCCTCTCTGTTGCACCTTGTCCTTTCCTGGCCTGTCCAGGTATGTGGGGATGGCGAAACGGCTGGATTCTGGCCGTCTCGGATCTCCTTGGTGGGTCCCTTGACTCCTCCCTCGGTCCGGTTCTTCGTTCCTCTTGAGGCTGACTTCTTGTGACGTCTCCTTGGCGTCTTGGGTCCCTTGGCCTTTCAGCAACGAATTTTTCCCTGTCGGGCCGAGCGGGATTGCTCACCGCTGGCGGATAAGCGTCTCTCCTCGGATCTACGACTTTAGAAGCAATGGAGACCCTCTCCATTGCCCCAGACAAAATTAATGGTTTGTTAGGTTGGTGCACATACCCTCTGACGACTGGTTGGTCCACCGTGACCCAGCTGTTTGAGGGGGAGACATCCCTTGGCGTTGTCCTTTTTGGTAAAGCTGTCCCAACAGCTGGCACCTTGATCGGGGACCGTCCCCTAGCCGCAAGTTCCTTATTTTGCCCCTTTATCCAATCCTGCATCGCCTTCTTATCGGCATTCCTTTCACCTTTCGTCCGGCCACCCCTTCGAGAGCCCCCTAGCTCTGCTGGCAGACATCCATCATGTAGACTCCCTGGTGGAGTATCCATCTCTTCCGGTGGCCTGGGAAATTGTAGAGTTGGGTCCCTGGCGGGCCCTTCATAGACGATCTCCGGCTCTGGATTGCCGCTTCGACGCTGTTCGGGAGGCGAGTGCATTAGCGGAACGAAATTAGTTAGCTCACCCTCTGGCGTCTTCCTTTTCTTCGTTTTCGAAGATCCTTTTGCTTTTTCCTTTGTGGGAGATGAAGGCACGGCATTGCTGCCGGGAGGGATCCCTGCAGCGATGATTTCGTCGTCTTCTTCCCCAAAAAGCATCCTTAACCAATCCGGCGTCATTTCGCCGGTATCCATCAATATCTCCAATTCGGATGCCTCTTCGGTCCCAGATGCTCCCTTATCTATGAATCCAGCCATCCTCTTTCTGATTATTCCCTTTTTAGACGCTGACACTTTTTTCTTTTTGAAAAAACTCGACACGCGACTATTCTTTGCAGAATCACAATTCGAAGTGGCGTCCAAAATGGCGGTTGTCTTCTCACGTGATCCTGTGGGGCTTACAAATTCAATTTCCGGCCGGAAGTGGGAGGAGCTTTTACCCAAAAAGTCTCTTCCTCCTTTTTCTCCCACCAGGCGGCGCTCCATATAGCGGCAAATTTGAATTTTGGCCTCTCCTTTACACAATTTGGACGTTAATTCATCGTTTGATGGATTTTTAACGCCAAATTGTTCCTTTTTAGGAGTCGATTGAGTTTTAACGTTCTCAATCGTTGTTCCTACCCGTGTTTGCACACGGGAGGCTGTAGATGTCTCTCCTATAGAGATATTTTCGGCCTGCCCGCGTGTCTTTTTCCAGAATTCCTTTTTGGACATCCTGTCCGTGGTTTCCTTTCGTTTTTGATGACCACCCTGATCATCTTTAGTGCCACCCTGACACTTTTCCATTTTCGCATCTTCCCTATAAAGATGCTCCTTTTTAGTTCCACCCTGGAACTTTTTGTTTCGAGGCGTTTCTTCCCTATGAAGATGTTCCTCTCCTTTTTCAGGAGCAGCTACTCCTAGCTTCACTGCAACCTGTTTCCCATTGGACCGCACCATGACATCCACCTTAGATGTCTCGATGAGCCCACTTTGCAGTGACACTGTTGGTTGGCATCCCCTATAGACGCTACAACTTCTGAGGCCAGTTGCAAAGTTCCCATTTTGTTCCTTTACAGGAGCAGTTACTTCCTTTTTCACTAACTCCTGTTCCTTTACAGGAGTAGCTACTTTCCTTTTCACTGACTCCTGTTCCCTGAAGGGCTTAGTTTCGACATTTCCTTTTAATGTCTTGACGGCCCCACTTTGCAGTGGTTTCTTGAGTTGACCTCCCCCATGGATGATACGACTTTCGATTCCAACTGCAATTTCCTTTTTCGATGTCAGTCTTGTTGAGGCTATTTGTCGTGCTACAGCTTGGCTTCCTTTTTGTTTCTTTGCAGGCACCGTATGTCGGTCATTTTGGCACAGGTCTGTGGGTTCCCCTATAGATCCCTCCTGTCGAACCTCGATGCACATAACGCGTGGTTGCTCGGAGACTTCCCTTTTTTGCCGAGTTGCAGCTTGGACTCCCTGATGACTCTCCAAGTTGACTTCGATTTTTCCGTTATCCTTTTCCGTAATTGTTTCAGTTTCGGGCGTCACTACTTTGGGGCTGAGTGGCGCCCTTAGAAGTTTAAAGCCTCTTCGGTCAGATTTTCCTCATGAAAATAGTGCGTCACCCCATTGATGTCGACAGGCACCAGTCTCATACCATTTGGCAGGACGTGAGTTTCGTAAACTTCGACAGTATTTGAAACTTGCGTCGCCGTCGTTGCCAACGGTTCGTCGACTCTGTTTACAGGTGTCGGTGTAGCCGCAGCAACGCTCCTTCCTTGTTCCGGTTTGGTTCTAGCAGGATTTGGGCAGTCACGACCCATGTGGCCCGCCTCCCAACATCGGTAGCAGATGAGCGGCCCCTGATTTTTGTTCCAAGGAGTTCTCTGTCTGTTTTGATGTTCCTTGTCTGTCCGTTTCGGTCCTTGATTGTCAGCCTTTTCAGGCGGATTCGACACCGTGTCTTGTCCGCTTGATACCTTTGGTTGACTTTGTTGATTTGCTCGATTCGGCTGGCTTGCGCCCGCTTTGGTTGTAGTTCCAGCCGAGTTTTTGTAAATCAACTCCTTTTCATCAACGAGTTCACCTTCAGTTTGAGTGGTGAAGCGAATGAACTCGTGATACCGATCCTTTGGCGCCCCATACAGATGTTTTCGAAGTGCTGGTAGCAGACTCTTTCGGAGCGTAGCTATCAGCAAAGATTCATCATCATTTGGGTGAATCCTTCGATACATCTCTGCATATTTTTCAGCATAGACCCTGAAAGTTTCGTGGTCTTGCTGGCGCCTCTCAATCAACTCTCGATTCATGCGGACTTTTTGGTCCGGCAGGAGAAATTCGGCAATGATTCCCTCCTTCATAATCGACCAGGTGATCTCTTGTCCCTCGTAAGCAGAGCGGAAGTGTGCAAGCCATTTTATTGCACGCTTCCGTAAGAGCCCTGTGAAGTGTCTGCATCGCTGCAGGGAGTTCCAGTCATGTGCGGTAGCGATGTCTTCGAATTCTTCCACATAGAGAAGGATGTTCTCGTCGCCCTCGTATTTCGGGAATCCCTGCAGAGGATGTAACGAATTCCTCTCAGAGTATGGCGTAGGTCCCAGGTCCGGTGTCCATTTGGTAGTTTCATCCGGACCGGGCTTTCGCCCGGGTTCGATCGATTCCAATTCAGTGTTGATCGAGCCCGCTCTCTTCTCGCTTCGTTCGTCGCCCAGAATTTGACGAACCAATTCATCCTGTTTTTCCTTAGACAGTTTACCAATGATGTCGGCAATGGCGGCGTGTTCTGGCGTCTTGCTCCCATCGTTGGACTGCACCTCAGGCTTGACAGCAACAGGAGTTGGTGGAAGTACTTCGGTTTCCTCCTTGGCCTCCTCCAGTTGAGTACGTTGCCTCTTCACGATCCTTTTCAACGCAGCAGTTTTCTTCTTTCGACGTCGTTCCTCCCTCAGTCTCTCGAGGTCCCTCAGATCTTTAAGTAGCTTTTGAAGACTGGTCATTTCTGACGTCAATTATTCTCTGCTGCGTGTTTTTCAACACGATTTTCGTAGCTTACGGAGTAACAAGTTGTTCAACTACCCCGCACCTCCACCAAATTTGTAACGAACCACCTTGTGGTGGATAAAATATACCAAAAAGCGGTTGGCTAAGCCGCTTATTTTATCCTGGTTCGGGAGGAAGGGAACAAATTAATCCCTTTTCCTATTCCTCACAAGTTCTTCCTTGTTGAACTTTTACAGTAAAATGGATCTTTTAGCTGTCTGCTACCCCTCGGGCTTTCGCCCGTTAAAAGCTAGTTGATCGTGCTGTCCCTTGAAGTTGCATCTAGAAGTGTTGATCCGGGTTTTCACCCGGATTGATAATTCGAGATGAAGATGATTTCAGAACTTTCGTTCTCTCCATAAGTATAAGAAATAAGACTTGGCAATTTTTAAAGTATACCATTTGTTTATTTACAATTCCATTCTAGTCTTTAAAAAGACTGTTCTCTCTGAACAAACTTGAGCATAGATTCGTTGTCTCAAGAGTGCTTCAGTGAATGCTCAATTTACACAAAAATACACGGCCTTTTATACCCAAAAAGAGGATACTGAGAACCATTTCTCAGTATTCTCTGATTGGGCAAAATCGAAATGAAAAACCAAACTGGCCAATCAATTTGATTGACCAGTGGTCACCAAAATATAGAAATATGATTCATCCTTTAAAAACAATAATTTTCCAAGAAAAATACAACCCCATTGACTTAATGCTACTGCTTATCAGCATGATCTTTTTGTATTAAGGGGTGGGACTGGGAGAGAAAGAGACCCAAGACCCAAGAGGTGACCCAAGACAGGATATTGGCGTTGTCAGCTGAGAGAACTAGGTCAATCCTCTGTACATCAGTACAGAGGGTTGACAAAGTTCCAGGCCAATTCAAAAACAAAAACAAACGATCCACAAAAAACTAAGTGAGCCAGGAGCGCTCCTGGACTGATCGTTTCAATAGATACTGAATTAAGAAATATACAAATAGAAGCATTCATATGGCGATACATGCATGCTTCCATTGGTGTACGTGTAAATTCAGTATGTCATATACGGTATTCTCGTGGTGTCAAAACTAGGCATAGTAACCAAACATCTAGTCTCTTAACTAGAAAAATCGCAGTTACTCTAATGATGATGATTATTTCACAATTGGCACTAGGGCCACAAATTGAGAAACATTTGCTTTGATATTGCATAAAAATCCGAACCCTAATAATGTTGAACTGTTTCCTGTTCATTATAACTTTTTTTTTACATGCACCTCAAAGCACAATTTCTTTTTACGCTCGTACTAATCAAATGCTATCATAATTGGTCTGTATAATATCATAAGGTTAAAAATTAAAACTATCTTATTATCAAGAGATCCTATCTTTTCTTTTTACATGAACCTATTATGAGAGAAACAATATCTAAAAAAACTTCAACAGAAAATTTTTCTTTTCATTTTACATATTCAACTTTTTTTTTTCTTAAGAAGGTTTTGAAATTCTCCTTTATATGTTCTTTTTTTTTTCTGTGCTCTCCATATTAAAAAGAACCCGGGCCTATCAAGAAGTGAGGGTAATTCTATGTAGTAAGTTGCATCTGGGTCAAAACTGCTGTTTAGGTCATTCACCTTAGAATCATTATCTGAAAAATAATATATATATATATATATATATATAAGTAAATCCACCCTCCACCCCACCCACCCACCTGTGTTATAGTAAGTAAGGTTACATAATACACATGTAGACAAATGTGCATTACATTACAATTGCAGGAAAGATCCTCCTAACGAATGTTTCGAAATAAGGCCATAGGATGAGGGTCAGACAGACAGACAGGTAAAAAAAAATGTATATATGTATATAAAAAAAATTACAACGAATGATGACGATGACTTTGTGGAAACACATAATAATATTCTATCTCTCCCTTATAAACACACACACACAGGATGAAATTCAACATTTACAGAGAAAGAAAAAAAAAATATCCATTGTGTTGTATCAATGTGAAACAATTAACGTAGTTCACTTGCGTGCATACAATCAGCTCCAACTTCCACAAATCGAGCAAATATCATCATCATCATGTATCAATAGTGAAGAATTAACAAACCTGTCAGAAATAGGTGCCCCTTAATAAGGGCAACCACTGCATAGCGTAAAATAAACAATTCAACAACAAAAATGTTATATTTTTCCCACACGCAAAGTGGAAGAAAGGAAGAAACAAATTAAACAGACCAAACTGGACTAAATCAAAATCGAAAAACTCTTCAATGATACAATTTTTTTTATGTCAAAAAGGGAATTCATGGAACCCTGTAGACCTTTGTTGCATGTACTGTATGTATACATATATAGTTATTATATACCGTACATGTATATACACTGTATCTGTAAAAGCATATATTATGCATAAATCACAGGATGTACATAATTTGTAATAGAATGCGAACTCATAAACGTAAATAAATAGGTATGTAGAGAAGCCATCACTTGTGTATATTTTAATACATGAAATTAAAAAAGGAGAATTTCAACCAAAGCAATTCCAAAAAAAAAAAGAAACAAAACAGATTTTTTTTTAAAAAAAAATTACACGTATTAAAAATCTCATACATCCAATCACTCTGAAACTTCCAAATTGAGCCAGGGCCATCACCAAAGTCTCTATTTCATTTCAGATCTGATGTCAATGTTGTCGTAAGTCATTGAGCTTTTAAGTTGTTCGACTCAAAAAAAAAATTCATAAAAATAACTACTGCATACATTTTTACTTTTTGTCACAAACGCAAAACACAGAAAATTGCGATCTCTTTTCCGGTCGACCTAGCAAGATTTGGGGTATTCAGCCTTATACATTACTGTCATTAAATTTTTTTTGCCTCCTTTCTAACAGGCCCGGCCTTAAGGCAAGGGGAGCGAGGGAACCGCCTTGGGCCTCGCGATTTCAGGGGCCTTGCACTGCTGACTAAAACATTTTTTACTACTGTGAAAAAAATGAAACAATGACAGTTGACAACAATATTATTCCAACAGTTGATATGTACAGTATTTACAATACGGCATTGGTAGACAATCAACTCCAAAAAGCAATTTTTTTGCATTGGGTCCTGCTCATCGCTTGCTGCCTCGAGCCTCATATATACTAGGGCCAGGCCTGCTTTCTGCAGTACTGATAGGCCGCTTTCACACAAGGATACGTGTGTGTGACGATGCGTGTAGGATTGATACTGAATTGGCATGTACACACCAATGAAAGAATTCATGTATCGCTGAATGAACGTGTAAATTCACTATCTATCATACACATATCGCTAATACACGTGCGGCCTTACTCTAAAAAGCAACAAAAGTCTATAAATCAGCTGTGATATTAGCAACCAGTAAAAATCACAATCAAGCCTAAAGTAATTAGAAATGATTTTAAGAATTAATACGAGCATTATTCATAATATCTTTTTAATTCAATTTAAAAATTAAAAGACAGTTTTAAAAAAAATTTCACGTTTTTCATCCATTTTTAGAATTTATTTTTTGAAATTTTTTTGTTATGAAATCATTTTCTTTTCTAGTTAATTACAAATTTTACACTTCTTCTAATGGAAAAGAAAAATCACTTCTGGTGAGCAGGTTAACAATTATATATCGATAAGAGGGTTATATTATATGAAACTTTGGGAAGAAATCCCATTATAACCTCTAATTTTCTTAACCACCAGAGTTCAATAACCCTATATATTCAATATATTATTTAAAGGAAAGTGTTTCAAAACTAAACCACAATTACACAACAAGAGGCCGTGAACTCAATTAGTTCGTTTAAATTTAAAACTCCTTTTTTTTTGGGGTTGCTATACCTAATTTTTTCAAAACTAAACCACCACCAGATGGAACAAAACTAGCCAAATTATCTACTAGTTCCCCCCATTACATATGTCAAATATCTTAACGCATATTAGGCCCACCAATCTTAAACAAGAAGTGGTTGAAAATTTCTATATATGCTAATAAATTCAAATGACTTGGCCTTTTGATAAATGTTTTATTGATGGTACAATTGATTACAAAAAAGGAGAGAGTTCAGAAAAAAGGTCAATCAAAAATGACTAAACAGATTTAATTTCCTTAGCATAATTTTTGGTCAAGAGAAGTCTCCCCCTCTCCCTTTTTTTTTTTCTTCTTCTTCAAAAAGTTACTAATGAATAGCAATATGTGTACTTCCGGATATTCATGTAAAACACACATCAGCTCAAGATTATATGAATAATCTATTATATTTTGTGAGTGTGTGTGGGTGGGTGCCCACTGCCCCCCTCTTATCTTCTCTCCCCAATCCCTTAACTCTTGGACATCAGCACTATAAAGGGGAGGGGTCCTCCATCTTTTGTTTCTCCCAGTTTTTAGTCCCACCCTTAACATCGTCATCAAAATGAGGGCAATGACCCAGAAGAGGGGGGGAAGGGGAGGGTGAGTTAGTTGAGGGTTGGAAAAAAAAAGTTAGTTTTAAAAAAAAGATTAGAATGTTTCAAACTAGAATAGACTAAATAGGATGTCCACCAAGAAAAGGGGCTTTTGTGGAAAATATATGGGTGGTGGTAGGGAGGTCATAGTGTAACGGATGGCCACTAGGGGTCAACTTTGAAAAGGAACTTCTCTACATTTGCCAATTAAACTAAATTACAACATAATTTCTTTTTTTTTTTCTTTAACATGTTTCATTTGAAATACAAATATAAGAAAGGCCTTTCATCAATTATGAGAGTACAAATTAAAAGGGAGGAATCATAATAAAAAAAGATTACTAACAGGAACTGTGGTTATCTAATTATTCTAATAAATGCAAGAAAGTGAGATAAATAAATGCATGACTGCAATTTTTACATTGCAAATTCAAAACACACCACTTGAGCTCTTTTTTTTAAAAAATTCTAAAGAAATCCTGTTGGAAATTATACAAGCAAACATTATTCAAAGTTCCATACAGCAGTGAATAAAGACAATAATTGTTGTTTCTTCATAAATTAAAACTAATAATCTAAGAAATTGAAGCCAATATTTTCTTGTATATCTAATTAACATAGGCGAAAATACTTGATCAACAAAACCCACTATTTAATATTCAACTAATCCTCAACTCTCATTAATTCAAAATTTTAATTAGCAAATAGTAAAAAAATTAAAATGACAATTTGAGTAATTACTATATCCATAATCCAATTGGTATTGTACCATGTACGCCAATTTGTATACAAACGAGCCGACCCGGCGGCCACTTTCTGCATTTTGAACCCTCCTCCTCCTGGGCATTTTTTTATTTTTGGTCTTATTTTTTTTTAAAAAAATGGCTAAAAATCGAAAATATTTTTTTTTAATTTTTCCCATTTTTCAATTTTAAAAATTGTTAAATATTGATACTTTTTTTTTAAATATTTTGATATTTCTGGGATCAATTGAACTCACTTGAGGCATTTTTATATAGAATTTATTTTGCCCATTTTTTCGAATTTTAAGAATTCTTGAATTTTTTGTAACTTTTGTAGTATAGTGGTACTTCCGGAACCAGTTGAGCCTTTCTGAATTGTGCATTGCGAATCCTGAATGTGTATTTCACTATAATATCTTCAAATATTAACTCTCATGGCACCTCAATATATGAACACCTTAAATTACTATTTAGCAACTAATAAATACCAGTTATTGTTTATTAATCAATGAATTACAATTTTGCACTCTTTTACCCACTCCATTAGGTTAACATAATAACTGGGCATTTTTCTGTAACTAGAGTTTAGTCAAAAGTTAGTTGTTCACAAGGAAAAATTCCTTGAAACAGGAAGTTTCTAATCCACATATGATAAATAAGACAAGGGAGGAAAAGTAAAAAAAAAAATCCACCCAGTTGAAAGGGCGTTCTGGACATTTGTAATAAGAGGATGTTCAGGAAGAGGAAAAAAAGGGGAGGACCTAACTCTTAACTACGTATTCCTGTTTTCAATTGAACAATCAATGTCGATATTTAACTACAAAGGGAGCAATTAGTGTACTCTAAAATGTTTCAACCTGATGCCCATATTGACCTGTCCCACTCGAACACCTTTTTTCAAATAACTAACTCCTCAACCCTAAACAGAAGCACAAACATTAATCCCGTTATTATAGAGGAGATGTACACATTTTCCCCAAAATGAGCACCTTGCACCTTGAACAATGGTCATCAACTGACCAGTTTACGCACTTTCCTTCTTTCAAAACAAACTCTATTCCATTCATATCCTGTCATTTCATAGAATAAAAACTATTAGAAATTGCAGAATGTAGATTTTTAGATTAAGATACCTTGTGAACAGCTGAATTCTATATTTATTCTGCGTTTTGGGAACAACATTAAGGAAAAATTGAAAGTGTGTTACAAACTAGAACAGCAGCTGAATCATTTAATAGTATTTCCACATGTTGATGATACCTTTCAAAATAAACTTTTTATAGATAAAACCTATAAGAATATCATCTGCTAAGCATCATTGTTTAATGTTTGGTGATATTCAAACTGACAACTAAAAAAACTTTAAGAGAGACAGACATTTATAAAAATACCCTTCTAGTTTCTATAACACACATGTTTCTCTTAATTTTGCTCCTGAAAGACAGAATCACCAGAGTTCGGCGTTCGAGGGGCGTCTATACTTTTCAAAACCCACCTTCAATTGATTTTTTTTTTATTTTCCAACAAAAAAATATGAAAATCATAATCTAAACTTTGCAATAAGTGAAGAAATACCACAAAAAGTAAAAAAAAAAAACTTCTCTTTGCAAACAATTGCCAATTAGGCATTTATGAAAATCTAAAACAACCAAAATCATGGTGGAGAAAGTAATTGCCGAAATCCCACACAAAACCAACTTGACCTTTCTTTTTGTTATGTCATAGTTAAAACAATGGTTTCACTTTCATTATTCAGTGAGAGTGTATTTAAACATGATTGACAGGTGAACATAATTCTTAAATTTTCATGTTAACTCATTTAGTTCCCGGTTCGAAAATGATTAGAAATCACCATTCATTCAAGTCAACCCTTTTCAAATGCACCTACAATCATACACTAACCTTAAATATATTCCCACAACTTCATACGTTTAAGCCCCCCCCCCCCCCCAAAAAAAAAATATATATATTTTTACTCTAAAACGAAATGAAAAACTTTTTTTTTGCTTTTTTCTGACATTAAATTAAAAGCAGTATATTTATAAACTGAACTAATTGAGAAAAGTTCGTTCAACTTCTAAACACAACTAATTGTCAAACAGGACTCCCCCCCACACCAAAGTTTTTCCTTTTTTTTAATTATATTATATTTCATTAAATATCCAACAAATATCGAGTTTTAGTTTAAAAAACCCAAATGTAGACCTTATAACTGCATCTGGTCATTAAATTTGTATAGTTGGCGAATTATTTAAATCAAGACTCAAAATTTGAAATCATAATAAATGTCTTATGAAAGTCTAACTTGATATCATGTAGACTGCATATATTAATTTTGAAATTTATAATGTATGCAATCTGTTTGATAGAAATGAAACAGTTGTGTGGCGTAAAAAAAAGTTCATCCTTGTTGCATTTCTCACGCAAAAACATGTGTTTTCCAAGGAAGCAAAAAAAGAAGGATGGGGGGGGGGGATTCATAGACACAGAAGTATCATTAACGTAAATGGAGAAGGAGGAAGAAGAAAGAGTGTCTCTTAAGATTATACACATTGGATAGGCCTATAACTAAGTTTTCAACCCATCTTCCCAAATATCGCAATACTAGACAAACTACTAGAAGAAGAAGAAAACATCTTTTCTATTGGTACAACAGATTGAGAACCCACTTATGATATACATGTGGTCGAAAATGTTGCTAAGCAAAAATGGTATGCCTGCCTCTCTATACAGTGGCTTTTCTCGCCTTACTGCAACTCTTGAAACTGAAATTCCATCAGTTTCCTGATCTCATAAATGTACCACCATACGACAACATGTTATCTTTAGATCAAATGCCCATTCTGTGAAATGATATTCTGTGTTGGTCATCCATTCTTTTGCATCAGGGGTGGACTGGAAGATAAACACGACCTGGATAATTTTCCCCAGCTCTAAAGCAATATTCACAGCGATGTGTCCTTGAATTAATTGCAATTGCCAATGTGATAATATTCTTGCAAAGATTAAAGTGGTTTCTTGCACATGGTTTTACAGAAAATGCTCATCTTTGTTTTTTCAACAAGAAACCGTGCAAGATCCACAATAATATTTGGCTTTTTTGCACGGAATCTTGTGAGAAAAATAGTCAGTGTGATCGCCGCTTAAGGAACTCCAAAAATGCCTAAAACCAAAAACAAAACGTAAATATGAGCATTGTGCCACATATTCTTTGATATTTTTCTCTTTGTTAAAAACATTAGTTTACCATTTATTTTCTTGTACGATTTTTAAACGTTTAGTTTTTTTACTGCATTTCATTTATACACACTGCATTCACTAGGCTTTTCTAGTCAGGAAAGAGAAAAACAGCTTGTGCTGGTTCCCAGGGCAGTTCGATGCATAACAGTCACCTAGTATATATAGCAGGGTGGCAAACATTGTTGAAGGCGTTCTTTTTATATTCATAATTATATTCATTATTCATATATACAATAAGCACGGTCACCAAGACCTGCAGTTCGTCTCATCCATTGGACATAAGTGTTGACTACTGTAAGAGAATGGCAGCTTCAATGAAAGCCGAATTGTTCTGTCTTGGAAGAAAACCAATACGACATGCAACCCAAGATAGTTCCTAAAATGAAAACTTCTAGCTAATTGAACAAGCAGCCCATCAGAAAAATATCTGATTGCCTCATAGGTCGGCCATGCTGCTGTCTTGGAACCTATACTTGGAAGTTAGTATCCTAAATTGCACATTTTAAGATAGCAGCATTTTCTACTCCGCATATACAGGGTATGTAATAATATATAAGAAGATGCGGAAGATGAGGTTCATTCTTTCCCAGTTCCCACTCCTTCCCAAGGGATGGATGGATGGGATGGATGGATTGCTATGCCACAAACAAGATGAAGAGCCCCCAAAAATCTTTTTTTATTTCCCATCCATTGAAAAGCCACAATTTCACACCCCCTTCTTTACGAACCCCATCTTTTCTGTCAAAGTCTTTTCACTTCAAAGTTTCAAACAGAAGATCATCATCATCATACCGTCCAAACATAACAGAACATGTGGCCCAAAAGAACACATTCCCCCATTTTCACACATGTCTTCATTTTTTGTTTTTTAAAAAAATACTAGAATCTCCCCCGCAAAGTAAGTTCCCCATTTTTTCCCATCCATCCATTTCCCTCTTGAAATTCTTTGTCCTTCTACTTCATATAAACCATAATAAACACACAAGTCCTCAAATGTACACTTTTTAGTTCCTATGACACACACACACCCTTCGTCCCCAACTCACATACACACATTATCTTTATTAATCCCTTGTCAACTATTAATTATCATTTTTATTAAAGATCTTTTGACAGTAATAACAAAATTTTTCTTTGAAATGATAAATGACTGTCACAACTAAGGCAAAAAGAATTATTCCTTTTCTAATTAAAGAGACCAGTTTGAGGCCAGAGTTAACCTACATTCCCTAAGCCAGTTGTAATATAATTCGAGGAAAACTCTAGCCTCTAACCAGTCTTTCAATTACAAAAAGCATATTTCTTTTTGCCCGAGTCATAGACTCATAACCATTTTCTGTAATTTTCATCCTGAATGGAGATGACCAAATGAATTTATGAAGATCTCTTGGTCAAATTAGCTCATCATTCTTTCTTTTTTTAAATAATATATATTATTTCTTCTGTTCCAGATGATTCTAAATTTAGAAAATATTCTAAAAGACAAACAAATGATTAAGAAATGTTTGTTGGAGTAATGGATACCGTGAAAATTGACCCTTTTTGAAAGAAAAGAAGGGGGGATGTGACATATTGCTTTTAGAGGATTTACCCTGTCCAAATGTGTTTTCTTGTTCAGGATACATGTTCTTTTGAGTCAGAAATCAAAATACCCATCTCTCCCCTCTCTTCTGGCTTCTTACACCCTATTTCTCTCTCTCTCAAAAACCCTTACGTTCCACTACCATAACAAAAAAAAAAATAACACCGAAAGGTTTGAACTTTGAAGGGATTCTGAGAATTCATTTCCACTTTTTGGGTTGTTGGCCATAGTCAAGTATATTGTTGGCATTGTGGGGGTCCCACAAGAAAAAAAGGATTGAACAAGTAAAATACCATTTGCCATTATTTACAAACAAGATGACACCGTTGCCAACGTTTTTTTTTGAGGGGTCACACTAGTTTCCTTTTTTTTGTGTGTGTTTCCCTCCTATATTTTTTTCATCTATATTTGAAAGTTACTAAACATTGATAGTAATTGGTAAGTAATCACTGATCAAAGAGTTCTTTTCGTGGAACTAAAGTAAGGTACAGTGATCCAGGTTACAAGCACCAAGTACCAAAACTATATCCTAACAACAACTTAAAATTTTCAAACAATCTTAAGGCATTATAAACAATAATCCTCATGTTTACACGCACATGTCGTAATTAAGAAATACAAAAGTTAATGTTGCTTAATGAATTTCTATAGACGTCAATGGAAAAACAAGGCCTAAATGTATGATTAATACACAAGTTTTTATTTCACCGAGATTGTTTTAGGAAAAGTAATTTGGAAAATCCAATCCATTTGAAATTCATAGGAGGAATGTTTCTCATTCAATATGTCTAACAATTTCATTTATTCTACTTTTGTTATATATAAAAAATAAACATACCCATTTGTAAAAAAAAAATTAAAAAATGTGCAAATTGTTTTTTTATGCAAATAAAAAATAAATATCCACAAAATGCAAATTATGCAAGAAAATAGTTCATTTTATGGTATTAAATGTATTATATAACAATAATACAATTAATTAAATGTGTGAAGCAATTAATAGCTGAGAGTTACCAGAAGTACTAACAACAGAAAATGCAAAATTATAACGATTCATTTTAAGAAATCCTTTATAGAAGTTTGTTTTCATACAAATTTGAACTTATTATTTTTTGTATGACAATCATAATTATGATAACATAAGTGTGTACTAAAATAAGAGTTGGAACTGCCATTAGGTAATTTTCAAATTTTATACAAACTTTTATCTTTTATAATCATAAATAACACAAGAATGAATCTGCACGATTCTTAATCAACGTGGTCAGATTATAAATTTTGCATGTGAAATTTAGACATAAGATTTGAAGTGAAGCAATTATAGTAATTATTATAAACATAAATCTAAGTCATGTCAAAAACATGGTGATTTAGTGATTAGTACTCATTACTTTTAATTAAATTAATTTTAAGTCTTCCGTTATGAATAGATCTGATGTTTATGTATACGTTCGTATGTTACCGACAAAAGTAGAAAATAACTCATTGTGTATAACTACTAGGCAACGTACAAAAACTACTAATTCCATAGTAAATATTCAAAATTCATAACAGATTATTATTAGCATTGTTCTAAAAACAATGTCAATTATGATTGATGTAGCACACAATTTCCACATTGTATAAAAAAAATTTAGATTAGTTTCGCACATTAACTAGTGAATATGTACAATAACTAATCTTCCACTTTGTTGAAGGAAAACAAAAAAAAAAACATGCAACCATTGTATGGATAAAGCACTATTATTCAGAGCGTCACAATATGTCTCTTTACAGCAGAAATCATTTTTTCCAGGCTACAGCGCACCAATTTCAAACCGCACAACTGTTGCAGTGCACATTTTTCAATGCCCGCCAAATACAATATTCTCATCAACGTATTAGTAAAACAAATATGATGACAATTATGATTTACCCATACATCAAAGTAAATTTGCAAACATGTTGAAGTGAAATTTATTCATGAAACTGAATGAAAGTATTTTAAAATAGTTTATTCAAAAATTATTTATTGATTTTGCTTGATGTTTTATAAATATTGCTATTTTCAGAGAATGGAAAGTTAAAAGGAATAGTACCTAGAGGAAATCGCAAGTTTTTGAATCATCAAGGATTATCATGTTATCACATTGTACAGTGGAGTTACATAAGTTCTGAGTGTCACCTGTGTCAGTTAAGACTCAAAAGTATCAAACTAAAATACCACACATTTTTTGAAAAAAAAAATATTAGACCGCTCAGGATATCAAAGTTTACTCTGCTTTCAACACATTTCTCCTAAAATGGGTGAGTGTTTTAAGGGAAGTGTAAAAAGAGTGTATTCCCCATCTCAAACAAACAAGGGCTGTAAGGTGGAGGCTAGAAATCATAGCAATGCTTTATATTGTGATATGGTTGGAGGATGTTTATTACACTTGGTACTCTAACATAATCCCCAAATAATTAGCCTCTACCTCTGAACGCTCGTTTGTCAGTTGAGATGGGTAATACACTCCTTAAAAGTACCAATTATAATAAACTTGTAATGTGCATTTTTTTTATTTGAAACCATGGAGCTCATATGCAATCTGTGTTTTACAACTTTGGACAAATGGATCCACAAATCCACTATAAGAAGCCTTTTACTGCTTTTTGCTTCAGATTTAAGTCCAATCACCATAAAAATTTACATACGATGAATTTATTAAAAATAAGTCAAAAATTGTGAAAAGGGAAGGGCGAAACGCCAAAGCCTGATGTTGCTGACCTAGGATTTTTGTACTAGGAATTCGAAAGAACAAAATTGAGATGAAAGGTGTCATTTCATTTCTGAAAAACACAATGGAAGCATTGGACTAACCGATCTTTTGTTTGGTAAATTGTAATTTCTATACTAAAAATGGTAATGAATCTAATATGTAGTTTTTTTTTTAATTTAGGAAGGAAGTCAAATAATTCAAATAATAGAAACAAGAACGTTTATAATCGTATTAACCTATGTTTTAGCAACACAAAGTGTTGTGGCGCGAAAATAATAAACTGCCTTTGGACAAATGTGAAAAAAATCGTTTACTCAATGAAAAAGCACATAACAATAATCAAAGAGCATGAGCATACAAAATACGTGATCGTTGGTTTAGGCGTTTTTAGAGAAGTGATTAAAAGAAAAAGAAAAAATACGTCTAAAACTTATTACAATATTACTACCAAGAATAGAACAAAAGGAACCACAATCCACTGAGAAGATGAGAAAAAACAAAAGGACCAAGGTTCGGGGGCTTGGCAAGTTACGACCTACTTACCAAAACCCCACAAACGGATGCTAACAAGGAACCAAAAAAATCCACCCAAAGGTCAGCCTAGAAAAGATTTCATAGCCGTAACAGTAAAGAGAAAGATAAATCGAACACAAAGTGACAAATGAATTTAGGTTTTCTAAAATTTCATTATATAACAATCATTATGAAGTTCGGAATCATATAGAATTGGATCTTTTGTGAAACAGGAGCTACTCTTAATCATTATTTCTGTCTTGTTATTAAGTTGCTGGGGTGACATTCTGTCTATCTCAGTTGTCCACTTTTGTAACCTAAAGCCCTGTCCACACATAACGCAACATTATGGCCTTCAACAGGTTTCTGAAACAAAATCGCTATTAGTTGACACATGTTGCTAAAATGACACCGAATGTTTCTCCAGTATGGAAGGTTGTCACTAATTACGTCTTGTTGACAGACGTCTTTTGATTATGTTCATCTGATGACATTGTTGCCCCTATGTAGACACTAATTTTAAGAAACATGGAGAAACCTAGTTGCTGGACACTTAACATGTTTCATGTTTATGCAAACAACTGGCGACATATTGCCAATATAAATGTTGACACTTGTTGCCTCTGTGTGGACAGAACCTTATGTATAAAATTAAATGTTAATACTGAATACTAATAAATAAAATTTATCTCTCAGATATGTCTTGCGTGTAGTGTTGACTGTTGTACGGTTAACCGAAGTGTTGACTGTATTCCATACAGTGCAAAACCGTTTAACATACAAATGGATAACACGAAAAATCGGATAACAACACGAAATATATTTTCGGTTCGTAAAAGTCAAGACTGCATATTTGCCTTCTGCAGATTTAAAGAAAAAGCTTTGCGTTAATTTTTTTACACTGCTTGCTTTTTAAAGCTTCCATTTTGTTTGATATCTGCAGCAGGTCATAGTGTTAAAATACTAACTAACCAATCAGATACCATGAAAGTGAAAAGACAGGTGAGCTGATACATATCATTTTTTTAGCAGGCTGGAGGTCAGATTTAAATTTTGCTGCTAAAGAAATCAGCCACTAGCAGTAGCATTAAAGCTGCAGAAAGCAAATATGCAGTTTGGCCATAAAATAGCATTTAAAATTCATTTTTTTTAACACGAAAAAATATTTCCGTTCCTTAGATTTCGTTTTAGACGGTTTCCACTCTTTAATTTATATTTCTGTCATTTTCTGGAGTCCATACAGCAAAGCGAAAAATCATTAAGATTATTAATTAAATACGAATTTGGATAATTTTAGACAACATTTTTTAAAAAGTAATTTTTCATTTTAAATAAAAAACAACGGATTTCTCAACGTTTTCTTTCACTGCGCAAATTAACTTAATTATTGCTTAATAAAACTTCATTAATTGAATATGCGCTCTCCATAACTATAACATCCTATAAATACCCTTTCGTAAGTATAAAGTGGGAGAAAAAAAAAAGGTTACAGAGCAAAGCACAAGTGGTTATCATCAAGGATCATCATCATGTGGACACACATTTTGTAACTGTGTGTTGTACACGAATCAGAGTATTTTGTTGCAAATTCAACAACAGACTAGATTCAAAGGTCTATTTAGGAAACTAAAAACTCCACCCATTTTCCCCAAAAATCAGACCACTAAGGTCACGAGACCTACTTCTTTTGGTCAATCGATCAAGAAGAAAATCAGAACAAAGACAACAATCTCAAACTGATTTTTCAAAAAGTTCTCTTCAAGCAGTTGTTGATTTTTTTTTTCAACATATTTCTACTAAAATGGGTAAGTATGTTTTTTTTTAAAGTACTACACTTTACATATGTTGCAAATTAATATAACTTTTACTATTTTATTTGTAAATAAATCTATGAAGCTCATACGACTGTTTCATCACAACCTGTGTTTTACAACATGGACAAATGGATTCAAGCTAACAAGGAATCGTTCCTGCCTCCAGTATGCAACAAAATCATGTAATGTATCAAAGAATAAATCACCAAGCATTTTAGAAGAAAAAAAAATTAAAATATTATTAGAAACTAGAAGAGAAAAGATGAAATTTTTAAAAATAAACTTTAATGACAGTTTGAAAAACATATAGTTGTGACGTTTTGAGTTTAATTAGAAGAATTATGCCCATATTAAAAAAAACGTAGCTTAAATAAACTTAAGCTTAAACCATGACGCAAAACAAAACTATAGTAAGTCTATGGAGAATTTTTAAATTTAGCTTTGTTTAAAACGGGGAATCACCCTGGCTATTTTTCTCACAAGATTCCATATGCAAGAAATAAGTAAAAATTGCTTGCAATCTTTCACAGTTTCTTGCAAAAAAAAAAAACGAAGAGTATTGTTTTCTGCAAGGCCCGTGTTCAAAAAACCATGAAGTCTTGCAAGAGTATTATCACATTGACAATTGCAACTAATTCAAGGACACATTGCAACGAATCTTGCTGTAAATATTGCCGATGTCATTGCCGCTTTAGTTCCTAACTTCCGTTTTAAAATAACGGTCGTTAATTTCGATATTGACCTTAGTTTAAGTAAAAAAATAAACGCAAATTAAAAATTGACAAATATTTATTTTAAATATCTATTTAATACTAGGTAAGGTTTCTAAATGTATTTCAGTTTTTTCAAGAAATTTATTTTGAAGTGTGGAGTATTCAAAGCTTAGCAACTCAAAGCACCAATCAGGAAACTGATAAGACAAAAGGGGTGAATAAGTCACACCTTTTTTCTTCCAGAAGGGGAAGGGTTCTATTGTTTTGTGTATGTGTTTTATAGGATATAAAGGTCATAAAATAGGGTAAACTTTGCAAGGCCACATGTATGTGTGAACAAGCTAAGCTTTGGGGAGCTAATTTTACAGAACTTCAAAGCTTGCAAAAATCTTAGCAAAGTTTGGAGTATAAACCTAACCTAAGGGTTGGTTTATACTCCCTTGATAAGCGGCAAAGCAGCCTGCGAAGCTTCAAAAATGACGTCAGAGCTTCAGGTTTTTGCCTTTGCCAGAGCATGAAGCTAGCTTTGAAATTGTTCAACTTTTCAAAGCTTAGCAACTCAAAGCACCAATCAGGATACGGATAGACAAAAGGGGTGAATAAGTCACACCTTTTTTCTTCCAGAAGGGGAAGGGTTCTATTGTTTTGTGTATCTGTTTTATAGGATATAAAGGTCATAAAATAGGGTAAACTTTGCAAGGCCACATGTATGTGTGAACAAGCTAAGCTTTGGGGAGCTAATTTTACAGAACTTCAAAGCTTGCAATGCAAATCTTAGCAAAGTTTGGAGTATAAACCTAACCTAAGGGTTTGTTTATACTCCCTTGCTAAGCGGCAAAGCAGCCTGCGAAGCTTCAAAAATGACGTCAGAGCTTCAGGTTTTTGCCTTCGCCAGAGCATGAAGCTAGCTTTGAAATTGTTCAACTTTTCAAAGCTTAGCAACTCAAAGCACCAATCAGGAAACAGATACACAAAAGGGGTGAATAAGTCACACCTTTTTTCTTCCAGAAGGGGAAGGGTTCTATTGTTTTGTGTATATGTTTTATAGGGTATAAAGGTCATAAAATAGGGTAAACTTTGCAAGACCACATGTATGTGTGAACAAGCTAAGCTTTGGGAAGCTAATTTTACAGAACTTCAAAGCTTGCAAATCTTAGCAAAGTTTGGAGTATAAACCTACCCTTTGAGACGCAGACTATTTTTCGACTGCAAAATGAAATCGGGTTGTCGCAAAAACCGACCACTTTGAGTCTTTCCATAGAAAATACATTGTAACTACAGCCCAACCACCTTCGACTTTATTTAGCAGTCAAACAGCGGTCTGTGAACATTGCACCAACCATCTCAACAATATTCTTGTTATAAACAATTAATTGTTTCTGCCCCATGACCGAGTTGTCTACAATTTGAAAAAGTTCGAATAATTTACATTTTGAGTTTTTGCTTAAAATCAGGCATAATTCACAGCTAATTGTGTTTTTTGTTGGAGGACCAAACAACAGAACGGACTATCATCTGGATGAAGGAGAAGAGGTACGTCCTCAAACTTAAGTTAACTAACATAATAAATTATTGAAAATAACTAATTACTAGCCTTTGTACAGTTCTTTTACATGATTAAAGGATCGATGACACTTCATGTGTTAACACAAGGAGAATTTCAGCAGATAACCATCAATGAAGGAGAGGTAAGGTAGGACCATGAACCCTATACACTAAAACAGGGTAAAACAATAGATAAAATGCCTTATCGTATTCGTTTGTACGGGACTGGCTCACTACAGCTAACTGGGTCACTACAGCTACCAAAAAGAAAATATAAGACCTTTTTTTCATCAAAAGGGTCACTACAGCTACCGAGGGTCACTACAGCTACCAAAAAATATAGACCTTTTTATTTATCAATACGTTTAGTTTAGATTACATTCGGTTCAGTTAGGTTTCATTATGTTCGGTAAGGTTCGGTTAGGATCGGTAAGGTTCGGTTAGGTTCGGTAAGGTTCGGTAAGGTTCGGTAAGGTTCGGTTAGGATCGTTTAGGTTCGGTAAGGATCGGTAAGGATCGGTTAGGTTCGGTTAGGTTCGGTAAGGATCGGTTAGGTTCGGTTAGGTTTGGTTCGGTTCGGTTAGGTTTGGTTAGGATCGGTACTTTTTGGTTAGGATCGTTAAGGTTCGGTTAGGATCGGTACTTTTTGGTTAGGATCGTTAAGGTTCGGTTAGGATCGGTACTTTTTGGTTAGGATCGTTAAGGTTCGGTTAGGATCGGTACTTTTTGGTTAGGATCGTTAAGGTTCGGTTAGGATCGGTACTTTTTGGTTAGGATCGTTAAGGTTCGGTTAGGTAAGGTTCGGTAAGGTTTTATTAGGTAAGGTTCGGTTATTTTAGGGAGAAAGGGTTATTTTTTTAGCTGTAGTGAGGAGAAAGTGATAAAAAAAAATCTATATTTTGTCCCCCTATTTTTTGGTAGCTGTAGTGACCCTTTTGATGAACAAAAGGTCTATTAATTTTTTTGGTAGCTGTAGTGACCCAAGTAGCTGTTCTCCCCCTAGTAGCGCTTGTGAGCCTTGGTAGCTGTAGTGACCCCCATGGGGGTCACTACAGCTACCAAGGCTAAATAACCTACCCTTACCTAATAAAACCTTACCGAACCTTAACGATCCTAACCAAAAAGTACCGATACTAACCGAACCAAACCGATCCTAACCAAACCTAACCGAACCTAACCGATCCTAACCAAACTTAACCGAACCTAACCGATCCTAACCGAACCAAACCGATCCTAACCAAACCTAACCGAACCTAACCGATCCTAACCAAACTTAACCGAACCTAACCGATCCTAACCAAACCTAACCGATCCTAACCAAACCTAACCGAACCTTACCGATCCTAATCGAACATAATGAAACCTAATCGAACATAATGAAACCTAACTGAACCGAATGTAATCTAAACTAAACGTATTGATAAATAAAAAGGCCTATATTTTTTGATAGCTGTAGTGACCCTCGGTAGCTGTAGTGACCCAGTTAGCTGTAGTGAGCCAGTCCCGTTTGTACAGTACGAAAAATATGGGTTTAAAGTTCAATTTCATTTAATTGTGTTTCAGATGTTTCTGTTGCCAAGCCGTGTGGCCCATTCTCCACAACGAGAGGCCGACACCGTGGGTTTGGTAGTCGAAAGGGAAAGGAAACCTTCCGAATACGACTGTTTAAGGTATAACTAAAACGTGTTTATTTGTAATTGTGGCGTTCCAAAACTACAATAAGAGCTTGATTCGTGTTCGAAGGTGGTTTGTGAAAAACAGCAAAGACGTTCTGTATGAAAGCTGGTTTCATCCCATCGATATATCACAACAACTACTTCCTATCTTTCAAGAATTTCAGAATTCTGAACAGTATAAAACAGGACGACCAGTTCCAGGTGAGAAAAAAAAAGAGACATTAGCTCTTCCCCATACACAAACAAAACATGTTAACACCTAAAACGAACGTCATTTTGTTCCGTGCATAGGTGCCTTCACCAAAGATGCACCGTTTCGTAACGACGAAGCGCGAAAGCTAGAAAAACCAATCTCACTGAAAACGTGGCTCCAAGAAAACAAAACCGAGCTGCGAGAAAAGGGATATAAACGTATTTACGACGATTCGTACCAGTCGGATGTAAGGCTAAACGATTAAACTCGTATTCCTTCTTCAGTTACAAAAATAAAAGTATTATTTTAATATTTAGGTGACCGTTTATGGAGGTGGAGATTGTGATGGATGCACCGGACTCTACGAGACGTTTGTTTGGCAAATTGTAATTTATATATTACACTTGTGCACTCATATGAAATAATGTTGTAATAGCAATAGATCTAATATGTGGTCTTTTTTTTCCAATTAAGGAGGGAAGCCGAACAATTCACATTCAGAGAAAACCGTTTAAACTTGAAGCCGGAGACACACTCCTCATTCCATCTGATGCAGAGTAAAAAAAAAATTGATATTCTTTCGGTCTATTTTTCTGACTGTAAACAATCTTTCATGTTGCTATTGCTATTGACACAGGTACAAATCTCGTGGCTCTTCAGATGGTTACAGCATGTTTGTTACGATGAACACCAACGAAAGAGGCAAATTCTGATTGCGACACAACCAAACTTACCAACTACTATTTTGTATTTACAATTTAGGTTTGGTTTTTATAAATGTTTACAGGACAAAAACTAATCTTATGTATTGAGTGAAGTTACGATTTGATTGCCTATTATTATCAAATAATAAAAATGCAACAATAAGTTAATGAAATAACTCGTTTTTAGCTTATTGAATGCAAGACTGAGAAGCGTTTTCTGTTAAGCTTATTTGCTTTCAATAGGGAGTATCTTTCTCGGCCATTTTTGCAGTCCCGGGATTTGTCAAACAGACTGTCTAGCACTGATCTCATGTCCAACACGGTTCTTACGTCCAAATTCAGGAAGAAAACTCGGCACTTTAAACCTCTGCACAAAATTCGCAAGTTCCAACACACAAAAAAACTTTTCAAAGATACTAACATAAAACAGGATTTTTTTCATGTTGGAACCCTGTTCGGAGGATTTCCATTTGAAGTTCAAGTGTTATAGAAGTTTGCTTCATGAATTTTTGCTGCTTATATCAGCTTAGCCCTCTTAATAACAATATCACATTTATACACATTAAAATTTTGGTAATTTTCCAGAAGAGTGGTGTTTGTAATATTCTTCCTTGAGGAGTGCTAGTGTGAGCCTGTATTAAAAAACATGACCCTCAAAAAAAATAGCCTACACACATGGGACGTTTTGGTCAAGATTTAATTATGTGTCCTCATCGTTATGAACTCTCAGAATGTTTTAAGAGTTGTTTTGTTATTGTTCTTCTTTCCATTTCTCCTTAACTAACGTAAATATTTGAGAAACTCCTTAGTGTAGTAGTAGTACAAGTGTGTTATGTATATACATGTACGAGCTCTATAATTAATTTCACCAAGAAAATAGAAATTTAGAAAACAGTCTCCCTGTGTGTTTTCTGCAGACCAATTTCTCCCTTTTTCTGACAGAAACTTAATTAATTTGCTCATGAAACAGCAACAGCAGCCACAATCAACGAAAAAAAAGGTTTCTGAAAAGATGCGCTTAATGACAGGAAGCACTTCAGAATATGTCAACCACACAAAGAGTGCGTTCAGTAAATGAGCGCTTTTGATATGGCCGGATGTGCTTGCAAAGATTATCATCCATATAACAATATCGCCAATTTTTGACACACCATATATATTTCAAGCTCTTGCAGCCATTACGAGGAGGCTTTTATTTTATAAAAACTTTTATAAAAATAAGTCAATTTTTGATCAATTAAATGTGTACATACACGGCGCCTCATGCTAAGTAAACTCATTGAACAACAACTAACAAAAGGACTTAGGAACTGAACGCAACCAAAGACTAATGAAGTAATTAGCAAGCGCATCACAGGAAAAATTCATATTCTGAAATTAGAAATTTTCAATATTTGCATGAATGCAAGGGATGTTAAACACCACTCCTCCTCACGTCATTTATCGCATGCATTAAGAACAGTCGTGGACATACTGATTACTAAGGTAAACCCCAAAAAATGTGTTTTTCAGACAAAGAACCTGGTTAGAGGCTAGAAAAGTGCTTTTTTCAGTTAAAGAACTTGATTTGAGGTTAGAGTTCTAGCCTGAACAAGAATAGTTTTAGATACTGATTGATCTTTAGCCTCTAACCGGGTGCTTGGACTGAAAAATGCATTTTTTTGTTGCCTTGCCTTCGTTGCCTTCAGGAACAAGTTCTGCAAATAAAAACTTTTTTTTGCCTTTTTTCAGTATTTTCCTATTGTGCTGGACTTGTGATACATCCTGTAAATAGTTCTACATAGCACCAACAGATGGCTACTATAAGCATAAGTCCACAATGCAGAGGAAACACAGTCGCATTTAGCGCCTAATTTAAAAAAATGTATTAAATATTCCAGTTCCTGTTTTAATCTCATTTTTTTAATGCAGAAACGTTTGCAATTAAGAAGAATTTTTATAACAGCTCACAAATAGTATGAGTAATGAAGGGGAGGTGAAAGAGAAGCCCAAAAAAAATACAAGAGAACTTGTAAAATGTATTATTAGATTTACACTTGAAACTGGTACAAAATAAAGGCCCTGCAATTAACAAGCAGAATTTCAATTATTCAATCTTAGAGAGAGAAAGAGAGAGAGAGAGAGACAGCCCTGGAAAGATATGATCTCGTCGTTCAAATGACGGCCAACGAGTTGATTTTTCTCTTTCCTCCTCTTCCACCTCCTCCTCCTCCTCTTCTTCTTTCCCCTCGTTGAAAACAAAATCCACGCACATTTTCAACATTACCAATTGGCGGCCGTCATCACTCCAAATTTAATGCAATTATATAGACTCTCAACTGTGCATAGATTGAACATAAAATGGATAATGCAATAATCAATTCCCCCTTCCATATGTACACATACTGTATACGTAGACCCCATATATAACAAGTCTGTTCATAATCTGAATCTCATCACTGAACCCACCGCTGCCTCCTCTTCCTCCTCCTCCTCCTCCTCCTCCATCAGAAGGCCAAACTTAACAATATTGCAAATTTTGCATGTTTAAAAATAAGTTTCTTTTATTGTATACCTGCCGCATTCTAAAAGGAAGCTTGTGAAAAGGGAGCTTGCGAAAATTTTTTGAATTGTGTCAATATTTCTGACAAAAAAGGGATAATAAAAGAATTCAAGAACCATTTTATTTAAACTGTTGAAAACGTTAGATATCATCCCTTTACTACCAGAATAAATGACAAAAATCCTAAATTCTACATTAATCCCAATGACGTCACAAAGTTTCTTCTTACGACGAGGCAGGTATAGTTAGGTAAAGAAAGAAAATTTGCGGGGGGGTTTTTTTTTTGGAATAAAAGTTCAGCTGAAAAAATTTTCTTAAAAGATTTATAAAAAGTTTAATTTTAAAAATATCGTCATAACACGTTTTAATTAGATTCATTGCTATCTTGGTTAAGATAAATTTGCTTATAATAAATTAATAATAATAAAAATGTTAATATTTTTTTAAGTTTTTTTTATCTATGCAAAAATCTATACACTAATCTAGAGGAAGATGCAACCCCTGAAAATATTAAACCACTGATAACATTGCTGTTAACAGTGATTGCCGCCTTTAAGGGGGATAAGTCTTTTACAAGAGTATATGAAAACAGTGCCGTAAATAATTATTATTTCTGGGGGGGCAAAAGTAAAACTTACGCCCCCTCTCAAATTTTTAGTGGGCCCCACCACTATTAAACAAATTGGGCCGACTGAATAAGCGCCAAATTGAACAAACGCCAAACTGAATAAGCACCAAATGGAAGAAACATCAAACTGAATAAAAGGCAAAAATTTGGCGGTTATTCAGTTTGGCGTTTGTTCCATTTGGCCTCTTATTCAGTTTGGCGTTTGTTCCATTTGGCGCTTATTCAGTTTGGCGTTTGTTCCATTTGGCGCTTATTCAGTTTGGCGTTTGTTCCATTTGGCGCTTATTCAGTTTGGCGTTTGTTCCATTTGGTACTTATTCAGTTTGGCGTTTGTTCCAATTGGCGCTTATTCAGTTTGGCGTTTGTTCCAATTGGCGCTTATTCAGTTTGGCGGTTATTCAGGTTTTTTGTAAATTCTGATGGTCCAAATATTGTGAGCTTTTATAGATGTCAGACTGTACAGATTTACAAACAGAACATACTAACCTAATCTAACCTAACTTAACAATGTGTTATCACATTTTGGCGGTTATTCAGTTTGGTGCTTGTTCAGTTTGGCGTTTGTTCCATTTGGTGTTTATTCAGTTTGTCGTTAGTTCAGATTGGCATTTGTTCAATTTGGCACTTGTTCAATTTGGCGCTTGATCAGCGCCAACAACAAATTTCATACCTTTAAAAATTGCTTCTTCCTGTCCGGCGAGAGTAGAGTTAACTGGATTTTCTAGTCTTAATTATTTTCCATGTAGGGGACTTTAGTTTGTGTTTATGACACCATAAACTTCCTCAGGACTCTAGCTTCTGTATTTTTAGGTGAGGGGTGTAAACGTTCATCATAAATTGCGCTAAGCTTTCTTTCAAAAGAACTTCGAAAAAGAAAACTACTTAGCAATTTAAAAAAAATGTTTCGAAAAAAAATTTTAATTCCAACCATTTTTACGCCCTTTATTCGTGTTTTGGGTGGGTAGTTGCCCCCCCTTCCCTCCCGTTATTTACGGCACTGTATGAAAATAATTTAAATACAAATAAATCAGGTAACTGTTACTTCCTGCCCGAGTGTAGCAGGAATAACAGGGTTTGGTTTGGTTCTTTAAGCTAATGAAAGCTTGTATTAAAAATTAACATGAGACTTTTTTAAGACCATAAATGTAAAATAGTGAAATTAGTAATAATGAAAAAATGTTTTTCTTTCCTGTCCATGATGTTCCAGGCAGCAGCAATCCTGGACTTCTATGGCACTCCTAGGCACTCTCTTCTCTTCTCCTTTTAGGTATCCTGTCTCCCCCTTCCACCGTTACGTTTTCGTTTTCTTTCTCGAAAAATCTTCCATTTTTCGCTTGCGCACAAGGTTTTATTTCTCTTGTGGTTTTTTGCCGTGTGCAAAATAGGTGCCGTGTGCACCTTATTTGCATATGCATAATTTGCACTTTACGGTGAGGTGTTGTATTTTGATTATGCTCTTTAACCTTTTGCAATATAAGTTTCATTTGAAAATGTAAACTCATTTTATTCGTATTGGACATTCTGTCAATGTATTGTAAATTGATGATCGTCTAATGTGCTAAAGTTTATACAAAATTGGCATTAATAGCTTGTTGTTCATTAGAGATGATAATTTAGCTTCGCCATTTTGTATAGTGCACAAGTCGATATTGACAGTAACGAAAAAGGTTTCTTAGCTGTAAATCTCTTTTTCATCTTTCTTGTTTTGACAAAGAAAAAGAAATACACTTTCAGTTATTTTTAAACATGAGTTAATTGCAAATTTGGCTGAATGCCATGAAGATACAAGTCAATTGTTTCATATTGCCTTGTGATTTGCAATTTGGTTTTTCTCATTTTTGGATTATTCTGTGCCATGACTGCCTGGACTTCCCTCTACAAGGTAAGTGTCTTGTCAGGTGTGTCTTTTACACATCTGACATAACCGTAGAAATGAAACAATCTAAGGTAAAAGAGAAATAATTTCATACTTATATATTGGCAGCGCCACAACGACCGTTTATAGTTTCTAAGAAATTTTAGAATATTTTTGTTCATTATGTAAATCCTTGTCTGAACTGTATTGAGGTACATTTTAATTGTGAAACCATTCTTAAGGTGTAAAACGATACAAAAACTTCATTATCGTATTTGTTGTTGTTGTTGCTATTGCAGCACTTTGGGAATTCCTTGATTCCAGATTTCTAAAGATTAAAATTCAGTTTTCACAATGTCTGTTTTAAAGATATTATTATACATAGAAATATATGTAGGATCTTTATCCAGTCTACAGAGACAAGTGAAAGGAGGAGGAGGAGGAGGAGGATGGGAGATTGGAAAAGGGGGGGGGGGAGGACGGTGCACGTATAACTTAATTGCTATTGGCGACGAACATTCTAGTAACATTCTTTTAAAACTGATACCAGCTCATTATTGCAATTTGCAAAAAGGAAAGATGATAATAAGCGATTTAGTAAGCTAGCTGTAGCTTCTCTTTCCAAACTCTTGTCACTAGGGATATGGGCCACTAATTTATTTTAATTATCAACAAAATCTAAATGGAAAAGACGCCTCCCATCATCATCATCATCATCATCATCATCATCATCTATTGTTTGTCTCTATTACAGCTGCATTAGCATCAGCATCAGCATAAACAGGCTAACTAAATTACGGTATCCACTTACAAAACAAGGAGAGAACCCCCCCCCCCCTTTACATATTTCTATTTTGGAGCTCATGGTCAATGCCAGAATAATCCACTGGATCACAATTTATTGGATACACATCATCTATACAAAAAGTACTTTTACAGAACTATGGTTTAGAAAATATAAGTTTAAATCAACTCATCTAAACATAGAAAATGTATGCATTTAAATTAACTATACGCTATTTTACAATTTAATACACTTTAAAGTGTAATCGCTTCTCGAAATCTTGATTATTCTGAGTTTCAAAAGCAAAATGAAGAAAGAACCTTTAGGGCATCTCTCAGACCAACGCGGGACACGAGAGCGGTAGTGGCTAAGTCGCGGGACATCCAAAATGTGGCGGGAAATGGGGCCGCCTACACCATGTTGGATGTTCCGTGACATACCTTAATGTGTTTTTTGGTCTATAAAAAGTTTATTTTGAAAGATCTACATGAAAATATCCTTAAATAGATTAAGCTACCCTTCTAAGACGTGTAAAGTATTTCTAGTTTTCTGAAAGAATAACCAGAATTCGAAAATCAGCTGTTCATAAACCATCTTAAGTCGTTTACTGTAACTTTTGTTACTTTTAACGTTATTTTTGTATGCGAATATTAAAATATTAATGTAAATATATAGTCTAATGCATAACGAAAAATTTGAAAATTAGATTGAAACAAATTCGTTGGAATTTTTCATTGTAAAATTTAATAAATGTAAAAAATAAATAAATAAAGCTAAAATTGAGTTATAGAAATAAATTTCATTTTATTTGTAAATGAAATTATTTAAATCAAGCAACGTCGTAAAATAATTTGGTTCTCTTCCATCCACTTGACTAACTCCGGAATGTGGAAATTGTGGATCATCGTTTTTGCTTTCCGTCGCAATGCTACGGTGCTAGCAGTGATTGCCGCATTACAAGGGGTTTTAGTGACAATATTTTATAAAAGATAGAAAGATTGAAACACACTCGTGTTCCTATTGAGAAAGAGAGAGATAGAAAAAGAAAGAGAAAAATCTTCACTCCAAAGTGCAACATGGTTAACAAATATCCACGTTAAACAAATCCTCAAGAATAATAATAATTGCATTTTATGCACTAAAACTTAGACCGCTAATCCTTTTACGACACCAAGAGATACTCAAAAGAGATTCATTTCGAAAATCTCTTCCAATATAACAAATATATATGTTATATGTGTTTGTGAAGTACGTAAATGGAAAATGGCGAAAATAAAGACTTAATTTCTGAATTTGTGTGTCTCTTTCTGTTGTGTGTGTGTGTGTGTGCCACTGAAACCCACCGCTTCTTTCTCCACCACCCAACCGACCAGAAGAAAAAAACGATAAAAGAAAGGGACGGATTGTAATTAGGTCTATCTTGTGGCTTAACAACTCAAATCTTAACAGGAAGACATAATTTAATAAAAAAAGCCACGTCTTACACAATTTAAAACTTTTTTTTTATTCAATAATGCATGTTAATTTATGCACATCACTCTTAAAATACAAGTGCCGCACCTTCTCCATAAATCAGGAGTAAGGCATTTATTTAAAAATGTGGCCCACGTTTACAAAGTCCATTCCTGTCCTATCATAACTGGGTTTAATTTTTTTAGACTCCCTTCCTCATCGTCGTAAGTTACTTTATTGTGTTTACTTTAACCATTTATATTTTTAAGACCACGACGGATTTTTAAACCGAATCACCACGATCCCTTTTTTCTGTATGAATGTTAAGCAGGACTCGGACTTTTATACAATATCAATGAAATGTTTCTCAGTGCGTGGCTCAAGAGACAATTGTTAAATAATCCCATTTAGATCAACTGAACAATTATTGTATTTCAATCAATAACACTAGTTAGAGGCTAGAACTCTAGCTGACAACTAATAGTAATCAGACATCTAACCTCTAACCAGCCTTTTTTAAAATTAGAAATAACATAATTGCAGTTGCTTTAATGATTATTTCACAATTGGCACTGGAGCCACAAAATGAGAAACATTTACCATTGCCTAAAATAATCAAAGCTTTATTACATTGGGAATTTTTTTCTTTGCGACGTTAGCTAACATTTTTAACTTCATAAAACCCATATATTTTCAGGTTTTAACACCAAATGTAAGAGGAGGAACCATTTAGGAGAAAAAAAAGTACAAGAAAAATTCCCACACCTCATCAATTTATGCAAAATAAGACTGTGACTACATAATTTGGGTTGCAACTAAAAACATAGAAATGGAGGACAAAAAGTCCCTAACCCAGAAAGTCAGGTGAATGAATGCAACAAAAAAACTAGTAAAAAATAAGTTTGAGTTTCTCTTTTTTTCTAATCATATTTGTAGTCTATTAGAAAAGGAAGAAGACAGAATCGAATCCTTCCCTAGTGAATGAATGAATAAGACAAAAAAAAAGCGAGCTTGCCGTAAAAAAATATCAAAATCCTTAAAAAATAATATAGAAGATACGTTTGTTGGTTCCTATTTCTCTCCCTACACATTTGTAGATAAAGAGAGTCGAAAGATATAACACACATAGGAGAGAGAGAGAGAGAAAGAAATGTGAGAGATGTGTTGATTTCTCTCTTTTCTATCTCTTCGTCAGACTTGTCAAACTGACAAATAATTTGAAACGAAAAGCCAGCACCGAAACAAAAAAAAAATATATATATATATATATATATATATATATATATATATATATATATATATATATATATATATATATATATATATATATATATATATATATATATAAAGATTACGGTTGTTTCAAGTCAAGAAGAAAACTTTTAGTTTCCCCAAGACACTTAAGTTAAGTGGAAAATCATCAATTTTGCAAACTTTGAAAATAAAAGAGATGAAATCTTATACAAAGAACAAAATAAGAGATTTAATTTCTATCTTTAATAAAACTACAAAAATATCCACATTGCTCTTCTAGCCCCCCCCCCACACATATAAATTCTTTCGTATCTCTCGATATCATAAGTTGAATATTTATTATTAAAACATTTAAGAAGATGGCTGATGCATTAAAAAATGTAATGCAATCTCATAAGAAAGAAGAATATAAATAAGGAAAATTGACAACAGAAGGTGAAATGCAAATGAAACTTTTGCTTAAGGCTAAGAGCAAACACAAAGCTTAACTTAATCTTAGCTTTATTTAAGAACCATCTTAAGAGCACTGAAGAATAGGGTCTACACTAGTCAATGTGCAAAACTACTGATTTGATAGGAAGTTTATACAATCTGTAGCATCGTAGGCAATGTGAAGAATGTAAAAAAAACAAGAAAAATTACTTAATCTTACAAAAAGGCTTTATGGAGATTGAATAATTGTTCTTAAGGCAATATCCACGATTCCACATAGCCTAATAAGCATTAGGGCTGAGATTGTTATGCAACATCAAGCACATATTTCACAATCTGTGCTCCCAACAGCCAATTCAAAAGTAACAATCCCCATTTAGATCAACCAACTGCTACGGTTTTTTTTTCTTCAATCAAAAACACTAGTTAGAGGCTAGAACTTTAGAAGTCTAGTTGACAACGGATAGCCTCTAATCAGCCTTTTTGATTAGTAAAAATGCATAATTGCTGTTGTCCTAACGATGATTAGTTCACAATTGACTCTTCTGCCACACACACAAAATGAGAAACAGTTGCTTGATAAATTGCATAAAAATCCGAGCTTTAACAATGAGAAATTTAGCTTCGAAAGACATTTGCAACCATTTTCAAACCCAAAATATACAGGTTTTGTATCGGTTGTATTTGTAATTTTTGTAAATAATTCGGTAGTTTTGCAAATTGTTCTAGTCATTCTGAAGATTGACTGATTTTTTCCACCCACTTTTGTCAGTAACCATAAATAATGGATTACAATTTATGAAAATGATACTTTTATTTCTAAACAACAACCAAATAAAAAGCTAAAAGGAATTTCTTTTCACACTTCTCACATTTGCTTTTTTGTTGTTGTTGTTGTTGTTGAGAAAAGTTATTGTTTGAATGAAGTGGAAAATTAGATTTCAGAAATTACAAAATATCATCATCATCATCACCAAGGGAAGGATCAAGAAGGCAAAAGTTACATTTCTTTAAAAAAAAATGTCGTCGTCACTTCAGTGAATTGTTACGCTGATCATCATCATCATCATCATCATCATAATAATAATTATAATAAAGTTAATCCATGAATGTGTGTGTGTTTCATTCATTGTTGTTAGGTGGCAGATGAAGAAAAGAGTGTCTTGATCCCAAAGGAACGAGTGTTTCTGTATGCGTATATTGTTATATCAGTCTATCATTATGAGATTTTAAATGTTGCAGTTGAGTTGTTCATAAACCATAAAACAAAATAACATTTACTAGGCCTATAACAAAAAAAGAACACACAAAAGAGATAGGAATTAAAAACAATGGTAGAAAAAAAGACTACAAGTAACGAACTCTTTTCGCTTAATGTCTATACACTCATAATTATCTTCATGTTCATTATGTTTTTAATTAGTTCAGATTATAATGAGGAGATTGTATGTGCTGTATCTGTGTGTGTGTTTGTGTGTGTGTGGAATGTAGGACCAAAAATAATACATTCAAGAGTAGAATAATGTATTAGATCTAAATGGAATTAGTGTCTTTCATTTTGTAGCACAGTGTCATCATAGACGGAATCATAGAAAACTTATTACTGACAAAAGAAAAACCTATGATGATAATTGATTAATATGATTCTGTAAGAATAATAGTATATTAATTAGGAATGGATGGTACACATTCGAATCCTCGAATCCCGTGAATCTTGACAAATATTCGAGATTCGAAAACTCGAATCTTTGCCGCTTTTTTTTTTGTCTTTTGAATCTTTCGGATCCTAACCTTAAAAAAAACTTAAAAAACTTTGGTAAAATTAGTTTTACCTCCATTGACGTCACTAACAAAAAAAAAACCCGACAATTTATTGCAATTTCGGCGATACCCGGATCACCACCAATATCATCACCCCTGAGTGTCACACTGTTTTCAATTTATTAATAATTTAATATTTCATTTATTTATTTATTTTCTTAATGAATAATAATAGGATTCTTATATGAAGGATTCGAAAGACTCGAGAACTTTTTAGGATTGGGATTCGAGAAAATTTAGGATTCGTCCCACCTTCTAATATTAATATAAAGAAAAAAATATACTAAGTGGGCTAAAATGGTTTCTGGTCTCAAAACGGTTCAAAACATAATCGTAAATGAACCGACATAGGGTTTAAACAGTCTGCAGATCACCTGTATAGTTAGCAGTTGAACAAAGGTCAACAATTTGTTATACATTGTGATGATATTTGCTCAATTTTTCGCTTATTCCATTTTCTGGACTGATATGTCGTGTATGTTTGAAAAGATCTGGGTTCATTTTAGCCTCTGCAGTTAAAATGCTTGGAGGCTAAATGATTACCATTTTAAGGTTGTAAAGGCGGTTGTAGACATTGCGAGTTTGCCTCGCGAGGCAGTTTCGCGAATCAAATCTCGCATGTTCTAGACTATTCCTCGCCCTGAGTCTCCGCCCCACTTGACTCGCTTGGCTGCCTCACTCCCCATCCGCGCACTAGTCGGTAAACACCCTGCATCAAAGACGTTTCGCGGTCGAAACTCGCGGTGTGTAGACCAAACATGAACCAAGCCGAGACAATCAGACTCATCGAAGTTTACAGTAATTACCGATTATTGTATAACCCCTCAACACAACTGACCGCTCACCCTTGATTCACGTAGATTCGCGAAACACATTTGGGATCGCCTCGCGCCTGACTCGCGAGGGATACTCGTGAGGGATACTCGCTATTGCAATTCGCGAGGAAAAACTCGCAATGTCTACAACTGCCTTTAGACAAGTTATTTAGTTTGGTGCTAGGGGCGGAAAATAACCACAATAATAATAATACTAATGCGGCAGTCACACTAGGCTGGTTTACAAGCTGCTGGTTGTTGCTGGCTGGTTGTAGCCAGCTAGCAGCATAGTCTGAACTGCTACCAGCAGCTGCTTTCACCAGCGGGCTAGTAATTTTAACAGCAGCTGGTGAAGTTGGACATGTCCAACTTTAGCAGCTACCAGCTGGTCATGTGACTCCCTTCCTACTGCTGCCATCTAGTGTGAACTTTTTGTTGCTAGTAGTGGCACTAGTGGTAGTTGAAACTCCACTGCTTGGGTTGGTTGGTTGTTAGATTTTGTGTTTTTGCAAGACGGTGATTGGATGACTTGCACTGCTAATACCAGCAGTGACTGAACAAGTGTGAACCCAAAGCAGCTGCTGCTAATAGCCAGCAGCAACCAGCAGCTTGTAAACCAGCCTAGTGTGACTGCCGCTTAAGAGGCCCAAAATCGCTAGTTATTGGCACTGTTACCAACAGGCAATTAGAATACGGGATAAACAGACGTTTGCTCGAATTGCTCCGCCCTTTTTATGACGAACGCAACTTTTAATTGGTTGATTATGTAGTCTGACGTCACATCCTCCGCCCTTGTCAACGTCGAACCACACAACAAACCAATTAGAAGTTGCCGTTCGTCATGAAAAGGGAGGAACCAACTTCTGTTCATCCTGTTTTCTAATTGCCTGTCTGTTACCGTGCGAGTCCAATCTCCGAATTTGCACGGTTTGCACGTAATATGTAAACTCACAAACACAAGACGATTTTTGAACCACTCAGCATGTCAAGTTGAATGATTGTGCACATACAATTAATACCTATTTCCGGTTTTCCAAGAAGGCAATTTATCTTGAAAATGGAAAAAAAAAACTCTAAATAAAGATGTAACAGAAAAATGATATTAAGGGTTTGTTCTTAGAGGGGGGGCATATATACATAAAAATTAAAACAATGGACCTTCTTCTCTAATCTCAGTGGAATTTAACAACAAGAACAACAACCAACAACAAGCAGCAGCAGTAACGTCTTCATTGTGTGTACATACACTGAGGCTATTTATTTAATATTTAAAAGTAGACACATACACACATAGAGAATGAATGTACAAGAAGAGATAATGAAAAATGACGAAGATAAGGCAAAAATAGCTGAATGCAAATGCGAAAAATAGAACGAAAGAAAGAAAGAATGAAAAGAAAAAAGGGTTCGCAAACTTATTAAAGTTAAAAGCATATATAAACACTCGTCGTCTTCGTCTTCTACTCGACTAGTGAGTGAAATTTGCATATATGCATTTATTGTTGTTGTTATTGTGAAGGGGTTAAAAACTTATCATTTTTACCTTGAAACCTACCATTCCCTCTTCCCCCTCTCCCCCTTATAACATAACAGACACAAACATTATGACTTGTGCTTAAGAAGTTAAGTGTGTAGGTGTGCACTGAATGAGACGCGAGATGAGTAGGAAACATGAAATGGATGGACACTTAAAAAAAAAAAAAAGAAAAGCAAATTTTCCATGAAAGTGGAGCTTGAGAATGTTAGATATGTATGAAATGTATGGTAAAAATATTACCGCCAAAGTAGAAAATCACACATTTCACATATTTACTAGACAATGTGCAGAATAACCATTATTTAAAGACTGCTAAAATAAAATCACTATGCAATTTTCGTTTAAAATGTTCTCATGTAAACAGAACTTAAAATTCATTCTTGTTTTCAAATAAGCTTCTAACTTGTGGGATTCACCACTTGTCTATAAGACAAGACATTTTACATTTGACTTCATTTTGGACGTTTTTTTTAAAAGAGATAATTAATTAAGCATAATGAATACGAAGAATGTGTTTTAGAAACTAGAAGAGTACCTCAACCACTTTAAAGGTATTTTCATTAAATTAAAATAAGCTTCTTATGAGAGTTTTTAAATTCACCATAAAAATACCTCTTAAGTGATTGAGTTACTCTCTTCTAGTTTAGTTTCTCTTAATTTTGCTTCTGAAACTACAGAATAACCAAAAAGTTCGAAGATCAGCTGTTTATAAACCACCTTAAAGCTTAAATAAAGCTGTAAACTTAATTAAGTGACCCCCTTCGTCTGAAATTAAGACAATTTAGATTAATCATTCTAGATTTTCTGTAGATTAACTGAACAACAAACTGAATTGTGTAGATTTACTACTGAATTAGCTGGCTGCTTCGGGTTTGACAGTGCATTTCGCATGCTACAATTGAACCTCTGTCATAGGCCTTCTCAGCTGCTTGTAGAATTAATTTCTCAAATTCAAATTTAAATTCCCACATTGACTAGTAGTTGTACAGAATAACTGATTTTCTACTTTGATGGTAACACGTGTGTGCGTGCGAGTGAAAATGGAATAACTTCTTGGCTGAAGTGGTTGGAAGTTGAAACCCATTTTCCCCCCCCTCCCTTTCTCACTGTTTTCCTTCTCACTCTCTTCAAATGCATATTTCTTCTTTGCATATTCAAATTGTTACCGTCATAAAAATCTCCTTGTGGACAATGAATTTTGAGAGGTGGTGGTGGTGGTGGTAGTCAGAGGATCTAGTGAGTGAGTGAGTGGGTGGAGAGAGAGAGAGAGAGAGAGAGAAAGAGAAATAATGCAAACTGCATCATCCTTTTTTTCTCCTCCATAAACCATAAATTCAACTCGTTTTTCATGGTCCAGAGCATTTTCGATCTGAACCCAACACCTTTCTTCCTTTTTAACATACATGGAAGTTTCAAAAAAATGTAATAATATTCTTTCTTTGCGTCGGAAAACCCTCAAGAGATGTTTTAGCTCTCCCAGTCAGCCTCTTTCTCACTTCTCTATACAATTACAGAAATTTAAATAAAATTGCAACTATTTAAAGATTAAATTCAGTTAAAAGCTTTCAATTAAACTAAAGCTGAGAGAAATTGTGTAAAAAAAAAAAAATAAGGTACCAAAAGGTTCCAATAACAAAGGTGTTAAAAGTCAAATCTGTCAAAATTCAGAAGAGATTTAAATAAGGTTCGGATGTGTTTGTCAAAGAAACACACACAAACCAACCATATTCGTATGTTTTTGTTACCAACGAAATTTAAAAGAAGAACCAATAGTTAATTTGCACATTGCACAATAGAAATAGCCAATTATTATATTTTAGGCATTGTGCAAAATGTGTAAAACAATAAGCACAATCCAGATACGACTTCTTGTAAATTGGCTTGTTCGTTTAAGAAATTTACCACATTGTGGCAAAAGGGCCAAAACGCATTGCGCGGATTTAATTCCGATACGAAAACTGGCAGTTTTGCACATTTCGCAGCAAATGTATAAAATGATTGATTTCTTTTTTTACCTTTGAAGTAACAGCCCACAAGTCAAGAGAACATGGGAACAATTGAGCATCATATCCTGACTTCCATAAAAAAATATCAATATGTTTCTAACACCTTGGTTTTGTCAATGTGTCTTTTGGTGTTACAGATAATTAAGTGACATCAAATGGCCTTGAATAAATGAATTTCGAATGACATTGCCATTATCTACCACAGTATACACCCCCGCCCCCTCTCATCACGTCATTACTTTTATGTAACGTTTTCACAGTAAAACACAAACATAAACTAAGGCAATAAATGTATTTACACCTTTGTCCCTCTTTTACTCAAGAAAAAGTTAAGAAAATGGAGTGACGTAATGAGTCTTGCATTGTTGGGGGTAGATAACGACAAGGTCGTTCAGTTAAGGTCATTTAACATTTTGACATCACACACAAGAGGACGACGTGTTTCAACTTATAGCTACCAGGACCTTTATTTTCAAACACATCTTCATGTGACATAAAAAAAGCTCCACGAAAATATAACATTTCATGAATGCACTTTCAAATGTCACAATTGATATCGATATGGAATTTCATTGACTTTTTTCTGGTGGCACACTGGCACTGGATGAAAGACAAAAAAGGAAAAAAAAAAATCCTCGAAACAAATATTACATCGACCTTTCAGAAAAAAAATAAAGAATGTTCTCAATGCACAAAACACGCCTCTCTTCCTTCTGCCCCCCCCCCCCTCAACACTATCCTCGCATTCCAAACGACATACACTCCCTTCTTCTCATAAGAAAAGTAATCATTCAAGGTTGCATTTGAAAACGTACTACCATATAATATTATTCCTCCAAAAACCTACAGAGTTCGATGAAGGGCTATTCGCCTATACTGTAGTGTTTTCAAATGCACCACAAGAGTACTGCTGCACTCCTGCACAAATAAATTCCCAATTCACGTTTACCACTGTTGTTTAGCAAACAAAAAACCCCACTGAGATCTCAAAAGGTCCATGACCCACCGATATTAATGGGCGCAATCGGAAACGAAAGACTTTCTTTATGCTGAAAAAAATCTAGAAAGATGAATGTTCCGCCATTGCCATTTCTTTCTTAAATCTGAGGCCATGGTGTAAACATACTCTACATTATATATACATTCTTATAGTCTTACCTTTTTTTTCTCGAGATTATGTTGAATTAGAGGATTGCTTTCTTGAGAATTGTAGGTAGAGCTAGCCTAGTTTTCTAATACTTTCTTTACATGTTGTTTTTGCATGCTAGTTATGTTTTCATTACTGATAATTTTTTCTTTTGTTCCAACTACGTCCGATATAAATACGAATCGGAATTTGGAACTAATTTCTTATTCCCCCCTATCATACTGGCAACTTTTCATTAAACTTACATGCAATAAAACTTGCAATTTGATTCAAATTGCAAGTTTTATCGCATTTAAGTTTAATGAAAAGTTGCATATCAAATTATTTGATATGCAACTTGATAGTTTGTAGTGTGACTTGGATCAACTTGATCAAACGTTTTTTATTTAAATTTGTGTGAGCCCGGTTTCATGAAATTACACTTGTTCGACTTTTGAGAGACTTTTTTATACTCGCTACTAACAGCCAATCAGAAGTGTGCTAGAAATTACATCAGAGGTTTGAATTTGCATGTCAATTCTTTTTCAAATACCAACTCATATTTTCTTTAATCTGATTGGTTGTTTTCATTAAACAACTTATAGAACTAGTTATGAAACTAGTTTCATGCGTGATATGGAAGTTTATAAAGAAAAAGTTGTAAAGTTTTATTGCATCAAAAGTTGCTAGTTTGATAGGGGCACAATTTTAAGAATAATGAAGTATTTTACTATCCGTGGCCCTTGGACGTTCACCATCACTTTATTGCTGCCATTTTAACTCAAAAGGCGGCGCTAAACAACAAAGTTTAGCCAAATTACCAGGTGTCCTATTTTTGTTAGAACCGCGGAACATTTCCAGGATTTAACACGCGAGACTGTCCAGTAAAATATAGGACATTTGGCAATACAGAAATTTTTACAAATAAAATAGAACTTTAAAATATTAGAAATCTATAAATTATTAAATAAAAATAGCTCGCTAATATTATTATTGATATGTAATGTCCAACATGGCATAAATTACTGTTGAAATTAATGATCAATTGAAAAAAAAAAAAGATAGATTATCTTTCCAGATAAAAATGACAAGAATTTATGCGATAAATGATTATCCCATATTATAACTGAGACACATAATGGAGGGGGTTAAGGATGATCTTCAAACAATGTTACCTGGTTTTTAGAGGTAAACATAGAGAAATGGTGGTGGTGGTGGTTTGGGTAGAAAGAAATGTGAGGGTGAGAGAGGGTTGCAAACTAATAAGTCTACCCACTGAGTAAATAGACATTGTAATTGGATTATGATCGTACTCAATTACACATACATTAATCATAGACTGACTGGTTGTAGGGAGGGTGGAGAGTAGCAAAAAAAAGGGGAAGGAGGGTATCAGTCACAGTCAAAGTGACTGTCAAATACAATACAAAATGAAGCGCAAGTCTCAAGAAAATAAATTTTACTCACGTTTCTTTCTGAGTAACTCCCACGTCGGGTAGGAAGCATACAGTATAATGTATATTAAATTTACATATATTACGTGCAAAATTTGCATATAAAATGTAATAATAGGTTAATACTCTTACTAATTTTAACTTTAAAACAAAAGTAAAACATTTGTTTCAGAATGGACACGAAATAATTTGGTGGCAAAAACGCAGTTATTATCAAAGCACCTCTCCGCATTGCGATTTTCAAGTCTATTCGAATTACGTCATCATTTACGTAATTTTTTTTTTTCAAAAGTCCAAAGTTGAGAGTGGATTTTATTGGCTCAAAAGTAATTTATTCGTTAAATTTTTAACTAAGTTGAGAGTGGATTTCATTGGCTCAAAAGAAATTTATGAATATATAAAGTGAAAAGGTGAAAAAAAAATTTTTTTATGAAGATATTTTTCAAAAATAAATTTATAATTTAAGTTTTGAGAATTTCTAATCTAATTTTACATTTTTTGTTTTAAACCGTTTTTAGATTTAAAACAAATATCAAATATTTGAATACATTCTTATTCATTCAGAAAACAATTACTTTCGAGTTTGTGTAGAAGAAAAATATTTTTGAGGATGAAATTTTCAATTAAATTGAACAATCATGTGACCTAAAAGTGTCGCAATTAGGCTGTTTATAAAACACATAATTTTGTCATTGTTTTAACAAAATATTTAGTAACAAAACGTATGTTTTGCGGGTCTTAATCTTAATGATTGCTAAGTCAAAGCTAATGCTAAATTTCATATCAAAACTTGATAAGTTTTAGCACTAACCTAAGATTATGACCCTTAAGAAAATAAAAATTCTTGCTGTACTAATTACGTCCATCATGCAAATCAGTGTATGTCCTTAGTTAGCAAATTCTTATGCTAGGCACCTTGGACTTTGACTTTAAATTCTTGCAAAGCATAATTTTATATTTATGTTTTTAATATTTATTAGATTTCAATGTGATTATAACATTATTGTGCCACCATTGTCGTTTTTTACCATTTTATAGTATGATGATAAAATTCAGAAGAAAGGTTTCAGCACAAACAAACTTTGTTTTACCTTGAGGGTTTTCTATGTTGAAACCTTGTTTAGAAGGTTCAAGGTGCATGTTTCCTTCTTAAATTTGTGCTCTAGTAAAATAGCATCTAACCTCGCACCTTTAAAAAAACGATTTCTTGATTTAAAAAAAACCCCACCTAATTGGGAAAACTTTTAGAATATCAAGTCATTAACAGGAAACCTAAACCAATAGAAAAACATGTATAGGAGGAGATCGTAGAAAACGTTGTTATCAGCTAATGTTAGCTACTTGACCTACTACTACTAGCCTCCAAGATAGCCATCATTATGCTGGGCTTAATTGTTTAGTTAAAGCTAATGCTAAACTAATCGACTGCAATATGAAACTTTCCAGCAAAACCTCAAAAGTTTAGCACTACATTTGACTTGGTAATCAATGCTAATCATCATTAAAAATATAACCGAAAGTACCAAACTTGCACAATAAGGCGAAATAATTCTATGTACCTGAAGGCTAGCAGTAGGTCAAATAGCAGATGTGTCTGAATAGCTAGATTCAGTTTCACATATTATATACCATTTACACCATAAAAGACGTGAACACACATAGCTGAGCAACCTAACAAGTAGACCCACACAGTCAGTGTATTTCTCCCAATTTAACGCCATATACACTCATTAAACAAACAATACTCTGTCTCGTATTATCGGTAAAAGTCTACACGCTTTCAAGCATTAACAAGACCACTCATTAGACGCTCCGGAAGTAAAAATATCTTCAAGTTGAAACGGTATTTCCGTTAACTTCAATACCGGCTTTTTTGCAAAAAGAAAAAAGAAAAAGAAGGCAAAAAAAAAATTGCCTATCTTGTCCTAACTATGTTCAATTATCCGGAAATAAAAGGCGGAAAACTTGAAAACCAAATGAAGCGACAAAAAAAGCTTCTTCAGACAGGATTTTACGAAAAAAAAATAAGATACTGATGAAACTGTATTACTTTAGGCCTATTAGAAGTTAAAATATATAGGGCCTATTTTTTATTACAGAAAAGCTAGAAAATTAAAGAGAATAGGATCAAAAGTTAACATAATTTCTTCTCAAAACTCAATTATTTGTTGCTTTTTTGGGGGGTAACCACCTTATAAAACAAGATGCAATTAGATGTTTGGGTGAATAACTATGAAAATTCAAATATATATATATATATATATAAAAAACCTTTCCAATGCCAATAATACCTAACAAACACGTGCAAAAAAAAAGAACTAATCTACCACTCACTTGTCTTCTTTTTTTGGGAGTTAATTTATCTATTTTTTTTCATGTTATGCCCTATTCAACCTAAAGTTACCAAAGTGAAAGTGTTAATGAAACAAAACAAAAAAAACAAAGTAGAAGGGCCATGAAATGCAATCAAGTAGAATCAAGTTAACAATTAAGACTATAGCGTGACTACGTGACTTGAATATTAAATAAGTGATAACACAAAAAGAAACAATTAGAAAGAAACAACATTCTTTGAAATCCTTGTCCAAATAATAAACACAAGAAACGAGTTTGTTACCACCACATAGTTTGTTTCATGTTTCTTTTTTTTTTGGTAACTATTTTGAAGAAATAAAAGTAGAATGAATGCATTCATTTAGTCACACCTAAGTTAAATGAATTCAAATTAATTGTGTTTAGGTGAATTATACGGAATCCAGTTAAGGACATGAACCCAAATAAAAATTGACTTTTATTATTAATATTTTAAAATGAAATACTAAATCAATATTTTGTCAATAGTTTATATATATTTAAGCATTAACTCAATATTTTCAGATTATAAACTGAATAAATTTAATTTGACATATTGTTTGTTTGTCCTTCACAGGGGGCTCTGTAGAACACGTTTATTATTTAAATGCATTTAAATTATCAAGTGTGTACAAGGTATAAGGTACAAGTGTACTTGTAGCTCAATAATGAATTTCATCAGATATAAAAAGCAGCAAGCAACAGCAGCCGTATATCAGAGTACCAATGTTGTAAAATTCACTAGTTTTTCATAATAAAAATCAATGAAAAAAATCTTTCAAGGTTGAAAGATTTGCTGCAATTGTATATTATTACCATATTTACCCCTACTATAATAATATATTAATCTGACGGAATCTTATGTTAAGAAATAAAAGACAAAATGTCAAAATAATAACTAGAAAGACAACCATGATCGAGAATATTATTATAATCATAAATTGATTTTTCTTTATCTTTGAGGATGATAAATCTATCCCACGTACTCAAAAAATCTTTCTTAAAATAAACTTAAGCTTAAACCATGAAGCAAAAGAAAGATTTCTATAGTAAAGCCTGGAACACACACTCGGGATTCCATTTAGAAAGTCACAACAGAATATTTAAATGAGACAATTTTCCATAAAAAGTGAACGGAAAAATTCATTAAAAATGAGTTGAACAAAGCTCAACTTTTTCCGTTCTCAAAGTATTCAGTTCAAATACCCACCAATCAGAAAGAAGCATGTGACATCACAAAAAAGTAAATTGGAATTCATTTTGGCAATAAATATAATGTTTCTTTTCTTGCTCAATAGAGGGTGCGCACAACTTTCCTCATTACTTTTCTGTTTCTGTATGTGAACAACAGAGATACAGAAAAAGAAAATGACTTTTTTTTTTCCTTTTCCTATTTTCTTTTTCCATGACGGAATTCCGCCTGTGTGTTCCGGGCTTTAGGGAAGAATCAGACATGCTGAATAAAATCCAACTGAATTTCACTTTTTAACGCATTTACCAGAACGCGGTAATTTGTAATTCTATTTTCTGGTAGTTTTTCAGCGTGTGTGATTCTTTCCTTAGTCTATAGAAAAAATTTAAGTATAGCTATGTTTAAGCTTCACTTTGGCTTAAGTAACAGTTTAGAATCCGATCGTAAGATACTAAATATGATTTGTATTTACCACAATTATATTACAGGAAAGTTTAAAAAAAAATGTCACATTTTTTATGTTCCGCATTGCATAACTTTTAAAAGGTTAAACAAAAATCCACATACCTGAAAAAAATGAAAACTTCCGATTCATTGGGATGTTAATTTGTACTAACTAATCTAAAAAGCACATAATTAAAACACAAATTTTAAAAATTAAAAACTTTAAAATATAAAATTCAAAATAATAATAAAAAATCCGTTTCATTTTAAAATATATACCATTAATAATAAAAAAAAGAAATGATGATTGATGAGCTCAAAAGTAATAAACGCGGAAAATCTGAAATAAAAAAAAGTTGCCACTTTTAGATTTAAACGACAAAAAAAAAAAAAAAATGAGAATACAAATATTAATACAGTCAATCATTCAATTCCCTTTTATTCAAAATTCATTTTTTATAAGTAATAATTAGCATCAATGAATAAGAGAGGACTTATTTAAGAAACAAGTCATTTTTGTTTTGCTGATAATTTTATAAGAGGCCTCCATTGATAAAAAAAAATGAAATTCATTTTTTGATACATTTTCTGTTTTTAAATCTACAAATATTATGAAATTCGCTTTTTTATTATTTATATTAAGTGTAAGAAGAGCTTACTACTTCAATTTATTATTGATGTGCTTAAAATTAAGCCAGAAAAAAAAAGAAAAACCCAAAAAGAGAAATAGGGGATTGCAGCAAGACAAGAAAATTTTCATCTGAAAATTAATTAATTAGCAATCTAAAAACACATGGAATTCATATAAAAAAATCACCTTTTTCTATACATAAATTTAAGAATTAAGACGCTTGTCACGCCACCTATATACATTATTTATAAGATAACTCCATTATCATCATCAACATCATTTATATAAACCCTGTATTTATGTGATAATTTACGAAATGGTGTTAGTTGATTCCACCTTTTTTTTTTTCTATAGTAGCTTTTTTTTTGTTATTATTTCTGTTTATATCAAATTGTGCATAGCAACATTGTGATTATGATAAAAACAGTCAGAAAGTACCAATTATTTCTGACTAGAGACGCAAAGGGAATAGGAATAGAAGGGAGTGAGGGGAAAAAAAAAAGGACCGAGAGGGGGCGCGCACTGAACAAAACAATCAATTATTTTTTTTTTATACATTCTCACCTTTTCTTTTTTTTTAATTAACTGATGATTAGAGCTCGGATTTTTATGTAGTATCAAGCAAATGTTTCTCATTCTGTGGCTCAAGGGCAACATTATGAAGTAACAATTCGGTTTAGATCAACTAACAATTATGTTTTTTTTTTTTAAAAATCAAAAACACTTGGTTAGAGGCTAAAACTCAAATTGACAGTAAGTTAGTAACCAGACATTTAAGCCTCTAACCAGATTTTTTTTTTTTTAGAAAAAAGCATAATTGCAGTTGCTCTAATGATGATGATTACTTCACAATTGGCTCATGAGCCACAAATTGAGAAACATTTGTTTGATATTTCATAAAAAAACTCAAGAGTCCTATTGATCATAAATAAAAAATACAAATTGCATAGGGCAAATGGTTATCAATTATAGATCGATTTTAAAGTCCTAATATTCACACAAAAAATATTCGGCTTTTTTTTTACATACTTAAGCTAATTTTTTGTGTTTGCTAGGAAATAGGAAATATCAAATAAAACAATATATGCAGCCAATTGATGAAAAAAATGCATCACCAAATAATCTATATTCACACATGACTTTCAAAAAAAAATTATTTAGTTAAAAAGTTCATTTGATTTTTTTCTTATAAATTATAATTAATTAATTGGAAGCCAAAAAAAAATCATATTTTGTCTGTAGATTTGTGAACCCTCCCTCATTTACTCGACCGTAACAGCAACATTTAAATTAAATACAACAGCAATTTTCGAACTTAAATTAACGTTATTTATGAACACCTCACTAATGGTAGTATTCTAAAACATTACTTAAAGCAAAGCTAAGCTTAAAGCAAGGCTAAACTTAAGGAGGTAGTGTTCTCAATGACTGTTAAGTCGAACGTAGAGCTTAACTCACCAAATTTTAGAAGAAACCAACTACTGTATCAGAAGTTAATGAGTTTATCATTACCGTTGACTTAGGAATCATTAAGATTCAATACCTCTCTGAATACAATCCTAAAAGTCTCCATCGATACACACTTTTCACAGTTTTATCTTGCGTCATATTTTAAGCTCAGCTTTATTTATTTTGAGTAACGTTTTAGACTACAGAGAAAGGTTAATTAAACCTTTAGAAGAAAAAATGTAACTTAAATCCATGCTGTGTTTGTGACAGTTAAATCAAATCTGTTTATAAATTGTAAAAATTTTAAGTTAAAATGTCAACTTGTAAACTTAATAATAATGAAAAATAGAAGAAAAAAAAAAGAGGTGTTAGTTTGTGCATTAATTAATTGTTTTCATATAAAATGTCTATAAAAAGCCCCCTTCTAACCAGCGAAATTTTGGTTTTACCGAAGCCCATTCAAAACTAATCACATTTAAAAAAAAATCAGACGCATTCAACTAATTAATTCACTTTTCGATTTGTCTCATATCTAAAATAAATTAATTTCTTGCAAGGGTTAAATCGATTTTTAGACAATGTTAATTATTAATTAGCCTAGTAGTTACAAATCTCTACAAAGCCATTTTAATTGGCTGCTTCGTTGATGCTGTTTAGTGGCTTTTTAATTAAATTTAATAAAATCTCTCTATTGGAGTTTTTTTTTCTTCTCTTTTTCTATCTCGCTCTCTCTTTCGACTAGAAAATGGTTCAAATTAAGTAATTAAAAAATTAACAAAGCAACAACAACATTCTGAACGCATTGAAATAACGTTTCAGTGATTGGTTCTAAAATTATCAATTGAATTTTAAGCATTTTAAATAAAATTATCCAAAAGAAAGTTGTTTGTTTTATAAACAAAAATGTTTGAACCAATTTTCAAAGTCTTAACTCACCAATTAATTAGCCAATCAAAGAAATTATTTATTAAATTATGGGATGGATTCGGTTCAAACATTAAGCTCACGGTGTTTATTATTTAATTCTAAACTAAGAATTTTTATTTAAAAAAAACCACCAAAAATGTGTTACTTATTTTCAGGCAACAACAATTGCATTAATTAAAGAAATTAAAACTAATTTCATAATTTTTTTTGAATATAGAAATGCAGGCAATGCCTAAAATGTTAAATATATTCTTGCCTAAAAAGCAGTAGTTTTGTTAGTGACAAAATTTTGACTGTAGAAACATTTTTATTATCTGAAAACACGACGAAAACTCAAAAAGTGCGCCTCTCGTATTCCGCTTTGAAGAAACAAACAAAACAAACAAAAAAGGATCAAAGCTCATAAAAACTAGAAGAATCACGTGTAAACCGTCCGAGCTCCATAAGCTGGGTCCAAATCTCCACTGTACCCAGCCGTAGACGACTTATCACCAGTTCTCCGTCTATTATTATTGCGTTGGTTACTAGGAAAAGCAACTCTATGGACACTGCCGGCACCACCGCCGCCGCCACCTCCACCACCTCCACCAGGTGACGCAGGTGAAACTTCAGATAAGAAATGAGGATGATGAAGTGGATGAGAATGTGGTTGTTGAGGATGATGGTGTTGTTGTTGGTGGTGGTGGTGATGATGATGATGATAAGGGTAATAAGATCCTTCGGTGGGCGGCAGAAGACGTTCAACACTGGAACTTGAACCACGGCTTCCATCCGAGCCAGAATTCCGATGTCCAGCTGGTAGATGGGCATATGGTCCACTACCAACGCCAACACCACCACCGAGATCATTGTTCAACATCCCAACATCCAGACCGTAAAGATCTCGAGCTGGCATCGGTGCCACCATACCCTTCTTTGGTTGAAACGTGCTGAATTCGGCCAAAGTCCGTTCGTGTGGATCACTGTTTCTCTGATTTGGACCCCACGTCTGTTTGGAATAATCATCGGACGGGATGCGACGGACGGTGTCGCGAAGTTCATCTCCTTGGTCCCTATAGTTGACATTATTGCGAGGATGTGGCGACTGATGGCCAACTTTGGACATGAGACCCAAGTCACCACCTCCGAGTCCAGAAGGTGGCCTCGGTAGATCCCTTCTTTGAGTCGGTATAACAAGCACCATTTCCTGCTTATTTGGATCACTGTTACGATAACCATCGTAAAGATCACCACTGTCAGCGTTGGTCATTCTCCACGGTGCCGGTAACGTTCCGTTCGAGTTCCGCACTGCAAACCTCGACGGATGCCGCGAAACATGGTCCGGTTCACACGGACTCACATCTTCTTGTCCACCGTTCACATCGGGCACTTCACAATAGACCGGATATGCTTCTAACATTGCGCGTGGATCACCACCTCCATTCTGATCACGACGAGAATCACTTCCACGACCTTTTCTTCGGCGTCTACGTTTTCTTTCGGCAGACGAAGACGAAGACGGTCCATCGTATGAGAACAACTCCTCTCCTGGACCATGGAATGCATCTTTGCTACCTGCAGTTGATTTCGTTTCATTTTCGTCACTGTACACGGAGTCGAAATCACGACAAAGATCGTCGCCAGTGGAACCACGAAGACTACTGTCTCCAGAACACGATTCTCGACTTCCATTTCCACCGTTTTCTCGATATGCCTTCTTTGGAAAGTCCACTAAACTTAACTCGTCTTCTGCCAGTTCACCTTCGCTGGACATCGATGATCCTCCGAGGTTTCTTCTTCTCCTTCTTCCGGCTCCATCTAAAGCACCTACCTCCTCCTCCTCCTCCTCTTCCTCTTCCACATCCACATCACTTTCTAAATCAGAATCACGAAGTCCCCGCTTACCGTCTGAACTGGCCGATACTTCATCATAAGCTTGATTAAAATGATCCTTCGATTTACTTGCTTTAATAACATGGTTCTCGTTGTTGGTTGTCGGCGGATAAATGAATGTTGTATTGCCGACTGAGGTGAATCCAGCACCACCATAATTACTGCATTTCACGTCAAGCAACTAAAAACAAAAAAAAAATACAAAAAATAAAAATTAGAAATTTGTCTCAAAATGACAAATTTCCTAACACAGTTTTGACAAACATCTACAATAATTTGCATGCTAACAATTTTATAATGTTCTTATGATGACATTCTTACAGATAAACCATTAAGAAAAACTTGACTGTGTTTTAGAAACTAGAAGAGTAGCTCAATCACTTAAAAAAGAATTTCCATATTGATATTTTTCAAAATAAGCCTTTAGTTGAGTTTGAAAACTTTACCTTTCGTCTATAAAAAGTTTATTTTGAAAGTTATCAACATGAAAATACCCTCAAGTGATTGAGCTACCCTTTCTAATTTCTAAAACACGACTTCTAGTTTGTCTTAATTTTCCTCCTGAAAGACAGAATAATCGGAGTTCAAAAATCCGGCTGTTCATAAACCATTAAGAACAAAAAAACGCAAAATATATCAACATTCTCCAGAATTCTTGCGACCATCATTTTTTTTTATATAAAAATGCTGTTATTCCTATCAACTTGAATAACTGTTTTTAAGTTTAACCATTGACTATAAATAAAAACATAAAAATATTTCGTTTCCCATAACGAAACTACGAGGGAAGGATTACACACGCTGAAAACCCACCAGAATGCCTTACAAAGTCAAATTCAGTTGGATTTTTTTATCAGTGTGTGTGATTCTTCCCTAATATATAAAAATTAAAATATATATTATATGAATCTTTTATTAAGAACGGAGAAAAAATAGAACATAAATGATAATCATTTTTCAAATATTCCCCCTCCCTCTTCCTCCTCCTCCTCCTCTATCCCTTTTTTTTCTCCTGTTGTTAAAAATCAAGATTCATATTTGTCACCAAACCCACCACCCCTTTCTCCCCCTCCTTGTTTTATCGTCTTCCGCCTCCCTATTATATTGCATTCTGTAATTTAGAAATGTAATTAAGAGCAAGCGTTGTAATTAAAGTTCTACTACCACTACAACAACAACACAAAATTCTCATCCATATAAATAACAATGTTTTAGGCATTCATGTCTAAACAAAACACATTCTCATGATCAAAAAAAAAAAACCAGCAACAAATGAAGTTTGCAAAACACAAAACAAAAAAAAACGTACAAAACAAAATTGCCCAATAAGCGTCAATGTCTATTCAAGTAGAAACTTATTGTTCATAAATGAAACACACCTAAAAATGATTTAAAAAGCTAATAATGTTATAGCCTATTATTCAGCATTTTGAACATGGTAAATGACTGGGCATTCTTTTTACACAAGTAGACAAAATTTGTTGCTAATTTATACTTTTCGGTCAAATAATTTTTAGAAACTAAATCAAAGGGATAAAAAAACAATCAAAAGTTTGTTAGAAACTATAATAGCAAATGATGATAATGCTAAAAACATTTTAATATTGATATAATTCCAAATACACGGGTCTCAATAAAAATTTCAAAAAATTCGATGGCTTTTTTTTTCCAACTTTTTTTCTTTCATCAATATTATGTCATTTTCAAACTATAAGCAAACGTTTATTTGTTTTAACAATAATAATCGTGAAAATATATACAATCTTCACCTTAATTTTTCTAGTTTTTTTTAAAATAAAATTCAAAGTTATTTTATATTAGTTATTTCTAATAATTGTTTGATCGATAAAAGATTTAACGATCGAATTTATAAGCGCTGAGAGAAACAACTAAAGAGAACTGTTCCCCTGAAATGCGGCAATCACTGCTAACAGCAATGAAAATTTTATAAAAATACACGTGAATTTCATTGTGGACCAGAAGTTCTTTAAACTAACAATTGAATAGAGAGAAAAAAAAAAAAGACTGAAAAATAAATATAAAAAAGATGAACTAAATCTCTCAAGAGGCCTATAATTTGTCTTCTTCATAAGAAAAATGGTCAAAAATGGATTTCAAATGTCCGAAAACAAATTTTCACTCCATAAAAACTCAAGTTGACCAAAAATACACCCTTCTTTTTTCTCTACTCAAAGAGCTATAAATTTCGACACAAAAATTTGATAGCTCATTTTTAAATAACTACCCAAAGTCATATTGAAAAGTAATTTTCAAAATAAAAATTCTGAGCTACAAAACCGAAAGAAAGAAAAAAATTAAATTTAAAATAAGTGGGAAAAAAACACACTTTAAAGATGATTTAAAATCAATTCCATTTGTCTGAATATAAAAATGAGAAATATTTTGAGACACATAACGATTGATTATGATTCAAAGTATAAATGTCTCATTTTTTTCTCTACCCTACCCTACCCTCTCCCCCTCTTCTCTCTTTTTCTCCAATTCCAAAAGAAGAGAAAACCTCCATTGACTTTTAGAGAAATTTTTACTCTGTATTTGATTCAGCTCATCAAAATGGGGAAAAAGAAAAACTGTTGGAAGCAATCACGCTTTCACTGAACAAACACACAATAAAATTTATCAGAGAACAAATCTATTTATTAAGCACGTATCAAGTAAAGTTGGGAGAAAGAGAGAGAGAAGTTACATATATATATATATATATATATATATATATATATATATATATATATATATATGTATATATATATATATATATATATATATATATATATATATATATATATATATATATAGTTGAATTTCGGGACTAGTAAGCTCTCTCTCTCTCTTTCAAACGACAGATAACGAACATGAGTGAAATCGAACTCGGTAACGAGATCACCCAACTCCCTCAGAACAAAAAAATTGCTGTTATTTTCATCCTAATCCAACCTCCACCACATTTCTTTCTCTCTCCTCCCTCACAATTTCACTTCTCCCCTAAATTTCTCTCTGTACCCTATTACAAAAAAAAATCAATGTATTTTTATTACATTCCTCTTTCTGAAACGCTATTAACATCATTATTATTATCATTACACCTTCAAAGAGAACCAAAAAAAAAATATTGAACCACTAACACCAAATGCTATTATCTTTTTAAAATAAAAAAGTAACAATATAAGCCACAGTGTATTTTGTAATGATTTCTCCCCCCCCCCAAAAAAAGGGTTTATCAATGGAGAAAATTCCATTGTGGCAACGAATACAGCGCCACCTATCTTTCATTCCAGATGAGTGAGCGATAAAAGGCAGATTGTATTGGAAAATAAAAAGATATGCAGGACACGCACGACAAAACCCACACATCCTCCCTTAACTAGCTAACTTATAAAGGAACTTCTATCTATTTACATACATGTACGTGGTGTCCATAAAGTCGCCCCTATCTATCTTAATTTTGCCAATAATTGGAAAATATGTGAAATTCAATTACATAACGAGAGACAGTTAACATTTAGTGAATAATAATTTAAGAGTAAGGGCCTTGGAACACAGACCACTTTTCGAATGCACAATGAAGTTGCAGGTGGTTGGGATATGGTAGCAATTTATTTTCTATGAAAAGTCTCAAAAGTGGTCAGAGTTTTGACGACAAATTGACAACCCCTACAGTAGTTCATATTGTAGTTGAAAACTGGTCTGCGTGCCAAGGGCCAACATAGATTCAAACATCTCAAAACTGTGTGCACAGTTGACCTGGGCAAGCTGAGTCTGCATGATGTGGCATGAACCGAGACATGTGCGTGGCTCCTCGTACTTGAATCCACCTTTTGTGCTCTGAAACATAACATGGATATGTCAGGATCTTCGTTAATTATTTACAGATCCCGTTCTTTTTAATTTGGTGCACTGTCTGTTCGTGTCAATAACGTAGATTTCGCCTATCCAGGTCAAATGTGCACAAAGTTTTGAGATTACATTTGAATTTATGTTGAATCTTTCTCTTCATTATTCAGTAAATGTCAAACCTCAATTGTTTTATAATTGAATTTCACATATTTTTTAGTTATTTCATAAAAATTAATAAATACTTTATGGACACTCTGTATATAAATTCATCGTCTAGTCTGAAATGATGATGAAAATATAACAGATTTCAGCCAATGCTTTATCCTAATTCACTTCATACGAAATTGCATCTCAACTAAAATCTGTTTCTTAATGAACTGAAAAAAGCACATTTTCTGACTGGAAAACTAAATACAATGTGCAATCAAGAAAGAATGAATAAAAAATATCTATCTTCATTGTTATTGGTTTAAAAAAATCTTTTGCGGTTACCGACTGCGATTAAGCATAACATTTATCTATTCAACATTGGCTAAATGTTGTTCCCCCCTTCAAATGAAATAAATTATTTTAAAAAAAATTTCTCTTCACCACCAAAAAAAAATATGTTAAAAATAATGTTTTAGAAATAATGCTTAAAACTGAATAATTAATTACGAGACAAAACAAATGGAGAAAACAATAAATTACGCAAATGCTAATGAAGTAAAAAAAAAAAATAATATTGCTGAAGGCATTTTGCTATTTTCTATTTAAACAAACTTAATTCGTACCACAAAAAAAATATAACAAATATAAATAAAACAATTTGGATAATGAGTAATTTTCTTAATTTGTGAATACACACACACATACACCAAAAAAAAAAAATCAGAAAAAAACCACAATTACAGAACTTACCGTATTATCCTCAAGTCGCTTATTGAAAGAAAAAGCAAAAAAAAAAAAAGAAAGAATATAAAATGAAAAGTGAATGTTATTCTTTGTATTTGTATTAATAAAGAAATTCCAATTAATTCACATGTCTATGAATTAGAATTTAGAACATTGAAATTGAAATAAACTTTTTTTTTCACTTTTAGACCCCGTTTCCACTTGACAAAAACGAGAGTGAAAATGTGCAAAAAGCACAAATAATTAATCACTCAAAAGCTAGTTTCAAAATAAAGTGGGGATAACTAAACTTTTCAACTAGTTGAATTTGTTTTCAACTTATGAGGATGATTTTGGTCGCCATTGTTAGTGTTTTTCTTTGCATTTTTCTTTAATTATTCATCATTTCAGGTAATTTGCTGCACTTTAATTAGATGCAGGTTAGATTTTTTTACCACTAAATAACACCATTTCAACGTAAATAATGATGATGATGAACAGCAACTCAATGGGTTTAGTTAAAGCGGTAGGGCGATAGGGGTTTTCTCACTTCAACTGACCTAATTAATGTAATAAAGCAAACCATTATAGTAAATAGCCGGGGGCCACGTTTGTGTTCTCATATCGAATGGCTTTTCTTCTAATAGTGACATATGGTCAATTTCACTATATAGTAAACTGCGATTTTTCTCCAGTTGTAATTTTTGTAAAGTGGGCCCTTAAAAATAAAAAATTTTAAACAAAAAAAAGAAATATCAAAATAATTCCGATTAAACTACGCATGAATAAATTAAACACATATTTGTCTTCTTATTTAATTTGGTCAAAATGATAAAAAAGCGCTCCACAAACAAACAACACACAAACATTCTTTGCTTTTATTTTATATATTATTATCGATCTTTCTTTTCTTTCTTTTTCTCCATCCATATCCATTATTGGAAGAAGAAGAAGAAGAACAAAAAAAAAGCATCTAGTACCTTTTTCTATCCAAATCATGTTAAAAAATTCAAACATCTATTAAGATTCTATGAGCATTCTCTATATTTTTCTCTTTTTTTTTCTTGTCTTGAATTCGTGATGAATGAAAATAAAGACAAAATCCTACTCCAGAAAAAAAAAGAAAACCCCTTCCTTTCCCAATCCACCTTTTTTTTCTTCTTTCTTTCTAAACATCTTTCTTATTCTACTCATAATCTTACCTCCATTGGAGCAACTGTTTGATTGGTTGTACAATGATTGGTTAAGTTTCTTGGCCGAATATTCGTTAAGTCTTCATACAGAACACTGTTACCACTTGTCAGGTCACAATGATTGGCAGGTGATGTTTTACACGGAAGGAAATTTTGCATTTTTCTTTTATGTCTGAAAGAAAAAAAACAAACATATATATATCCATAAATAAATACAAACAAATAAAAGGTCTTTCACCAAAAAAAAATGCTAATTGACAACTTCCATTAATGTACAAAAAACTATCAAACATACACCGAACTTATATATAGTCACCATGGTGACTTTCAAAATTAGATAAAATAGATTCCACTTTAAACAACCATATATTATAATAATACCTTAAAGCCAAATCCAATTTTTCGGTTTCTTACAATTTACATATTGTTGCACTTTCACTAAATGTATTCTAGCAAATGTTCTCATTAGCAACACGATTCACAAGAATCAATTCCACATATAATAACTACTGCAATATATAAAGTCTATATAGAAAAAGACCTAATGAGAAAAATAAATGTAATATTAAACTAAGTGTAAGTTCAAGAGTAGTTAGATAATCATTAATCAGTTTCAATGAACCCGTTCTTGAAAAACTCTCTTGACTTTTAAAATACTTCAAAATTATAAAACAGAAAAACAGGGTTAAAACTGGACAATGAACAAATTACTGAAACTCGTGGCCATCAACTGTAAAATTACCTAAAGAAAAATAAAAGAGACAGAAAGCACTTCATCATAAAGCAATTAATAAGATTATTAATGTCTCAAACAGAGGCGCCCAAAGCGAATTAGCAACTAACTACCACCTTTTATTTAAAAAAAGCTAACTCAACAACATAAATGGAAAATAAAAAAAAATTCATCTATATTTTCGTTTCCATTTATGTCTTTCTCAAGTAGAACCAACCATCTTACAAACGAAATCAAAAAATCAGTCTTTTTACAAATTCACTAGCCAGTGTGCAGAATCAAAAGTAAATCTGCACTTTTAACAGCATTCTCAATCTTTGAAAAATTCATAATAATTGATATAATCTAGACCAGCGGTCGCCAACCTTTGAGACCTCACGGACCACTAAATTCAAAATTTTAAATCCCGCGGACCACTAATATACATTTTTTTTTAAAAAGATAAACACGTTTTGCAAATAATGATCAGAGAACTTCCATTTTATTAATAAAAAATCTTTAAAGGTTGTTTAATTGTAACAAAATGATTAAAGTTAGTTTAATTATTACAAAACTAGTGGGGTAACCCGTCATAAGTAACGGGAGCAAAATTCACAGGCAATTTGTTCCCAGCATTAGAATTTTTTTTCCTCCGCCCTTTTATGACGTCAGACCAAGTAACAAATCCAATTAGAAATTGATGACGTTCATAAAAAGGCTGAGCAAAAGAAATTCTAATGCTGGGCACAAAATTGCCTGTGATAAACTGTAGTTTAATTTTGCTACTATTATCACCTCCCCTTTTTATATTTGAAAGAGAAAATGAGTTTTTTATTTTCTCTGGTGTGCGCATGCGCGTTGTTTTTTCCTTTTTTACTCCTTTCATTTCAATGTCAGTCACCCGCTCCCCGTTTCTCTCTCTCCCCCTCTACACTTTCCAACCTTTTCCCCTTTCCAATTTAATATCAATGGGGTTCTTGGATGGGGAGTGTGCAACATATAGTTGACCTTGAGAAAAAAAGCGGTTCATTTATTCATTTAAATTTATATAAATTCCGACGTGCTTCAAGGTTTGTACAGCGTTAAACACACACACACATACACAGACCTGGCCTAGAAAGAGTGAGAAGAAGCGTGTGGTAGGGGAAACTGAACGAAATGTAGCTCTCTCATGTGCCATATTTTACGAGAACTGTACTAGACTCTAGTACATTTCGTGAATTTAGTGCAATAGAAAGGCGAAAAGATAGAAACATTTATTAGAATATTTTTTTGTTTTAAATTATTAATAAAAAAAATGCAGATATTGTCCAGATTTTTCTGCGGACCACCGGTTGGCGACCGCTGATCTAGACTGTCTGTTCTATACAGTAATTACTATAGTAAATATGTAGAATGACAAACTTTCCACGTGGACAGTAAAAGACATAATACTATTTATTATACATAGTAAATGAGGGTCTGTCAGTGATTTCTTGAGTTGAGACAGATTAAAATGTCATTAGATGATAAATGGCACCTCATTGTGCCCCCTCCCCTCAAATCTCATTCTCTGAGACATTCAAACAGCCTAAAACATAAACTAGCATATAATATAATAAAGTTCGAGTCCTGCTGCTCCTTTGGGTGCAAGATGTCACCCTTTTTAGTATTTTGTCGCCTTACAGAAAGAAGAGACAAGAGAACGAGCAGAAGAAGAGTCATGTGTTTTGCGATCAAGATGATACATATGCAAATTATTTGTAAAAACAGTGTGTCACAGACATATGCACTCTTACTATGACACACTATCATAAGCTCTGCCTGCAGTAAACTGTGTTTGTTTGCAGCAGCCCATTTTTAACAGCAGGTGCCTTAAAGACAAAAATTCTCATGTCACAAACAACCACCACCACGCAATTAGGTTTTGGTCATTTTAAAACTTATCATAAAAAGTTTACTTACAAAAAAAAATTACCTTCATAAAAGTACTTTAAATATAATCGTTGACTATTCTAGTTTCTAAAAAAATTTAAATTTACTCAACGTTGATTCTAAAAACACGTTTACAACCATTTTATTTCCATAAGTTCGGGGAAAAAAAGATTAAGTTAAATTTTGGCCAAAATAAGGTAAGTGCTCCGTAATAATCTTAGCTTCATTTTCTAGTAAAAGCAGTTTTTTTAATTTTAAAAAAAAAAAAACCGTACAAAAGTCATCGATGCTCCCGGATTTACGCCCGGGGGGGGGGGGGGGAAGTAAACTTTTTACCCGTTCTCAACCTATTGCAACCGTGGCCAGTTTTGACCAATGTGAACCCACTTCTGACCACGGTTGGCCGAAAGTGGGCCCGGGTTGCCGAAGCACTCTTCCAGGTCCTAACCGACCAGGATCGGTCAACGCTTTTCGACGGCAAAAAAGATAATATTACATTCTGTAAGGGCAACTTAGGAAAGAATCACAAACATTGAAAACCCACCAGAAAACACAAATGGAAATAAAAACCAGCATGTTTTTATGGTGTTTTTGCACTGAAAAAAATATATATATGCGGCTACTGCTAAATTCCGTACAGAGTGAAATTCAGTAGTCTTTTATTCTGTGTGTGTGTGATTCGTCCCTAAGTTATAAGTCAACTTATTTAAAGAAGAAAAAAATCAGGAAAAAAAAACCGCTTCTTCTGAAAAGTTGATATTTTTACTTGTCCTTAACACCCTAGATATAACAACAATAATGAAACATATCACCTTTACTTTAATTTTTTTACCTAAAAAAAAAGAAGAATATATAATTATTGGCCATAACACTGAAATGCATTTACTTATTTTTAGTCAGATTGCGAAGAGAAAAAGAAAAAGTGAATCGTGTTCCTGCATTCAATTACTGTCTCAACGGCAAAGTAAAGTTCACTCACTCCTTTCGTACTCAATACGTAAAGGAGGTTAAATTTTAAAATGGAATTTCGCTCTCAAATGTTATGGTTGTGTGACATGGATTTATCTCCATTAATCACTCAATTAAAAATAGGCGACAGACGCCACACACACATAATATATATAATACACATAATATATATAAATATTAGGGGTGTTAACTCTTTTTTATTTTTAAAAGTCTAGTCTTCAACAGTCATCTTTCACCCATGTTGTACCTAATTACTCGTTGATAAACTTCAAGTTTCAACTTAAAAAAAAGAGAAAAAATAGTGAGAAAGAGATACATTTTGCCTTTCTATTGTTACCAATGAACTTTCTCATCTAATCTTTAACCTCATCCTACCCTAAAACCCCCTTTCGAATCCAAATATCCATTAGTCACTGACTCACTCGTACAGAAAATGGAGTCGATCGACTTTTTTTTATATATGAACCACCTCTTCTTTTTTTTAAAGGAAAAAAAAAACTGACAACAGAATGATTGATTAAATGTTACTTAAGTATATAGACTCTCAACAAACCTCCAACACAACCCCTGTAATTTTAAAAGGTAAAATATAATGTTAAAAGCTATTTTTACTTTTATTCTTAAGTAGTTTTCATTACTAAAATATTTCAAGCAAGAGAAGGAATTTACATTTGTTAAACGTTTTCAGATCTTGAGTAGTAAATTATAAATTACTAAAAAAAAAAGAGAGAGCCATAATTATCATTTTTAGAAAAATATATTTTACCATTAAACATCGCTTCAATTAAGTATAAATATATTCTCTTATATATATATATATACATATATATATATATATATATATATACATATATATATATATACATATATATATATATACATATATATATATATACATATATATATACATATATATATATATACATATATATATATATATATATATATATACATATATATATATATACATATATATATATATATACATATATATATATATATATATATATATACATATATATATATATACATATATATATATATATACATATATATATATACATATATATATATACATATATATATATACATATATATATATACATATATATATATATATATATATATATATACATATATATATATATACATATATATATATATATACATATATATATATATATATATATATATATATATATATATATACATATATATATATACATATATATATATATACATATATATATATATACATATATATATATATACATATATATATATATACATATATATATATATATATATATATATATATATATATATATATACATATATATATATATATATATATATATATATATATATATATATAAATATATATATATATATATAACCTTTGCGTTTTATTTAAATGTTATTAACTGTAATTATTAGGCACGTATAAAAGTGAACTTCAATTTTCTCCAAAAGCAATTTAAACAAAAATTTGTTTGAAAATTATAATAGTAGACAATTTACGTTAAAAAGGTAAGATCTTCTTTAAAAACGTTTACATAAATTTGAAAATAATCAAATTTTTTACATACGAAAGATAATTCAAGATGAAAAATGATTTACACGAAAATTGCCACAAAAACAGTTTCTTTTTATTTAAAAAAAAAGAAGATGAAAATAATTTTCGCACCATTTTCTTGGTTTTAACAACCTTACTTAGCTTGTTAAAAACGTTTATTCATTATGCAAATCTTGTGCATGTGTTAACCGTGTAAATTAATTAATTGTGTTAATAAATTTACTTGTAAACCACCACCTTAAAAACTAGTTTAATAAATAAATTCTAAAATGAAATTTGAATAGAATCTAAACCCAAGAAAGTAAAATTAATTTTTTTAACTAATACTTTTAAATCCGACAGTAAAATAATGATAGGTTGAGGCTTGAAATCACAGTTTCAATTCCCCCCCCCCTACCTCCCACAAACGAGATTATGAGTAAAATATTTTTGTAAATCTTACAATTTCGTACAAAATTACCGAAGATCAGCATCTTTTTTCTCCAAGCCAGTGTACAAGAAACCATTACAAGTCTCATACAAAAAAGTATTATTATATTAGAAATTGCTATTTATTCAAAAATAAATAAATAGCAGTGAATCTTGTTGTAAATATTGCCAATGTGATTCGCAGCTTTACAAGCAATTTTCCCCCCGCAACAAGATTAAAACTTGTTACTTAGAACTAAAAATCATCAATTTCTATTATCACCAACCACGAAAAACGGCGTAACAAATGGTAGATGGATTACTAGTACCACACTGGGCCCATTACATGTAACACACCAATATAAATGTACCTAAATTAGACGTGTAGGACCCATCATTCAATTGCTGAAAGTTGCGAACAGTGATTGCCTATATACAAGGAGCAGCTAGAGCACACTGAAACGATGTTCAAACAAAAAATGGAGCAAAAAGTTCAATTTTATAAACTAATAATTGTGTTTATCTCTCTCTCACTGTTGCATCAAAAATGAACTTTTGACTTTATACAGCTGAAAATTATTAAAAATGAAAGACTTTATGATGATGATGATGGATCCAATACAGACAAACGTAAGTGCCACTTCACACGAGACAGTGTGTGTGTGTGTGTGCCGCCACTTAGTGGTTGAAGTGGTTTGCTTCAAACAGACCACTTTTGAATACTGTGAAATGCTGTCAATGCATTCCATTGGAATGACCTTAATCACCATTGACAAAAAGGCGGCGTTCGCCACTCTGATAACGACGTCTCGTGTGAACAACCGGTACCACCAATAGTAATCAATGGTATGTTTAAAAAAAAGAACACTCTTAGCGGCATTACGAAGTTGTTCCGTGTAAAACGGCTCTAACACGTAGTAAAGCTATGTATGTATTTATAGGAAGTTTAAGACAAATACAGACAGATGTATATTGACGCAGAATCATCGAAACACATTCGACAAGAAAGACAAGAGATTTGTCCGAAATCCAAAACTACTCAAAACAGACAACATATATACGCTCGTATATAGAAAAAGAAGAGACCTCCTATAGAGAGACTACTTGTTAAAGATAATCCTCTTGGTGGACAGACACACACAAGAAGACAAAGAATGCCTACATATAACATACATAAACCACACTGACAGACAGAGACACCTTGTCATCTTTTATACAGTTAAGTCAACAGCCACAGGACAAGAAGACGAATAAAGGAGGACAAGGGAAAAAAATACCAACACAAAAATCCCCTTCAAAAAATATCAAAACCCATCCATACACACACACACACACACAAGACTCACAATAAACAAGCAACAAAAACAAGTAAATACTCAATACTAAAGATAAAAATCGGTGTCAAAACTTCACTCTTATGAGAGTAAGAGAGTAACAAAAAAACAAAACAAAGAGGACACAGATATACTGTAGTATAGGATATTGGCTTATAAACTGTGTGTATATGTATATGAATAACACATACATGTGTACATACAAAAAGATTATTATCTCAAGTAGTTTTTTTCTTCCATCAAAAAAAAAATCGACAGTAGCGTTGAAAAATAGACGTGTTTTTAACCCTACAATCACTCACTGAAGTCACCATCATCATCATCATCAAACCTTAATCTAACTTCCCCTCCTTTTCAAATCGATACAAAAATATCCTCCTCCTCCTCCTCCTGTCTTTTCAACCAGTAAAATGAAACAACTTAACACTTTTCTAGATACAAAAATACACGAAAAAAGCACACAGATGTATTTCTTCCCATTGGAAACAAAACACCAAATTTTAAATCCGAATTGACGTTCACAATTCACATGCAGAGAACAAGCAATGTAATCTTAGGTAGAACCCGTTAGCCTGGTAGATATAATACCTGGGTTCAGTGTAACAAAATAAGAGAGAAACAAGAGGGGAAAGTTCAGTAACTTTTCTAAAACACGAAAAACGTAATTATAAGTAGCTGATTTTCGACATCTGATTAATTCAGTGTTTGAGAAGTAACATTAAGGAACAATTGAAAAGTGCATTAGAAACTAGAACAATAGCTCAATCATGTTGTCATCTTTCAAAATAAACATTTTTATGGATTTGTCTGATTCGAGTGTTCTTTTACTTTTTAAAATATTTTCAAAGTTTCTGGTAATTTTGCTTCTGAAAAATAATCAAGAGTTAGATTAGAACGGGTGTTTATAATTTAAAACCACCTTAAACGTTTAAAACATCAGTCGTAAGTACAAGAGAATAACTTTAATATAAACCTTTGTTTTCAACTTATGATCATCTTTAAAGAAAATTGTAAGTTTGTTATACCTAGTACACACCTGATAATTTAAATGCATTTAAATAATAAACGTTTTCAACAGAGCCCTGTGAAGGACAAACAAACAATATGTCGAATTCAATTTATTCAGTTAATAATCTCAAAATATTGAGTTAATACTTAAATATAACTAATTAAACAATTGATTTAGTATTTCAATTTAAAATATTAATAATAAAATGTTAATATAAAATGTTAATAATAAAATGTCCTTAACTGGATTCCGTATAATTCACCTAAACACATTTAATTTCAATTTATTTAACTCATGTGTGTGTGTGTACAAGGTATTAGAAACTAGAAAATTAATGAAACCACGTTTAGTCATTTAACGAATATATCTTTCAAAATGAAATGATTTATTAGCAATTTGGCAATTGGCAATTATATTAACAATAAATTACAACCCATTATTATTAAATGATAATGTGCCATTGACCGACATGAACAATAGTGATCCGATCACAATCAACAATTTTATTGATGATTTTTTTTTGTGCAATATATAATTTAGTAGAAACATGACAGAAAATATCAAATAAAATCTTTTATGATGTAACTAATTACAATTTATCATTTTATGAGTATAATATTTTGTTGTACAACCAATGGTGGTCATAAAAATATGATACAAATATGACCAATTTAATATTATACAAGTTATAACCCCAAATAGAATGAAAACAAGCCTAAAATTATTTTAAGGGCTTATTTCATATTTCAATGGTGGCACACCCTGTAGATCCTACGTATAAGAATACTATGTAGAGGTCTTTACCAGTGGTCAAATCCGTGACGTCAAGAGTTTCTTCTAATTTGAACCCTATATTTAGACCCTGTATGGATCCGCCTATTAAACATATAGGCGGATATATATGTGTACCTTGGTTAATAGACACCAACACACGCTGCTCCTCTCACTTCCTGTATCATTTAGAAGGAGTGACCCTTATTGATCAATGGATTTACGTCCAAAAAAAGAAAGAAAATATCAACCCTGATGTTTAATCGATACTCAAGATCGATGTATAGATAAATTCATAAATAAAAAATACGAACCAAATAAGAAGAAACATGCTATTAAATGATAAATAAAAGATCTTGATTTTCACAAAGGCATAAATTCAAGAATAAAACTTGAAACATGAACTTTGAACCCACTAAACAGCGTTTCAACATACCAAAAAAAACCCTGATGAACAAGACTAAATAAAATAGTTTTTTTCTTCTATTTGAAACCCATCTTCATTCAAAAGGTTTTAAGTTAAAACTTCAAAGTATTACGTTTTCTTTATAAATTTAGTCAATACAAAGAGAATTTTTTTTTAAAAAAAAGCTATGCACAGTTGCGCATGCGTGACAAAAAAAAAGCCACTACAAATAATATTAAGATATTATATTTTAATTATGTAAACGCGAGTTCGTTATTTATGTAACACACACACATTTTCTTATCTAAACCTGCATAAATTCAAAAATAAAAATAAAATGCAAATGTATTCCTCGTTTATGAAATTGAATCAGAAATTGAAAATATTCTTTATAAACTCAAAACCAAGAAGATGAAAAAGTAAGAGAGAGAGAGAGAGAGAGAGAAAAAAAATTGAGAAACTTAACAGTAAACGCGTGAAGAGAGATAAAAAATATATATAAGTAAAAATGTGAAGAGTAAAAACATAATAAATTTTACAATATGACTTTGCATTAAAATTTTTTTTATATATATATATATATACTGATATCAAACTGGAGAGAGAAAGAGAGAGAAGCAAAAAAAAAAGAAGCAAATTTCCACAGATTTTGGCCATCAAAGGTCATAAAACCAAACGGAAATAAAGAACACAGTTCTTCTCATCTTCTAACCTCCCTTTTTTTCCCCTACTGTTACATCTCGATTTAGATTGGGAGAAAAGGGCATATATATATTTATATATATGTATGTATATATATATAATGTAATATAAAAAACAACATTCACAAACTGCAACCCAGAGATAATATTCTAAGGAAGAGAAGAAGTAAGAAAACAGGAAGAAGAATGGATGAAAATGTTTCAAGGGACAACCAAATTTATTCTTGAATTCTTCAAACAGTTTCCTTAAATTTTTTTTTATTTAAAAACGATTTGACTTTTCATGGTAACCTAACACACACACATACACACAGTATACAAAAATAAAGGTGAACCATACATAAAAAGGAAAATATAGACACCACCACGTCTTTTTACCGCCGTCCAGTAACTCGAAAAAATGCACTTTTTACACTGTGTTGATTAACCACTGTCAATCGGATCGGTGTTTCACAAATATTATTTGGCCACGGAAACCTTGAAAATAACCTTTAAAACATTATTGAAACCATACCAGTATTCTTACATAATACCGAATACAGGGTGAGAAAATTAGCATAAAAAGTAGACAATGATAAAAATATTAAGTCATTAATATATTTAAAAAAATCACATAAAATTACAATACATTTTAATGAGAACAGTGTCATTTTCCTGGGTTTTTTGGCAATTTTTTTTATCTCCGGTTTAATAATTATTTTGTTGACAGATGTGACTTATTAAATTAAAATTAATATTGTTAAAAATATTTTAAGAAACATTTTATATTGTAAAATTTGTTAATTTTCTGGCAGAATCGTTACTTTTGTTTCACGGGTTCCACGAAACACCAAATTGAAAAATACTCAACCAGATGGACAACAGAAATAAAAATTTCGATACTCTTACTTTAGTAGTTTAAGATGAAAGTACAATTGGAACTGTTTAACACGAAATGACAAGAAAGCCGAATTTTTTTTTTGCAAGATACTAGGGGGGCAATATTTACAGTAATATTTGAATAACTTCTTGCACTAAAATGTTACTTAGAAAATAGGTGACGTGCTCACCAAAATATACTAACTACAAACGTGGTATCAATCACAAACAACAGCCTGATTTTTTTTACCAGGAATACATATAAGCCTTTTAAAAATTCATATTTCTAATTTTTTTAAAAAAAAAAAAAACTGTCAAAAGAACTATTTCAAAGGTTGATGTCTGCAATAAATAAAAAAAACATCCAAATTTATTGCTTTATAGTCGATATATTTTGAAATATTTGTTGATTAATCAACAATAAATAAAAACAGCATAATAAAACAAAGATATATCTACTTTAAATTTAGCCACCAATCAAACACGATGTTCAGAAAACCAAAGTGAGGTTCTTTTTGAAAACCACACACATACTACAAAATATATATATATATATATATATATATATATATATATATATGAGTGAAAAAGTAAAGCAAAAGAGAAAGAAATGAAAAAGTAAAGTGCCGACGACGAAAAAGAAGAAGAAGAAAGAAAAAAAAAAGCCATTAAAAGCAGAAGTAGAAAGACGACGAAGAAGAAGGAAAAAGGCAATGACATTTGTTCCCGCGAATGGCGAGCATCACAAGTGCGTTTTAAGGAGATATAAAACCAGCCACTTTCTTCTTCTTCTTTTTCACTTTCAATCTTCCACATTTCTCTCTCTCTCTCTCTCTCTCTCTCTCCCTTTTCTCCCCTCCTCCCTTTTTTGTGCCTTTTTTCCAAAAAAATACAATACAACTACAAAAGAGCCCAACAACAACAACAACAACATCAACAGCAACTTATATAAACCATCCCCACCCTTCATAATGTGTAACATGTAAACTGTTTGTATAAACCCTTGAAAAAGAAAAGAGATGACCGTTTATTAAATCCAAAACACCAACAAAATCCAATATAATGTTAGTAAAACTAAAACCAACAACAAATGTCTTAAAAAACAAAAAAAAATTGATTTTTTTATTAAAAAAAAATAAAAGATTGAATGTTACAATTGAAATGCTTTTCCATCTCATTTGCATTTAAGATTCACACGAACCGTGCATTTATTTATGCTAAAAGTAAACCATTAACTAAAGAAGAAGAAGAAGAAAAAAAGACAAAACGAAACACTTAAAACAAAAGGATTTCCCGTCTATGAAAAAGAGATCGAAGTAAAAGAAATTTAGGTCCTACTTTTTGGTAAAAAACCCCCCACCTCCGCCTTACTCCCCTTTCTCTTATCATCATGTGTAGAAAAGAACGAATGAAATAAAATGAAAAAAAAAAGGAGAGGGAATGGAATTGGAATGAGTGACATCTTGATGCCAACCCAAATAGTAGACAGGTCTCATTGGCTATGAGTAAATGCCATGAAATGAGGCCTTTCCTGTCTACTTTGTTGGATCAATAACTTGGCTTCTTCACATACAAAAATACATATAGAAAGCAAAAGAGCGAACGTCACAAAAAGGAAATAGGTTTTGCCTTTTACAAGCAAAGGAGGGGGGCGGGCGATAAGACTATATAGTATAAATATACAGAGAGAGAGAGAGGACTAAAGACGCGGCAGAGAACAAGAAGAACCACGTAGAAAGAGAAGAAAAAAAAACGTATTACACGACCGAACATATTTAACGCTCACTTTAACAGAGATAATTAATGAGTGATCTCATTGATCAACATGAATGTCAAGACCCCCCTCCCTCTCCTCCTCCCTACTCCCCATTCCCTAACCTGAATCCCACCTCAAAACATACACATTCAACTAATGTACAGACATTTTCTGCAAAGAAAGAAAATATTTATATACTTTCTTTATACAAGTATAATAACTAAGATTACTTTAATATATAAAGAATGAAAGAAATCAAATTAGATAACAGAATTAAGAACTGGTTAATAAACATAGTTAAGTTTTATTTAAATGAGAAGCACGTTTTCTTGAACGCATGTATATAGAAAGGGCAGGGCGATGGCTCACAAGGCTCCGTCAATAAACAATTAACAAGAATTAAACCTGTGATTAATTGTTATACAATTACTTAACAGCATAGTTCTTTTGATAAACTACCTAGTAACACGGTTATCAGTTGGGTATTTTGCAAGTATGATGCATATCAGTTAACTGTGTGTTGTTAAGACTGTGTAACCATACCACTCAACCTTAATGTAAAACTAATCTACTTTTTTTTTGGGGGGGGGGGTGGCAAATGATTACTGTTAATACGCCAGTTAATTAACTACAACGAAACACATTCTTTAAGAAAACATTAAGTGAGAGAGATATGGACTAATGAAGCTCAATGAAGTGTGTACTGTATGTTAGCAGTGATTGCTCTCTTTCAGGAGTAAATTTTGAAACAACCGCAAGAAATTCAATATTGCATTCTAAGGATCGTATTTTTTAAAATGAATTTCAAGTCAAAGGTAGTGCGCTAAACTCATTGATTTTTTTACATGAAACTTCCTATCAAAAGTTGATGAGTTTAGCACTACCTTTGACTTTACAATCATTAAGCTTGCGTGTGTATGTTTGTGTGTAACAGGACTAATACCATTTTTTTTTAAGAAAAAACTACTTAAAATTCATATATTTAAAAGACAACACCAACAACTTCAAAATGTACTCGTTTATTAATAAACTAGTGGGGTAACCCGTCATAAATGACGGGAGCAAAATTCACAGGCAATTGTGCGCATGCGCGTCGTTTTTTCCTTTTTTACTCCTTTCATTTCAATTTCAGCTTCCCCCTCCCACTTTTTCCCCCCTCCACGTTTCTCTCTCCCCCCTTTACACTTTCCAACCTTTCCCCCCTCGCCTATTTAATATCATAGTCATATGGTTGACCTTGAGAAAAAAAAAGCGGTTCATTTATTCATTTAAATTTATATAAATTCCGACGCGCTTCAAGGTTTTTTGTGACACACACATACAGACCTGGCTTAATATATATATATAATGGCGCACACGTTCTTATCTAATATAGTTGCTAAAATAATCGACTATAATTCGCAATATTCAAATGACAAATATGAAAATCTACATTCACATATTTACTTTTTAAAAAATTAATTTCAGCAATTTGTACCATAATTATAAAAAAAAACAGCAAAAAAATTCCAACAATGTGAAGAAAAAAAAAGTTTAACAAAATACATACAAATACAAGAAGCACAAAATAATAATTTTGCATTGTAATAGTAATCTGTCAATAGCAAACAATGCATAAATCATACGCAACGAGTGAATAAAACAAGTAATGCAGGATTAAAATAAAACTGCGAAACTCGTTTCAGAAAGAAATAAGTTATTTCCATGAGAAAATTCAAATCTTCCAATATTTTTTTTATATATATTTTATAATAAAGAAAAGTTTTAATTAAAATTTCTTTTCGCTTCCATTCTCCACCCCCCACCCCCACCTCCATCTATTTTCCTTCCTCTCTTTCTAACCAAAAGAAACTTTTTTTTCCAATCAGTTTTCATCCTTTTCAAAAATAACTCTCGTAATCGGGATTCTTTTATTATAAAAGTAGAATTCATTATTATGAAAACTTCAGAAGAGAGAGAGAAAAAAATCTACATTTCATAAAAATAAGAAACGACAACGTGACTTCAATCACAAAAAAAAAACCCCCATCAGAGGAACAACCAAAAAAACCTAAAAAATACGAATAAATTAAATAAAAATACGTGTATTATAAAAGAAATATTTGGAGAGGGTTTATGAAGAACGAACGTCATTCAAAAATACCATATAAAGGTACGTTTCCACTTAAAACTCCTGAGTCTTCAACATGATGACCTTGACCACAAAAACTTCGTTTGCAGCCTCGAAAATGTTGCAAAGTAATTAAAATATTGCTGAACTCATGTTGCAACATACCTACTGCAAGAGCAACAATATTTATGTTGCATTATAAATGTGCCGAAAGAGGAAAAAGAAGCCTCCTCTCCCCTTAAACCTTGAACCACGTCGGAATTTATATAAATTTAAATGAATGAACCGCTTTTTTTTCAAGGTCAAGATTACGTTGCACTCTCCTCATCCAAGAACCCCATGATATTAAATTGGAGAGGGGGGAAAAGGTTGGAAAGAGTAGGGGGGGGGGGAGAGAAACGTGGAGGGGAGAAAAAGGGGGAGGGGGAAACTGAAATGGAAATGAAAGAAGTAAAAAAAGAAACAAACAACGCGCATGCGCACACCAGAGAAAATGAAAAGCTCATTTTCTCTTTCAAATATAAAAAGGGGCGGAAATAATAGTAGCAAAATTAAACTATGCCCTATGCCCAGCATTAGAATTTCTTTTGCTCCGCCCTTTCATGATCGTCATCAATTTATAATTGGTTTGTTACTTGGTCTGACGTCATCAAAGGGCGGATTAAAACAAATTCTAATGCTGGGCACAATTGCCTGTGAATTTGGCTCCCGTCATTTATGACAGGTTACCCCACTAGTCACTAAATAAAAAACTTAATAAAAAATGTTAAAAAATACGCATTTTTTTAATTTTAACAACCAAAATAACCGGATTTTAGAACTTTGCTTTTTTTTAATTAAAGTCGAAACTAAGTAACAAATTTTAAAACTTCAACTTGTTTCCGGGTTGAAAGTTTCAGGCTGAAAGTTTCAAGCAGACAACAACAACAAAAAAAAAAGCGATAAAAGAAAGAACCCACCCAACATAACTATTAGCCTATTAACGCCTATAAATCACCCATGTTTTTATTTATTTTTTGCTTTAAGCCGACATGTAATACCAACATTTTATCACCATCTTCAATATGTAATACTTAAATTATATACAACCAATATATCTATTGCTCCCCTTCATCAAAAAGAAGAAGAAGAAAGGGGAAAAAAAGGCGTTTTTTATGCGTTCGACTATTAAAACTTGTGCTCCATCCTTCTTTTAATAAGTAATACGATTTGTTAACTGGCTTCAATGACCTCCCCATCCCTCCCCTCTACAACCTAAGATAGTTACCTCCTCTTAGTTTCAAACAACAAATAACTTAAATTACTAAGCCCACACACAAACTATAAACACAAACCTAAAGCTGTATACAAGTCTTATACAGACATATTGAGGCCCACCAACCGCGCCAACATGAAGATGAAGGTTAGAGACAGCAGCCATTAATTCATCATTTTCCACCAAGCTCGAATGTAAACCGTTCCAAGAAACAAGCGTGCCAATGTACAAGGTTATAAATATGATATTACTATTGCTTTTAAAAAAATTAAAAGTTGATGCTGGCAACATTTTCAGGTATAATATTCCCAGCAAAAAAAAAAATCAATTTTCATTGAGTTTTCCCCCCTTTTCAAGATTTATCAGGGTAATTTTGACATTTTTCATGGGTGACAGACAATACACTAAACTTATTCTGCCAGGTAAACAATCATTTAATATTAAAAATTCCCTAAACCTGGAATTATCTGATTTGGTGTGCAACATGCAAGGTGGATGGATGTGGTTATACCTTAGACTATTACATTACTGGACTGGCAACTCCCGAAATTTTGTGTTCGACTGATATGCGGCGTCGCTTTAGAAAGGGCGCCTAGTCTAGCGTGACTATGGTATATGAAATTTAGAGAAGATGTCAAGTTTAGGACGAATTCATTTTGTAGTTATAGAGGGGTGTATTTCAAGGGGGGGCAGACATTGAAGAAAAAATTCATGTACGAGATTCACTAAGATTTGCAAAGATTCACCCAGATTCACAAGCAGATTGTACACATGGAAAGCCATTTTACTCGTTTATACGAGTTTTACTAAATTCCCAGAATAGAATTAAAATCTGAAACTCCAGTAAAACATGCAAAAATTAAAATGGCTTGCCATACAGTACATGATTACCCCCAATGTCTTCCCCTTTACAAAAACGAGATTTTCCCCTCCGATTTTATGTACAAATAATCCCACCAGACGGTGCTGGCTTCACTTTTGCCTTAAACCAGGCACTTAACGCTTTAACATTGAGAAGATAGGAAGTTGCCAGTCCAGGAAGGTAATAGTCTAAGGTTATACTTACTTAATGTATATGTTAGTTACTAATTAAACAACTACATGCAAATTGTGGTTAAGCTTAATTACAAATAAAAACTATTATTTTCTGAAATAATGTTAATGTTAAACACATGTACAATTGTACATCCTTCCTGGTGATAAGATACATAAAGGTAGCGAGCGAGATTGTCACAAAGTCTACTACTGTAGTACGTGTATAATAATAAAAAATGGTACCCGGTAACAAGTGTTTTGAACAAAATCCAGGAACTATGATTGTATGAAAACCATTCAAAACCAAAAGTGTTTTCCCCCTCCTACATTATTGGAACACTTGCGATTAGGGTCATTATGGTTGTTCAAAAGGTAGAAAACCAATTTCTACGTCGACTAAAAGTTCTTCTGAATCTAATGAATCCATTGAAGTAATAACGCTCAATGGTTTTATCATTGGTAAACGATGTCACTGTACGTACATTTTCTTAATATATTTTTTTTATTAATATTGATGTTAATTTCATTTTAATCAATGTGGCTGAGTTTTCAGATTTTCTTTAACAAAAAAAAAAATCAATTTATCTCATTTAAATCAGATTATTTTTTATTGAAATGAAATTTTACGTTTATAATTTACAAATGAGTTTCGCGTGAACGTTAAGAAAGTTATTATGTAATGTTACGAATTGCAAAGTGGAGGTTTTTTGATGAATTTCAAATTTTTACTAAAATTTGCAAGAAAACAATAATATTTAAAAATTTTTCTGCTTTTAAAATTACAAAATAATGAAACGCTTTAATTAACACGGTAAATTAATTTAATTTAAATCACTAGCACCCTGCATTTAATTAAATAAATTCTGAAAGCATCTCTACTAATTCGTGTATTAATTTTTTTAAAAATGGTTTTACATTTATTAAAATTATTTTAAAAAATTAAATATTGCAGATTAACAACAGTTATTATTATCTTTATACTGATGCTCTGCTCAAAAAATTACGAAGCAATATTTGGACTTAAAATTAAAGTTCCCAAATTTCTAAAGTTTAAACCAGTAAGTTGATCAATCAATGCTTAAACTGACAGTATTAATTACAGTAAAGTAACTCCTTTATTATTACAGAAATATAAATTCAAATCTTTTGGAGTCATTGACCCTATTGAGATTGTAAGTTTACATAACGAAAAAAGGGAGAAACTGTTTGATGAAAATCCAAAAGCGACATTCATGTATCAATTGGTAAGAAAAACATAATATCCGGCTTATTTTCTAGAATTATTATATTTATATTTGATTTTCTTTTGTCATTTAATCATGGATAGCAATGGAAAGATAAACTGGCCAATGATGCTGCTCTAGTGGCAAAACAATGCCAGTGTAACCCATTGTCTTTATTGGAAAATAATCGATATGATTTCAATGGTAAAATACAATAGAATTAATTTAGACCAACATGCAAAATGGCGGCCAATTTTTATTTTACTCAGAAAAAATCTTGAGAGTCATTACACAAAGGTTGTGTATGTCTTATGATAGTAAATTGTTACATCTAGTTCATAATTTTCTAACAGTCACAAAAGTAAAATGTCAAAACAAATACTGTTATATGTGTATATCATATCTTTATGACTGTCACTGACTAATTTATAAAACATGACAATCATAAAGTAATAGATCATAAGCTGTCACGTTATAAGATATGGATGTCACAACTTTATAATATTTTTTTTAGTAGTGAGGCCCTTTTTTAATTGTTTTTTTTATACAAATTTCACTTCTAATTTTACATGTAGACTTTTCTCACCTTTCAATTGCCACTTAATTTAAATGATAACATGCCATAACAATTATTTTTATTTATATTACTTTTGGGTAAAACAAGTGAATGTAGCGTAAAAATTTATTTAAAAAAATTCATATTTAAATCAAGTATAAATAAAAAGAGACTACTGCCATTCTTCTTACAATTGCTCAAAAATGCCAAATTTAATTTCAAACTTTCATTAATAACTAGAAAAAGTAGACTTTCTAGAAAACGTCTCAAAACAAGGAATGATTTTGGACTGCAGCATTAAAGAAGAAAAATTTGAAGACCTAATTAGAAATTGGTTTGATGAACGCCAATTCCTAATGCCCGGAAAAAGAAATACATTACAAAAATTTGCAAAAAACAACAGATTTGTTCAGGTGAAGTATTTATCATTCCTTTTAATCGGCAATCTCATCAGAATACCGTTCGTTCTTTTTTCTACAGATTGCATCTGGAGAAAATTATGCCGTTGGTTGCAGTGATGTAATTTGTAACAACAAAAAGCAACTGAGACATTCTTACGTTTGCGTTTACGAAAAAGGGTAAAATTTATTTTTTATAAGACAAACTATTAAAAATTAATTCAAATTATCAACAGAGTTTTTCCTGATGATGTCATCTACGAAACACAAGATACTCGAAAACATGAATGCAACACAGGATATTCAACCGAATATCCAAAGTTGTGTTTACACGAGATTTCACAAATCAAAAAACTTGCAAACCAACTAAATACATTAAAATTATTAACAAAGGACAAAGACGACGAGAAAGACGATTACGTAAAAGTAGAAGTCCCACAAGAAATATACAGTTATGTCGACTGAATGATTCTAAAGCGTGAGTTAGCTGTGTAACTAAGGAGGAGGATATTGAGTATTACTCAACTATGTCAAGAAATGCTCCATGGGCACAGCTCGTCGCTACCTGTATGTCTACATAATCATCATTAAGACAATTTTCTCTAAATTTATGTAGATTATAATAAATAAATTGAATATGAAGCAGATTTGACTTTCAATTTGACATGCTATTGACATAAACAACATAAACGTACAACTGTTGTCACCCTAGTTAGTATAGTTAATAAAAACAAATCCACTTGGAAAATTGCAATAATGAACTAATAAATGACAAATTGTTTTGTTGGTATTTGTACTAGTATTACTTAATAAATATTAAATATTCTGTTTCTATTATTCATGTTTTGTATATCAGGTAATTCCATTTTAAAACAGGCAAGATTTTGATAAGATGTTTTAGTTCTTATTAGTTGACCTTTTACGTCTCTTTATAAAGAGAACCGTGAATCTTCTAAAAAGTGGTCAACATAGTTAAATTGTGTAAAGAATTTAATCTCTAACCTTGCAGCATCTAACAAATTATTATTTGCCTTCATTTGGATGCTTTAGCTCTAATGGTCGTAGTCTTAATGATTGCTAAGTCAAAGGTAGAGCTAAACTCATCAAGTTTTTAATAGGAAGTTTCAGGTGAAGTTGACGAGATTAGCTCTTGTTTTAGTTTTGTTGACTAATTTTACATTTTAGTCGACAAAGATATTTAGTCGACTAACCTAAAGATTCGACTAATTTTCTTGTTGCACACCTCTCAGTGGCGGAGCTTGGTTTGGGTGTGCCCCTCCCCCATTGCTACATTGTGCGCCCTTTACTTTCCCCTACCATTTAGGCTTCATGTTATACCACATCATTGTTAAGAAATTTCCACTTTCTTTTTGCATATTTAACCTTTTATAATAAAAGAATATTTATGTTTTATGTATAAAATAAATAACACAACCCTATAGGGCGTCTACATTTAAAAATCAAAAGGACAGAAGTTGCGCCCCCAACTTCCTCCAAACCTGTGGGTCCTTATCTCCGCCCCTGACACTGCTACACTTGTGACAAAGTTGACATTTACAAAAAGTACCCGAACTTCGATTACAGCCATTTACTTTTTACTGATAACTAACTAGTGACGTCAAAATGACGTGGAATATCTGGTCTAAAATGACACTTTGCCATAAGTTCTTTTTCTACCACTTTCTATCATGATTAAACAATAGACTTCAACACCAAAAGCACTTTTTCAAATAATACAGGCCGCGGCTACATGTGGCTACGAATACGTCATTGGAACTGACAATATTAGCTATTTTTCAACAAAAAAAGTATCAACGTATTATAAAATAATAATTACAGCCCACATGTCCCTGGAATTGGGAATAAAAAACACAACCCAGCCAGGATATGTAACATTGTGCAAAGGTTTAATACAAAATCGCATGTGATGATAATACTAGTTATTATAATTAAATTACATACTTGAACCAAAGGTGTCTTGTGTAAAAGTGTGGCACATTCTAACCATAACCACATATAATAATTATTATAATAATTGTTATTATTCACCATTACAAACGGCAATGGAATTGTAAGTAGAATTACCTCTCATTTCTCATTTATTGTAATTTTGTCTATCTAGTTACCGGAGTTTATTAAAATTATAACAAATGTTTAGGTTAACCACTATTACTTTTGCCTTTATATTTTTGCTTCATTGTGGCATTCAACACGCACTTAAAAAGGTAAATCGATATTAAATGTTTTATTTCAACATCCAAAAGACAAAAAATTAAATAATTTTTTTACGATATGAAAATTAAAGCGACAACCGGAATTCACATTCGAACATTTTGGTAATCTGTTTCCTGATACTATTGACACCATCGTTAACTTACAAAACACACAAAGAGAGGAATTATTCGACGGACTGGATGGAAAACCGAAAGCTACCTTTATGTTCAAACTGGTAACAAAAAAAAACCGAACATCGTTAACACTGACTTTATATAATCCAGGGTTATCTCATAACATTTAGTAGGCCCTATTAAAATATATTTTTGGGGTGAATTTTTCCACCAACAGGCTCCTGGAGAACCAGTGCCTGGCCGAGGAACACTGCTCTGCAACATAGTCATACCTTGCTTTACGTTACCTTTGAAAACAATACCAAGCTATAACATAAGTTTACCAAACTCTTAATTTTGTACAGGATCACCTTTACATTTACATTTATAATTGCTCCAATGATGACTTCGTTACCGATGATTCGATTAACGATATGATTTTCAGGAGGAACACATTCCGATCAGGTTTTTTGGGGGAAGGGGGTGAGGGGGTGGAGAGGGTTTCTCCAAGTTCTACCGAACATTACTAGACAGATATTAGATATACTGGATATTTTAATGCAAAATTACCAACACTAAATACGTATAAAAATGATCCTTTATTAAATTATTAATAGTTAACGTTATGTGAATAGGACTGGAGCGACTCACTTGCTGAAATTTCGGACGAACGTGCAAAACAATGCACCTGTAACTCACCGAAACAACGATTCAAACAAATAGGTAAATATGAAAACCTTGTATATATATACATGTTTTGCTATATTCCATTTGGTTTAAATTATATAATGCAGAATGTCAGAAATCATTCAATCTTAATTTTAATTATTAACTTATAAATTCTTTGCACGTAAAATAAAATATATTTGGAATGATATACTGAAATAGGTACATTTGAGTAGTTTTATTAGTAATATTTGCACTAACATACCAGATAAAGTTGTTTTTATTAAACACATTTACAGAATTAAAGTTACATTTAACATCAAACTAATTATAGCATGAACAAAACGCACCTTTAATGTAATGAAAATAGAAAATTCTGATGTTAAATGTCATTTTGTGTTCCGTAAAAGTGTTCAACAAAACAAATTCTACCTACTTTTTACCTACAGCCTTTTTTTTTCACCGAACTACACCATTTTTCCAATGAAGTGTGTTTCAAAACCCTAAAATGTTTCAGAAGTAAATTCACCCATTTTTCTTTCCAATTCAAATTTTGTCACAATTGTTTTTTTTTTAAACCTAGGAACTGTCGTGAGCTGCAGTGTTAGGTCCCAAACATTTCCCGACGTAATCCGCGAATGGTTTTCTGAAGGCAAAGATTTTAAATTCGGAAAATCTTACAGATTACAACTGTTTTCAAGCAACAACAAATTTGCCCAGGTAAAAAGAAATGTATAAAATGATGTAAATGAAACTTAATATTTTAATTTGAAACTTATTACCGGCACAGATAGCAACCGGTGAAAATTATGCAGTTGGCTGCAGTTATGCAACTTGTTTCAACAAGAAAAACAAAAACCAATTACGATACGTTTACGTCTGTAGTTATAAAAAAAGGTAAAAGACCTTTTTTATGGCAAACAATTTATTACAAATACAAATTCAATTTGAATTTGCTACATACACAAAAATAGAATTAGGAACAATTAAATTATATAACCCATTCGTATTTAAATAGGTTATTGAATCAAAAAGTCATCTACGACACTAATCCAGAAGCAACAAATAAATGCACACTTGGATATTCTAGAGAATATCCGAAGTTGTGTTTATATGAATCACCAACATCACAACCATCACCTACCTTAACCACCCAACAAGGATAAAAAGTGAAAGAAATTCATTATTGAATCATGTACTGGTTCAAAGAGGTAACACAAGAGGTAAATGATGATTGATGAGGATACGGATGAAACTGGAATGAATTATTAGTAACACTAAATGAAAGCCTAAATGAAACCCTAATCATCGTTTAAGAAGTGATACCACGTAACTAACAAAATATAAATTTTACAAGAGCAAAAAATAAAAACGTCATAATACAAATTTAAGGTTTTGTTACACAATTTTTTGCTAATAAAATTATTTGGACGTTTTTTTTTAGCCATAATTAATATAATTGTTACGTACATGACATTACAAACCATTTTTTTCTTCTAAATATTTGCAAAATCGCAACCCTCTACCAGATGTCTCTACCAGTCAATATCTTGTAAAATAAATTTTTGTTTATTTCGCGACATTTTCCAAAGGATGCCACTTATTTTTTCTGATTTTACTTTTTATGTCAAAACCTCATAAGCACCAAAAATGTCAGTTACATGGTATCACTTCTTAACCGACGTAATATTGAATAAAGAAATGATGTAATTTAACTAAACTTAATGTCCCTTTAAACGTCGAAAAGTACGTGGTGACTCTCAAAACTTGCAAGCAAAAAGTATCAGCAAACTTTTGCTCAAAAGTACAAAGTTGTAGAATATTTTCAACTTTGTTACATTAACCTTTCTGTATAATGCTGGGGCCACATTAACGTCTAATGCCGTTAATTGTCGCGTTATTTGACAATAAACACAGGTGTAGCCACGACTTAACGCGCTAAGTTATTATCTTCATTATTAATGACGTTAGACGTTAGGCGATAGCGCGGGTGGAGGTATTTTTTGACACATCAAAGCGATTTACAGCGTAGTTTAATCTATATTTTTGACGCCTTAATTATTGCGATAATGGACGTTAGACGTTAACGTTAGTGTGGCCCCACCATAACAAGAAGTACTTTTTGGAGTTTTTATTTGATCCTTTTGCTAAAAGTTCAATCAAAAATAAAAAAGTGCAATTGTACTTTGTAACATCTCCGCTTACATGAAATAAAAAAATACCTTTTTGTACGAAGTTTTTCACTTGAGAAAAGTTTGTAAAAAGTTGAACATTTGAAGTTCCAACCCTCACCTCTTACATTATAAATTGCTAACGTCACAAAATGCTGAAATTTACATTATAGGCCTACCGAGTTGTAAAGTGGTATCTGACATTATACAATATAATTAAAGTATTGACGTTAATTTTTGTTTTGTTCATTGATTGTTGCGTTTTTTTGAAAATTAAATATTCCATACAAATTGCCTTAAAAAGAATCATTATATTACAGGTGTCTATTTAATGTAGCCTGGCCTACATGTAACAATTGCTTTGTTTTTAGTATTATATACAGCCATAACCAATCATAATAGCTGCAGGAGGTTCATTTAACATTATCATCATTTGAAATAATAATATTAGCACAAAATTTTGAAAAATGCAATTGAAAACTTTACGAAAACAGTTGTGAAGACAGACATGAAACTAAAATTTTAGTAATCTAAAATGACTAATTAGTTGAATTAGTTAAAGCAAATAAATCCTCATTTACTAATCGTATACCACCACTCATAATACTCAGATGTAAGCCATAACTAAAACTAAAAGGTTGTTTTAGTGTAGTTGACTAATTATACATTTTACTCTACTAAATTTTAGTCGAATAAAAAATGTAATGAAAAAAAAAAAAAATGTTAATTCACTAATAGTTGACTAAAAATTGTTTTTGTTGCACACTTCTTCTCCACTTGTGATAATAGGGTCTTTTATAAAGATGTCACCTATGATACAGAACTGATGGCACAATAGAAATCTACCTTAGGCACCGACCATCAGCAGCAGAAACACTACCAATCAATGACATGATGATGAGTAATCATGCAGACACCTTGCCTCTAAAAAGCCTTTTTGATTCGACACATCAGACACATAATAAATAAAAGTTACTAGCATATGTTACTGTGTCTCCAAATCAATTTAACTGAATAAGCTTCCAATATACAAACCCCAGACACAGAATAGAAAGTTATAACTTTCTATTCTATGCCCCAGATATGTATTCTTGTTTATACTTAACTCCGGATGTTTTGAACCTGTGTGGCCCACAGAAACAAAACATCCTTAAAGAGCCGTGAAAACCATAAAGAAACTGCAATTGACAACGATAGCATCTTGAAAGTAACATATATCATCATCATCACCATAGAAATAAAAGCCAGGGTTCACACTACTTCATACCAGTATATAGAAGGAATAGTCATAAGAGGGAAAAAAGAAACTATTCAACTCTGATCGCCATAATTCATTAACACGGCGCTTCACACAAAGATGTTCTAATACATTATTAGCTCAAAAGCCACATGCACATAAAACGCATAGAAAAAGAGAATAATCATCAATGGTCATTTTCCGAACGATTTAAAATTAAAAGTTGAACCAACCAAAAAATTCTAACTAAACAAATTCATTCGAAATGCTCAACATTGAAACACATTTATTTCAAAATCAATAATTTACAACAAAAGAATTATAGCTAAAAAAAAAACTAAATTACAGGGTCGTAAAGAAAAGATGATCTAGTTTCAATTGACTATATATATACTTATTGAAATATTTCACTTGGAGTTGTACTTATTCATTCATATGTAAAATCATTTTTAATATATACAGCCAGCAGGGTATTATTTAATACTAGGGATGGGCCATTCGAATTCTCGAATCTTGAAAAAGATTCGAAAACTTGAATCTTCGCCCCTTTTTTCGTTTTTCGAATCCTAACCTTAAAAAAAATTTAAAATTTTGGTAAAATTAGTTTTAACTCCATTGACGTCCAATAGAAGCGTCACTAAAAAAACTGGCGATTTTTGCAATTTCGGTTGCAATTCCGGATTACCAATATAACCTTATGGCGACCCTGAGTGCCACACCGTTTTAATATTTATTTATTAAATATTATTTATTAAATAATAAATATTTATTAAATAATAAATATTTATTAAATAATAAATATTTATTAAATAATAAATATTTATTAAATAATAAATATTTATTAAATAATAAATATTTATTAAATAATAAATATTTATTAAATAATAAATATTGTGGCAACCTGGTCTGCTCAAATTTTAATTTTGATTGAGCAGACGAATTTCCCTATGGTGGTCTGCCTGACAGCTACAGTAGGCTGTTGGGACGGACGCCATTTTGGTGCCAGCAGACCTCTCACCATGAAGTCTGTGGGTGAGAGGTCAGATGTGACCTCTGTCCGCTCCAGGTGGAGTTGCCTGGAGGTTTCCTGTGGCCTAGTCAACCACAGGATCTGGGCAGTGTGTTGGTGGCAGCATCATGGACTAGACCTGTGGGTGGAGGTCAAGGAGACCTCCACTGTCCAGCTCTTTATCATCTTTGTTTTGCCTTTTGGCCTTTTGTTGTATATCGTGCCTGGCTGGTTGAAGTAACCAGCCGGTTCTGTAAATATACTCATCACTGTCATCTTTATCACCAAAGTGTAATAAAACACTGTTCATCGTTTTTATACTTTGTGTCGTGTCTGTTTATTTGGGGAGTTACCGCGGGAGGGTGGGTCGCCGGTTTGGGGCAACACCACCGTCCTTCTCCGATCTTTGTCGGCCGGTACTCGTGTCGGCTCGGCGGTAGAACCGGTGTTCTACCGCGATATTCTCGGCGTGGTCTTTCGTCGTGGGTGGCTCCGTGGAGCCGGCACATCCCAAGGAACACCGTAGGGAGGCGGCTACGGGTACGGTCCCGTCCCCATAGGAGCCGGTTGGCGGTAAGTTTTTTGCGTCTGTGTGTTTCGTGGGCGTTTTTGCTTACCGGGTATTGTAGCGGTCCGGCGGGACGTTACAATATTTATTAAATAATAAATATTATTTATTAAATATTAATTTAATATTATTTTATTTATTTGTATCGGGATATTGACATTTGCCATAACGGGACATTTGTCCTAAATCCACTTGTCCTAAAACCATTTGCCCTAAAACCATTTTTTTTGTTCTCTCTTTTCATACAGTTGTGTCTTTCGGTGGAGTAGGGCGTACAAAAAACGCCAAATGACGAGGGCAAATGTCTATAGTATGGTAAAATCAAAGTTATTTATGGGATGGAAAGATTATTGTAGAATTACTAAAATTTCAGTTAACTTTTGCAAGTAGCAATTGCAAAATGCGAATATAATCCAAAAAATGCTTTATTAGTTTTATGATGTCATAACCAGTACTTTTAAAAAGAATATTCCAATAAATGACCCTCTAAATTTCTAAAAACCTAAATCAAACCTCTATCTGTAGTGGTAGTCAGATTTTCGAAAGAAAAAAAAAAAGAATGGTTCTTGTATAAATAGAGCGTAACGGCTAATATTACTGAAGTACTTGGAGAAAGGAGGGAGTAATGGCAGTTAGCGTATTAAAAAATCCATTCCAGAAACCCATTAAACCTTCCCTAAAAACATGAAGGACTATAATAAGCCATCTATATTAGACAAAATTCACACAAAAGAGACACTGAAGCAATGGACAGATGGTGAATCAAGTAGTACCGAGGTAGGTAGGTAGGCCTGCTGCACAAAAGTATCAAAAACTTCAAATAATAGTTATGTCAAAACAATTGAAAATTGAGAGTAAATCATGACATCCTTTGTAGTCAGTTAGACTGAGTTAGTCTCCCAATTGCAAGATAAACACTGAAGCCAATTCCAACAGAGAGCGGGAGAGAGACAAAAAAAAAAGAACTCAATCTGTTTAAACCCAAATTATATTATCCATTAAGAATTCCAGTTCAACACAAAAAAAAAGAAAATTACTAACATTAGGTCCTTGAATTAAAAGTCGAAATCAAACGACAGTATAGGAAATGGGATCATCAATCAAGTATTGTAATTACAAGCCTTTATTCCCAAAACAATTGAATTTTAAGGAGATGCAGAGTTGTACATGTATACTGTAGAAGTTTACGTGGTAAAAATAGCCCCTTTTTGCTATTTTTTTTTTAAAATATCTTCTAAAGTATCTAGAGTTCGTTTATAATATCCTGTCTACGAATAGTCTACAGAAAAGACTAAAATAAATCCATAAATTCCAAAAAAACATTTTTGAAGAAGAAGAAGAAAAAAAAAAAAACGTTTCAAAAGTGTTCAAAAAGCCTTCAGAATTCTCTCAAAACCCCCAAAATTATAGAACCTCTACAAATTGAAAAACTGAAAAGTTAAAAAAAAACTTAATGTTGACTCATATACTACTTGTTTGATACAATTACGTAATCAAAATTAGACTTTCATCTTTATTTGCTACACGGTTACCACTAAACTACACAAATCAGAATGATGCCACTATAGTTGCCTCACCGTAAGATGTAGCTGATGACGTCAGCGGAGTTGAGAAGAAATTTAAGATTGTGTCCCATAGCAAATGGGTGATATCAAAGGATTTTTCATTCTTTCCCTCTTTTTTTTAATCAGATAAAATGCGACAATTATAAATTTTTTGTTAACCAATCTGACGTCATAATCTTCATTTTAACGGTGAATCACGGTGCATTTAAATGCACCTCAATAAGTTTCAATTGCATAAATCAAATTTATGAAAACCAATCTATCTGAAGAAACAGAAAAAAAAGTCAATATTCAGACAAAATATCTACGTGATAAATATTTCCATCGAGGCTGCAGCTTATTTGTGAAACTCTGAAAGATTTTAAATTGTTAGTAATATTACATATTGAACCAACCTACTGTTCAGTACATTACGTAAAAGCAAATTGTAAAAATGCTACTTTGAATGCATCAGCGTGTGTTGACAACAAAAAAACCCCAATAACCCCGTTGTTTATACTGTGATATTAGAAGATCATCGTCGTCAGAATCTTGAAGTAGATCATCATCACTACCACCCTGTGTGTACGTGCAGGTAAAAAAAAAAACGAGCAGAAAAGTAGAGAAACCCCATCCATGCATATTATAGAACTATATATTAGCATATATTGTGCGCCAATGAAAAAGCAAAAGAAGAAGAGAACCAACAAACAGCAGATTGGGAATGGGGCCCAATAGAATTATGAACCAAAATTCTTGGCTCATAGAGATCAACCAGCCACCCCACAAAAAGCGAAAACACGCGTTCGTAATTATGGTTTTTTAAATAAAAAACATTGCTGATTAGAAGGGAAGACATCTCTCAAGAGGTAATATAATCACTTACTTAACCAGGAGGTTTCCTTAAATTTTAGCCTCTAAACAAGCGGTTGCCAACTGGTGGTCCGCAGAAAAATCTGGACAATATTCTTCTATTCTGAATGACAATTTTCGCCTTTCTATTCACGAAATACGGCAGCACGCGAGAGCTACATTTCGTTCAGTTTCCCCCACAACACGCTTCCTCTCCCCTAAGCTGCAATTATTTTGTAATAATTAAACTAACTTTAATAATTTGGTTATGTCAATTAAACAACCTTTAAAGATTTTCTATTAATAAAATGGAAGTTCTCTGATCATTATTTGACAAACGTATTTAGTGGTCCGCGGGATTTAAAATTTTGAATTTAGTGGTCCGTGAGGTCCGACCGCTGTTCTACAGTCTTTTTGATTGAAAAAACACAAAATGATGATAAAAGCATATGATATTTTTTCATAAACACTGTTTTAAACAGTTTACGTTTTTCACGAAACTGTAAAGCACTCTGAACAAAACACATTGCGAAGTTACGAAAAAAAACGTCACATTTGGTCAAATTATGACTAACTGACGGACACACCAACTTAACCATTATTAGTACTCATTACCTGTTAGCTCATTTTTTTGTCACATGATTCCAAGGTGAAAACCGTCACATGAAATGGGACTATTTGAGAATCTGAAAAAGATGACCTAATTTTTCGAACAATTCTCTGCGTGTTTTTTTTTTAAACTTTCAGTTGTTCCAGGAGTTTTATCTCGAACACAAACACAACACGCATGTCAACGTAATACCATTTTTGTATTTAGTATTCGTGTGTCCAACTTTTACAAACAATAATAAATGTTGCATGCAATTTGTCTCAAGTGAATTACGTTAAAAAAACAAAACAGAACAAAGTATGTTTACTACTATGGTTATATGAAATGATTAGCTTAAACACGAATGAATAGAAATTTCTAAAAAAAGAAAAGAAGTAATTTGTAGACATAAACGTTTTTGAAAAGAAATGTTTAGGGGAAAAAAAAAACCTCATTGAAAATGAACTAAATTTGAATCTGCATTATTGAAAACCTTAATTTCAAAATGACCATTAAAGTGTTTACATCATGAATGCAGTTTCATTCACGTATTTTTCTAGTTTTTAACAAACTACGATTTCTTCTAACCAGTTTTTTTCTTCTTCTCAAAATCTAAGCCTGAACTATGCAACCGCATAAGCATATTTGTAAGCTAGCTGTTAAAAGCAGAGCTGAGGAAGCGGCATTTCATCGAAAACCTTCAAAAATGATGTAATAGACTAGACTTACCTCCAAAAAAGTAGAGACGCCACAAGCACCATGACTAGCATAAGAAAAGAACAGACGACAATAACAGCTATCGACGGTATGGCCGTTTGAGTGTACGGTCCTTCAAGCACTTGCATGTCACAGTATTCGAGTTCAGAAAGGAAGTTACCATTGACACCAGTTTCATCGGACGATGATGATGATGATGATGACGATGACGAAGAGTCACAGTGGATACCTCCTCCAAATGGTACCGGAGGAGGTGGTAAGGCAAATTTTGGAGGCGGTGGAAGTTCGGGACAGTCACAGTCGTTTGAAAACTCTGTGTCTTCATTTGGATAGGCCCAGTGTGGAATGAAGTCCAAGTGGGCCTCACCACCACCACCTTCATCTGTCCACTCCCACACTGTATGTTCGCCATTCCGATCGGATGACATACCAATCTGTTATAACGAAACAAACAAACAATTCATGAAGTTTCAAATAATAACGTTTTAGTTTCAATCATTTTTTTAAAAAAATAAATAAATTTTCTAAATTTTTTTTTAAATGTTTGTTTGGTTTATTAATTATTTTCCTTAATTTTAAACTTCGAAACATAAATGATGCAAAACACCTGTTATTTGGTGCGGTTAGTTTTCCAAACAGTCAATGGTGGTAGATTTCAGTTCCTAAGCACTTTTAAAAAGCCGCTCGATAACTTTGCTGAAGTATTAAGGCGTGATTCATGTACATATTTTATTTAATTGATCAAAAACTGAATTGATATGAAAAAAAAATTGATCAATTTTTTTACATCAAAGGCGCCTCACGCATAGTACGGTCTTCGAGTGTCTTTTAAAACGGCTTAGGAACTGAACACAACCAACATTGACTCTCTTTTGCATCTCTTAATAATAAGTCTCGAGTTAACGTTACGCACTACAGACTGTGTTTGCATGTTGCAATTGCAGCGCCACGCACCACAAAGCACAAAAGCCCCAAATTTCAAAAGGAAACAAAGATTGTATGCAAGAATAGAGTAGGAAAAAAAAATGTTATCATTCCTTTTGACTCATAATCCTTTTATTCTCCATTCTATCCTGTCCTATCTTTTCTTTTCTCATATAATATTATCTTTATATATATATTGTAGAAAATATAGCTTTCTAGAAATTGTAGTTCAATTTCCTTAGATTTCATGATGAAATAATTGCAGCCTGCAGCGCCAAATTTTGAGCTAAAACAGATGCCGCTAACTGAAATGCGAATTAAGCATGCAATGAGTGCTTATTACGAGCGGCTTCAAACGAGTAACGAGCTCAAAAAAGAGATGCTAAGCTACTGAACGCACCTAATGCGTTCATACGACGGTGATGCCAGCTCGTTTCGTTCTTAGGAGATCTGATTATTAGCCTCCCCATCTAAGCAACCTTAGAGAGCTTAGAATACCATTTTGTTAGCTGTAGTGAATCTTAAAAAGGTTCTAGCTTAAAATCTCAAGCTATTTTCTCCAGAAATCTGAGCAAATCTAATTGCATTCTGTGGAGAGCTTGTTTTTCTACTAGACTTATAAGCCAATAGATGGACTCCTATACAAATCTTAAGATATATCACGAAACTCTCTTCCATCCACAACATACACCCATTTTATATGCAACTCTAACAATAGGTATTTGTCCATCCCTCCAACTCCCTCCCCCTCCTTCTTTATCCTTTGCATTTCCATACAGACAGACACATAAGAGAGGACATTTCGAATAAATCGCCAAATTCTCTCTCTCTCTTTTCCTATCCACCTATTGTGCCTGTGAGATTTCACAATTTCCATTTCTCTTCTCAAACGACTTTCAATCGATTTGAAAGCCATTGCCCATAAAAAACACACACACACACCTTTAACTTTTAACAGAAAAATCTTAAAAAACATCCATTCAAAATGTCAAAAAAATTATCATAGAAACCAAAGAAAACTTAATAAGTGACGTAATTAAACGTCCGTTGTTTACGGATGATTATCGGAATAACTAAAAAAACACTACACATTTCAAACTTAAAAATTATACTAATAAAATATTTAAATTTATTTCCACAAAAAAAGTTACTAAACACGGTAACAAAGTTATTATATTTTGAAAATGTATCATTTTTCAGAAAATATAAGCAACATTTCATATAATAAGTAACCTGGCCCTGAATACTCATCTTTAAGCTGGTTTTAAAGTGTAAACGCCCCTCGAACTCTTGGTTAATTATTCCAGCTTTCAGGAGCAAAATTTAGAAAAACTTTGAACTGATTTAGAAACTAGAAGAGTTTAATGTTTATATATTTAAAACAAGCTTTTTAATATGAAATTAAAAATGAACCATATGTACGCAGACTATATTTAAAAAATTTATTAATAAAAAGTTTTATTTTGAAAGATAATATGAAAATCAGAGTGGCTGATTTTTTGATTTTTTTTTAAAAAAATCAAATAAATCGATTTTTTTTTATTTAAATCAGATTTTTTTGATTTTTTTTTCATTTATGTGAAATATTAATTTGTTTTTATTTTATGCAAAAATGAGTAATAACATTGTTAATTGTTGTTAGTAAAATAATTGCAAAATAAGAAAAAATGTTAATAAACATTCAAATTTGAAAATAATAAGTTTCAAGTACTTTTAATTTAACATTCTGAACATAAAAACACAACAGTTTTGGAGTCTTTTCAGTTCCCAAAGCAAATCAGTGCCTAAAGAGGTAAACCGGGTTAAGTCACTTTTTTTTAAAAAATTTGTGTTTTTTAAACAGCTTGACAATAGATGGTGGTATACCATGTTAAGTCCTATTCCATCAATGAAGAGAAAAACTTTCAAACAACTCCACTGTAAAATTTAGGTTTGGTGACTTAAAACAGTTTACCTCTGAGACTCTTAAATAGATTACTATTACTATTTATATGTATGCATCTCTTTAATGATTTTTCCACCAGTCAATTAGGGGTACTTCCTCAAATATATCTTCCAAAAAAATAAGGCATTAATGAAAGGGCTACCACCGGACTTTTATTTTATAAACATAGAGAAAAATGCCGGGAACTGTTTTATTTTTATTGTATAATTTAAATGTTGAAATAAATGTGAATATTTTTTTAAAAAAAAATCAGTTGATTTAAATCAATGCGATTTAAATCACTGCCACCCTCATTGAAAATACTACTAAGTGATTCAGTTGAAGTTCTCATTTCTAAGACATTTCAATTTTTCCTTAGTGTTGCTCTCCAATCAAAGAGTTCGATGACTAAGCTGTTAATAAAATATCTTAAACTACTTATGCTCTGCAGGGCCGGATTAGCCATTGAGCTAAAAGGGCTGCAGCCCAGGGCCCCCGATGGGCCCATGTTGTATGCAGTGCATTAGCTGCTTGATCATAACGAGAGCATTAGACTTTAGTTTTGTTTAAAAAACAAACACCTTTAAAATTTAAATTTATCCAAAACTTTATCTTGATGAAACAGCACGCCAAATTGCGCAAAAATTGCCGTTTAAAAGTCAATTTCTACCAAACACGTTGCCTTTTATCCACTTCCAATTTATTTCAACAAGGATGTCGTGAGCAAATTTAACCTTTCTTTCCCTTTCTCTCACTAGATCACTTTTATTTTGTCCATCCTTTTTATGTCCTTTTTAAAGGCGCAAACGATCGAAGCATACGCCATCTAATTGAGTTTCGAGAGACTAATTTGCATTTTATTACCACTTCCACATACAACCGAATACACAATTCCAATATAGAGCTTTTAAAACTCCTAAATTCTCTCTCTCCTTTTTTTTCATTACTAAAAAGACATTCAAATTTCTCACTAGAGAAACTATTCAAATGGCCACCGCGTTTTGGCACAAATCGGTCAATACGTGTAATAATAATCCTAATAATAACTATAACAATAGTGACTACTTGTATTACATACACACACACACACAAATATAGCTTCAAGTCAATACGCATAATTGTATGTTTGTATAAAAATGTTTCACGCTTTAAATGTTCTCTTATTTTGTGTATTATTATTATTATTATTATGTATCTGTATGTCTCTCATGATGAGAAACAAGAGGAAATGAACGAATAAACTAAAAAGCCTTTTGGTTAAAAATACTTCAGTGTGAAAATGTTAAGCCAGGCACAAAGGCCACAAAATTGGCAAATTTACATATGCATACAATTCGAAACAGACACACAAAACACACACCATCATCACAACCACCATATAACAGCATAAATTGGCGTGTACCATTCACATATTAAGATTTTTATATATAGATAATAAAAATACAAGAAAACAGTATGGTATTTATGAGAAAAATTAAACATAAAAGTTTTAATGAACACATTGGAAAGGAATGCTTATTTTAAACTTTTTAACTGTTAGTAGAATCAATATGTAATTATTTTTATTACAAATTAACTCAAAATTCAAATCTATCATTTGACCTCCCACCTCCCTCTCCTCCCATCAAATCGGTTCAAATTAACTTTTCGATAAATTTATTCTGAACTGAAGAATAGGAACATATTAATAATAAGGAAATAGAATAAGATTTCCTCATTTCAAATTCTTCTTCTCTTGAACACAAGGTAGATTTGGTTAAAGAACACGTTTAATCCATTTCGAAATCAATTTAGTTCTTAAGAATCTTAACACCATCTTTTTCTTTTCTGTATGAAAGCCCATTAAAGGATTAACCAATTAATTTGGTTAATTAATCTTAATTGAATTGAGGCTGAGTTAGAAGTACATGTAGTGTGAGCTATTTTGGTATTATTTTTTTTTGTCACGAGATTTCACTCGGAATTTGTTCCGCATTCACATGATTATATGAACGAACACTATGACGTTGGAATAAGTTTTTGAATTGGGAATGGCCACACCACAAATGAACATAGTGTTGTCTTCCAGGGATCGGAGGGAACGCCACTGCATCCAAAAAATAACCAACTGCATCGCTTCCAGTCCATGTGCAATTGATTTTGGTTCATCATCAAACAATGTAACTTCATTAACAACGTGTATTTATCAACAAAGGTGACGAAATTAGTTAATTAACCACCAAAGTTTATAATGAGACATCTGACTGATCAAGTTTTCGAAAAATTTTAAAAAAAAGTTTTAAAAATCAAGAATAAAAAAGTATCAAGATTTAGAGTACATTTTCTGCTAAGTTACTAAAATGAACTTTTAAGTAAATTCACAAAAAAAATGTTTAATATACCAGTTAATTAAGGTAGCCCTACAAAAAAAAGGACTTTTAAAAACGTTCTTTCAACTTTAAACAAAATAAAGTCTCAAATAATTTCACAGGAAACACAGTATAACACGAAATAAAAAAAAGATTTGTATATTTTTGTCGTGTTAAACGAATTTCGTATTAAAAGAATTGTTTATGCTATGCTAAAAAACGAGATCATAAATACATTTCGCGTTATCCGATTTTTCGTATTAAACGGTTTTCATTGTAATTTTTTTTTTCTCTCTCGTCAAAAATCAGCATCCGAATGAAGGAAGGAAGGAATGCTAACAAAAAAAAAATTAATGCATATTAAATGCTAACTTTGCAGAACATTAAAAAACACCACCACCAGTAACAGCAACAGCAGCAGCTGCCTTAAAAAAAAAGTTAAAAGAGCCAAGTGTTGCAACATGTTCTCTCCTACTTTATCGAGATCTCTTCCAGCAACCAATTTCACCCAACTCCCCAATTCATAAAAAAAATAACTTCTTAGCATCAAACACCATCATATCTTCCTTACATATTATATTAAGAGTTTATGGAAGAAAATCTACCCTCAAAAGAGAGAACTATTAAAAAAAGGCAAATTATTGATTAACGATATAAGAAATAAGAAGAAGACGACGACGACGTTGAAACATACTGACTTGACTCATTCAAGTCGAGCATCTTGTAGCAATTATGGAGAGGAAAGAAGATGAAGAAGAAAAAAAAAACATCTTGAAGATGGTGGAGAGAAGTCGTTTTTCTCAGAGGTTTAAAATGACAACCTATCAAATAACACACACATATAACAGCAGCAGCATATAACCAAAAATCAACTCTCAATTCATCTTAAAATGACTTTTGTGAAACTAATCCATTTCAATACTTTAAAACGGGTACCAAAAAAAAAAAAAGTGAAATGAAACTTCAATTTGTGTGTTATGTGTGTGAACACAATCCCTTCTTTTTATAACTCCCCCCCCCCCAAAAAAAAAAACTCAAGTGAGTTGAGTAAAGAAAGAAAAAAAGAAAAAAAATAGCAACACAAGAAATACAATTTCATAAAAAAAAGTAATGTCAAACTGAGTTAGAAGTTCGACAAAACATGTCACATATAAACAAACAGATGGCTCATATTATGATAATATACAGTATACTGTATATGTAGCCAGCCACCTTTTGAGTAAGGATAAAAGAAAAAGCTTGTGGTTATTAAAAGTAGTATGCTTTAGTAGTCTTTATTTGATTACATCCAGCTGCTTAGAAAAACTGAAAAAGCTGAAACAGCTGAAACTGCTAAGAAATACTAAAAATAAGTCTTTAAATTAATTCTAGACTTATTTTTATACTCAAAAGTGATTTCTTTTAAAAGGAAAATTTAAAGTTTAGTAAAATGATACTAAAAGAATAAAAGGATCATGTAAAAAGTAATATTCATTATGAAAAACCTCTCAAAATAAACTTTTTATTAGAGGTGGGACGAATCCTAAATTTATTCCGAATCCTAAAAGGTTCTCGAATCCTTCATATAAGAATCCTATATTATTCATTAAGAAGATACAAATAAATGAAATAATAATAAATGTTAAATTAATAAAAATAATAAAAAAAAAAACAAGTGTGGCACTCAGGGTCGCCACAAGGTGATATTGGTAATCCGGTTACCGCTGAAATTACAACAATCGCCGATCTTTTGGACGTCAATAGAGTTGAAACTAATTTTACCAAAGTTTAACAGTTTTTTTAGGTTAGGATTCGAAAGATTCGAAAGACGAAAAAACCGCGAAGATTCGAGTTTTCGAATCTCGAATATTTTATATGATTTGTGGGATTCGAATGTCCCTTCCCTAATTTTTAAGTTGATATCTTTCAAAAGAAGTTTTTTATGTTTGTTTGAAAATGTCCCAACTTTTTTTTAACTTTTTTTATTAAAAGTATATTTTTAAAGATATTGTGTTTAGGTGAATTATACGGAATCCAGTTAAGGACATGAACACCAAATAAAAATTGACTTTATTATTAATATTTTAAATTAAAATACTAAATCAATAATTTTATACATAAGTATTAACTGAATATTTTCAGATTCTTAACTGAATAAATTGAATTCCACATAATTTTTCGTAGAACACGTTTATTTTTTAAATGCATTTAAATTATCAGGTGTGTACTAGGTATTAGTGTTGTTTCTTTTAAACACAGAATAACCAGAGTTTTAAAAAAATCAGCTGATGATAAAACATCTTAAAACACAAAGCGTCCATTGAAACAACATTTTCATTTCATAAATTGTCTTTTGAAAAATGTAAATGACACGTTTATAGTCGACATTTCGCGATCACGTCCTTCTGAATCTGTATGCACTTTAAGTGTGCATAAATATCAGAAAGGACGTGATCGACAAATACTCACGGATTAAGAAAACAGGAATTTTCCACCATGTACACCAGTATATATTTAAATTCTCTTTCGTTTACATACAGACATACATACTAGACACATGCAAACCCCCTCCCCCCCAAAAAAAAGTTCAATAAACCCTCAAGTGTAAAGAAAAGAAGAAAAAAAAAATGCACCTTGAAAATGTTTTGGTTGCACAACGAATTTTACAACAATATCATCCATTTTCAAGAGAAAATAATAATGAATAGCACATTCTCTCTCTCTCTCTCGATGTTCAGTGAGAAAAAAAATGTGCAACAGAAGAAGAAAAAGAAAAAAGTTTCAAACTTGAAACTGGATCAAAAAGGAGAAAGAAAAAAAAAAATAGCGCATTCAAACAACGTACAACATACTTGGTAAACTTCAAACATAAATGTAAAAAGCAGCGACATTCTCTCTCTCTCTCTCTCTCTCTATGTACTGTATATACGTATTTGAAACCATGCACAGGTGTGATAGCAATCGAGAAATTTTATACTTTTCACATTGTAACCGAAGAAAAATACCAAACATATGAAAGGAATCTTTATCCCATAAGTTCATCTCTCTCTCTCTCTCTCTCACATATATAAGAAGACATCAAGCAAAACCTACACAAGAAAAAGAAAATCTAAAGGATGTAAAAACGACGAGTAGAGTCAGTTTTTGAACTTTTAAAAGCACACTTAGATGATAAAAGCCTTTCTTTTTTTTCATTCTCTGAAGTGCACGAATATAAGATATATTTTTTAAAGCAAGTAGAAAAAATTAAGATCCAGGTGGAGCCAATATCAAATTTCCCTTATTCTCTCTTTCTCCTTCAAAAGAACAACATTCTTATCTAGAAACTGAAATCAGTGTTATTTTTTTTCCACCCTGAGTTTTCAACCTGTGTCCTTCATGATGATGATGATGATGATGATGATAAAAAGTAACTGATTTTTAATAAAAGTTCATGCATGAAATGATGCAAAATTAAAAAAAAGTTGTCCTTGAATGACAAATCCTTGTGACAACCAAGTTCTCCTTTCAGTAACGCCAATTTTTTATGATCAAATTTGACTTCAGTGGTTTCTTCTTTCATTTTTTTTTAGGTTTTTTTCCACATCAAGTTTTCTTAACCTGATTCAATGTTCAATGTAAGCAAGAAGAAGAAGAAAAAAAAAGCTAAATGAATGCATCAGTGGTCAACACCATATAAGAGTCTAAAGACAAGCTTGACCACCATAAACAATGGCATGTGTGTGTGGTAAAAACCATCAAGATGAAAAGCAAGCAACGTGTTTTATTTCTTATTTTCGATGTATGTGTTTTTTTTTTCTTCTCTTCTTTCTATTCGGTGTACAAAGTTTGATCGAAATGTGTCTGGCTCCAGGCCAGAATCCAATTTATATGGACCATTTTTTTCTTGCTTTCTCCCTATAGAACATTCACCAAAACGTTGAGACTTGAGAGAGATAGAGAGAGAGAGAGAGAAAAAAAAATGTAGAATATGTGATCGAGGGCAAAACCATGAACCTCAAATAAAAATTGGCGTGTTCAATGCACCAACCAACCAAAGAATCTTTCATTGAGCATAAGAAATAAACAAATCATGTTGAAATGACCCAAACCTAAAAACACATGAAAAGGAAAAAAACAAAAAAAAGAAGAAATAGCTACAAAACAAATAGCAATTCAAAAAAGAAACTTTTAAGGAAAAAAAAAAAGAATAGGTCCTTATATAGTGTCCATGCATGCATACAATGAAAATTACCCATGTATATATAATGGCCAGACTGCATATTTGTTTTCTGCAGCTTTAAAGCTACTCATTGCTGCTAATTTCTTTAGAAGCTAAATTTAAAGCACTGAAGTTAATACTACAAATTTGCGTCAAAATCTAACCTTTAGCCACAGGCATTTAAAAATCGGGACGAACAGTAGTTGGTTCCGCCCTTTTAATGACGACCGGCAACTTCTAATTGGTTTGTTGTGTGGTTCAACCATTGAAAAGGGCGAAGCATGTGACGACAGACTTACTGTACATAACCAACCAATTAGAAGTTGCGTTCGTCATAAAAAGGGGCGGAGATAACTACTGTTCGTCCCGATTTCTAATTGCTTGTCCTCTAACCTGCTTAAAAAAAGTGATATTTACCTGCCACATCAGTCCCAAGCTGACCTGCCTTTTCATTTTTCATCAAATTCGATTGATTAGTTAGTATTTCAACACTATGTTGAAATACTAACTAATCAATCGAATTTGATGAAAAATGAAAAATCATGAAATCAAACGGAAGTTTCAAACAGCAAACATTCAAAACAGCAAGCAGCAGTTTACTTTTTAAGAAAGCATAGAAACGCAAATATGCAGTGACATGAAAAGCTGCAAAAAGCGTAACAAACTTTAGCTTTAAAGCTACTGAAAGCATGTTCAGTGCCTCAAAGGTAAACTGTGTTGTCATCAAACCTAAATTTTACAAGGGAGTCAAGTCATTTGAAAGTTTTTCTCTTCATTGAAGAAAATAGGACTTAACATGGTATACCACCATCTAGCAGCCAATGTGTAAAACTGTGGACTTAACACTGTTTACTACTGATAGAACTTGATAAGCTGATTCATACATAAGATGTAAAAATCGTGTATTTTAAAAATGTGACACCACAGTTTACATTTGCGGCACTGATGTGCAGTTTTGTCATACAAAGTTACAAACAATAGGACTTGGCCTCAAAGGATCCAAAAAAAAAATGGCCACAAATTATAATTCTTCTTCACTGACCAATGAATGAATAACCTTATAACCCAAACTGTAATGTAGCAACAAATTTATATGTTTGCATTCCATAAAGAGACAATAATAATACTGTTATTTCCAGTAAATGTAACAAACATATCATTAAACAAGCTAACTAATATTTAATATTCATTTCAAATTGAGGACAAATTTAAGCTTCATAACTATTAATAAACATTTAATCGGTCTAAAGAAAAGCGTTTCTATTTTGTTTCCACTTACAGGTGAACAAAACAAAAGACTTCTTTTGATAATATATAAAAGAAAACCTACAACAAAGAACAATAGACTGTTTTTAAGTCTTTTATTTTTTTCACAAAGAGCTCAACATAACCTTAAAAGATCTAATCCTGAAGATTTAATCTTTCCTTACTTAACCTTCCTTGTCAATCAGAAAACGTGTTTTTAATACTTTTATACACATAAAACAGCCACTTAACTTAGCTTTAGAAATATTTTTTTGTTAACTGTGTCACTGTCACAAATATCCATCATTAATTTTTATTTACTGTCAAATTAAACAAAACCAAAAAAACAACTAAAAATTGAACTATTTATTTTAAGTTCTGACCTAAAAATTCAAATCCAAGTGGAAAAAAAAATGACAAAAAAAAAAGCATTGACGACGACCATTTTTGAATTACTTTTCACCAACTGACAAGACTTATTTCAAGTCAATTTCCGTGTTCAAATTCAAAAGAAACACCTCCCGTACTATTTGCCAATAGCTTCTTCTTATTTGAATGGTTTAAGAATGTAGTCATCTTTTTCATCTTATCCCAAAAGTTTTTTTCGTCCTTGTCCCATTTTTCAACTTTTTATTTTCTTTCTCTTTAAAATCTATAGAACTTATGTATCATTTTGGTCACAGCCACATTGCTTTGGAATCATGAAGAAGAAAATCAGCAACAACACATTGGAAGCCGTCTTTTCAACATGTCACTCATCAGAATTTGAATTCCAACTCTTTTTCTATTCAAAGACATCAAAAAACTTGTATCCATTGTATGTATATAGATGAATCTGTTCCTTTAGAAAATAACTTACAGGACCACTTTCTTTCATATTGAAATATATAACAGAAAAAAATTTAAATGAATTTTTTAAAAAAAAAACACAGTACTAATTAATAATAATCAGTGAATGTCAACTTTTTTAAAAAAGTCATTATTCAATGTTACTTATAAGTCAGTACTGCATAGATACGCCCCTAAATTACTCATTCACATTTATTAATTTAACTTTGAACACTCTGAACAGGATTCCAAAATAGAAAAATAAACCTTGAAAAAGCGGTTTTTCAATATTTGAATCCTTTTCAGAGAGTTGAACTTGAAGCTTAATTAACTTATTTGTGTTTTTTGTTCTTTTGACTTCATTGTGAATTTTTTAAATAATGTTATGTGTTTTGCAATTTAAATTCGACACCTGTAATTTATAAATTTTTTTTTCTGATTCTGATCGTATATTAATTATATTTCAGTTGCTCTACAGATAATCTTTATAAAATTGAAATGTTAGGCGGTTGTTTTTAACGAATTTGAATTTTTTAAAATACGGTATTTTAATTGTCAACATTTGTTATACAACAGAAATCTTTATTGTTGAACCTCTCTCATCCAAGCCAAAGAGACCCACAAAGCAAATCTACTGGCTTCCTATAAAAGCCCACCAGGCCCACAGAGCCCAAGAGCTAGCCTCTCGAGACCGGACATATGAAACATATAGGCTTTTTTTCCCCCTTCATAAAACTACTTGCCTATGTAGGTCTGTATACTTAATCAATATACGCATTATAATCAAACACAATATAAATTTGTCACCAAAACAGTTTTAGCTAATTTAGTGCTAAATGAATAGAGAAGAACGGTTTTTAAAAAAAAAAATACCACATGATTTCAAAACTACAAAATAGAAAGCGAACCAAAAAAAAAAATAGGACCTCTTTTAAGTAAAGCAATGAAAAAAAAAAACGCATTCCAAATTTCAAATTAACAAGTACGTTATTCACTAACGTTAATTTGAAATATAATACAATGTAAATGTGTTATTTTAAAATGATGATAAGATGGCCGCCTGCTCGCATGTTGTCAATCTACATTTCGTTTTTTTTTAAAAAAACACACATTATGTTGTTGTTTTTTTCATAAAGTGTAACCCAACAATACATATAATATTTACATAGTGTATATAGGCTCTAAGTAATATGGTTATTACTTACATTTGCATATAAGCGAGGAGTCGGTTTCTTTTAAGCACACGCATCGTCAAGCCTAATCACTCAAGAAAAAGTCTTTTCATAAAATAAGCATATCACTTATATTAAGAGAATAGGATATTATAATACTCTCTCCCATATAAAATATATATATTATAACCGTGCGTTATTTCTTTCTCCTCCCCTCTTCTAAATTCTAAATACTCTCTTCTTTGCTAAAAAAAAATTTAATCCTCTTTCTCTCCCTTACTACATCTACTCTTATGACTGTTGTATAAAATGTTTCAAAAAGATAAAAAGCTAGAAAAGACAAAAAAAAAGGTGAACAAGGATGAGGAGGAGTTTAACTTGGACTCAAATATGAGTCTGAAAAGAAAAGAAAAAATTTCATATCTATATATGCCTTGATCTCAGATTTCCCAAATGTATTTTATAAGAAGAAGGGCCACAAACAAAAAAAACATTTGAGGTCTTCTATTATAAACAAAAAAATATATATAGATACAACTAACACAGCAACTCTTACCTTAGATAAAAATTTCATCCATTATTTATATTAATCTAGAATTCGTCCACAAACACATATACATGTATAATAATTATATACACACACATGTCAATGAATAAGAAGAAAAAAAAGCCTCACCATTCATATAAAAAAATATATTGCATACTATTAATCATACTTGTATTTTTTTTTTCTAACGTAGAAACATGCAAAACAAAAGATTAGGTTAAATAATTATTAATATTCACTTAAAATCAGCTGATTTTAGAACTCCTCGTTATTCAGCTTTTCAGAAAAGCAAACATTTAATAGTTCGACTGAAAGTGTTTTAGAAACTAGAATGGTAGCGAAATCACTACAAAGTATTTTCATGTTGATATCTTTCAAAATAAACTTTTAAGCCTGGTTTACACGGGTAGAGTTTTTAGTAGAGTAGAGTAGCGAGGAGAGTAGACTGAACTCAACCAGTCACTCTACTCTACTGAAGAAAGTTGAGTCTACACGGGTATAGTGGGGAGGCTAGTAGAGTGTTTCGAGGTGGAGGGGGTAAGTAGAGTAGAGCTACTTTGCCACATGTGCGATAGTACTCTACTCTACCAGCAAACCAGTACTCTACTGTAAACTCTACTCTACTGCGATTTTTGCCGGGTTTCTACGGGTAGAGTTACTCTACTCTACCCAGTACTATACTAAAAACTCTACCCGTGTAAACCAGGCTTTAAGGTAGTTTTAAAGTGTAAAATTTATCTCGAACTCTTGATTATTCTGGTATTTCAGGTGCAAAATGAAGAGAATCTTGTACGTGATTTAGAAACTAAAAGGACAACTCAATCACTTAAAGGTATATTTTTTTATGTTAATATCTTTCAAAATAAGCTTTTTATGCGAGTTTGAAAATGTCCCCATAAAAATTTTATTTTGAAAAATATCAACAATAAAATTGCACTTCAAGTTTCTAAAATACTTTCAATTTTTTTCTTAAATTTGCTTCTGAAAGACAAAATAACCAGATTTTGCTATTCAGCCATATTTTTATTTGGATCTGGACATTTGTTTATGAAGGAACAAATCACTAAGTTACTTTTGCCCCTTTTAAGGCCTGCAACCAAATGTTTATCCCCACATTTGTCTCAAACTCCACTATTCTCTCTAATCAGTGACCAAAGCTAATTGCAATCTGTAAAAATACAAAATTTGACATCTGCCATGTTCTCAGTTGTCCTTGCCTTCAAGTTTGTTTTTTGGTCTTCTTTCCTAATGTCAAATGAAATCATTTGCGTGTTTTAAATCTTTCATTTCTAACTGTAACATACTGCCTAAAGGTTAATTTCTGTTTCTTCCTCTCGATTATGAATATTTTATGTCTTTCATTTCCAATTTACATTACAGTTTGTCCACGCAAAGTGCCTCTTGAATGTGGTATATACATGTAGATATGTACATGTATGTGTTAGATGCAAACACTGAGAGAATCGTTTGTTTGTTTATGAACATCTGATTTCACATTGCAAAATTAGCCACAATGCAACCCAAAATAAACTAATTTAAAGATTTCCGCCAAATGCTTAAGGCAACAAAAAAAAAATAGTCCGTTTCTCATTAATATATATAGTTGTTGCATTATAGGAGTAATGAAAACTTATCATTAGGAAAATTTCTTTTGTCTATTTGGAGTATACAGTATGGTGTTTAGTCTATCATATTTCTACTTACGCCCATCAAAATATAACAACATGAATGGCATATGCAATGATATGAAGAAAAAAAAACAATAATGCATATTTATATTAATGTACCTTCAATCTAAAATGTATTGTCCTAAAAGGTACTTAATAATGTGTATATTTGTACTGTATCTCATCAATGCCATCATCATCATCATCATCTACAGCCAATGGCAGAACTTACAGATCAATATTATATATTTAAGGTTAGACACTAGTAAACAACAGAAGCTTATCATATATTTCTTTTTTTTTTAAAAAAAAAAAAACCTGTTCTTCCAAGATGAAATACTTAATTAAAACAAGTGGTCTAAATGAATTATTAATGTGACAACATGTGTTACAAATTAAAAGTTTCATACTAATTCAATGTTCATCATTTTCTCATATATGAAAATTAACTGCATGTGTTTCAAATACATTTTTTTCTTCTCTCCAATAATCCTTACATATATTTTAATAGTAAAAAAAGATCCTTTGGGTATTTATTTGTGCTATAATAATATATCTCCTTTAAATATTTCCGGTGAATTGTAAACATAAATTGTTATTCCATTTCCGGAAGTGATGAAGTTTGTTTTCAATTGAAAAAAAAAAAGAGCTAAAAACTATTTTTTTTAAAAAAAAATGATAAAACCGTTCCCTCTCACGGTTGTTTTAAAAGTGTAATTCGCCTCTAAAACTCTTGATTATTCTGTCTTCAAGTGCAAAACGAAGAGAAACTTGAATGTGTTTTAGAAACTAGAAGGGTAACTCAATCATTTAAAAGATGTTTTCACGTTGATATATTTCAAAATAAGCTTTTTATGTGAGTTTTAAACACACTATTGTCTATAAAAACCTTATACCTCTCTAAATGATTGATCTACCCGTCTAGTTTCTAAAGCCGCTATTACACTAGCAACTTTTAATGCAATAAAATGTGCAATGTGAAATGCCCTTGTTTATAGTGTGATATGACATGCAACTTGATAAAACTTTCCGTTTAACTAGTGTCAAACTCGGTCTCATTGAGTTGCACATGTTCAACTTTGAGAGACTTTTCAAGTAAACTTTCTGACAAACAACCAATCAGGCCGTTTGTCGGAAATGACATATGTAACATTGAACGAATTCTCGGTTTCATGACTTCCGGTTTATGAACTTCCTGTTAGTTGATCACAATATGGACAGAAACCAAAGGGGGCAGACATTGAAGAAAATCATGTACGGTTTTCATTACGATTCACAGCAGATCCTCGTGTAGATGGAAAGTCATTTTACCTTTTAGCTGCATTTTACTGGATATCCAAAAATAGAATTGAAATTTTAAAATTCAGTAAAACGCGGATTAAAAGTAAAATGGCTTACGATACCATACGAAATTCACCCGAATGTCGGCCCCTTGACATAAACGAAGTTTTGAAAAAATTGATTGGCAACTAGGTTGCATAGTGTGATTTAGAAGTTTATTACAAAATTCTAGTTGCAAGTCACATCATAGGTTGCATTGCAAGTTGAATTGCATTGGAGGTTGCTAATGTAATACCCGCCCGCTTAAAACACTTTCTAGTTTCTCTTGATTCTGCTTCTGAAAGACAGAATAATCAAAGTTCGAAAGTCAGCTGTTCATAAACCAACGTAATACCTTGTACACACATGAGTTAAATGAATTCAAATTAAATGTGTTTAGGTGAATTATACAGAATCCAGTTAAATTGACTTTATTATTAATATTTTAAAATTGAATTCGACATATTGTTTGTTTGCCCTTTACAGGGCTCTGTAGAACACGTTTATTATTTAAATGCATTTAAATTATCAGGTGTGTACAAGGTATAACAGACAGTACATCTAATAACAAAACAAGTCATAAATATCGTTTTTATACAATTAAACATATACAGTAAAAGCGTTGATTATATTATTGGAATGTCCTTTATCCGAACCATTTTTTTTACTTATTCTTATGTAAATAAAAAAAAAATTCTTTGCAATCGTTTTTTTCTTACTTTTCTGCACTTTCTTAATGAGAGTTCGATTATATGAAATTTCGATTAACGGAACTATGCACGTCCGACATTAGTTCCGATAATCCACGTTCGACTGTATGTAAAAAAAATGACTAGAAGAAATAAACGATTATAAAAAACATTGACCCTACGTACAAGTGTTGAAAAACACGTGGAAAGACAATTTCAAGATTCGTGAAATTTATCTAGAATGAGTTTTTTTTTTTTTTCCTTTCTAGTTTTCAGCACATAAGAGTTACCTTTGAATTCAATTAGAAAAAGTTGGACAAATCCAATATATAAGTTTGGTGCTTGTAAATAATGCATCCCATCTGACCATACAAGTTACAAAACAAACCACAATTATTATTATTATTATTGTTGTTGTTCAAGTTTGTTTTTGGTAATGTATTATACAGTGCAGTTAATGTCGATTACTTCAGCATTCAACAACGACACCGTACAATTTCAGTAAGTCTATGTGGAAGTGAAACTTTCATTCAGGTAACAAAACAACTCCCTAATGAAATTTGTTAGAAACACAATTTTCGAGACAGAGAGAGAGAGAGAGAGAGATCCACCAATGTTTCTCTGTCGCTGTCCCCTTCCCTCCCTCATCACCACTTCCAACGATGTCATCATACATTCAAACAATGTTGCTCCTCCTGAGTCAATAACCATGTTCCAAAGGGATAAGAGAAAACATTTATATGAGAAAAAGAACACAAAAGTAACTTTTATTAATTGCATAATATACGTGCATTTTTGGTATTTAAAGAAGTAGAAATAAATGCAAAGACATGTTCAGCATTAGAGATTAAGTTAACACTTTTGAAGTACACCGAATATATAATAAGTAGTATAATTTTAATTAACATAAAATAAGTTTTATACATGTGGACAGAAATCGCACCTCGGCTTGAAGTGTGGCACAACTAAAAAAAAACACTTTTTTTTGGGGGGGGGGGGGGGGATGAGTTTAAAATTAAGAGAAGATTCATGGCTTACTTTGCTGAGCTTTTCAAGTGCAAAACCCGTTTTAACTATTCACATTATCGGTTTATTTGGCTTTCCCTACAATAGATTGAGATAGAAAAATCTGAAACTTTAAACTCATTTTCCCATAAAAGTGTTTTTTTTTTAAGTTGTGACACTCTTCTTGCCGAGGTGCGAAATGTGTGTTTCCTATTGGACAGTCACAATCCACTCCGACAAAACATCATTCTTGAATTAAGTAGAGAGAACAGTGGCGCGATTGTCTGCAACTAACAAAATGACCATCAAGGGACAATTTTACTACTATTACTCAAAATGACTAATGCCTAATTAATTTTCTACCAGTCAATAAAAACGAGCACATTTTACCTTTGGCACATTTGCACACAATTCGAAGAACCCAAAACACGTCATTAAAAAGTTACAAAAACTTTTCATGAATACACACAAAAAGCAACATTGTAATTACATTAAGGTGATTTGAAAGTGTAAACGCCCCTCAAAATTTTGATTATTTCTGGATCAAAAATTAAGAGACACAAGAAAATGTTTTAGAAACTAGAAGGGTAGGAGCACACAATCATTGAAAGATACAGTAGTTTCATTTAGAGCAGCTTTTAAAATAAGCTTTTTATATGAGTTTCAAACTCATATATAAACGATTAATTATTAAATTTCTGTCCAGTTTTTTTTTTACTTCGAAATACTGTATATTATCAACATAAAAATACTACTTGTATTATGTTATTCTGCTAGCGTTCTAGTTTTTAACGCACTTTCAATATCTCCTTAATGTTGCTCCTGAAATCCATAAAAATAAAATATGAGCATTAAAATATTGTTTATAAACATTTGCTTTTTATCACTTTCTTAGTTTACAAACTTGCAAATATTAAATATCTTTTTTTTTTAAATTAGCTCCTTAAAAACTGAGTAATCAATTATTCCAGTGCTGTAGATTTTTGTTCGTGCTCTTAATTTGAAAAAATTACCTCTTTGTTTACAGCCGAAATCTTAACATCAAAATATAAACCACTACACAATTGTCATTAGAAAAAAACACAAACTTTAGAAATAAACGAAACCAGAAGACAATTTCAATTTTAAAAAAAATATTGGCACCACCTACTAATGTAATAATAATTTCATATACATAAAAAAAATCTCGCTTATATTCGTTTTTGGCTCTATTCCCATTCTCTCTCTCTCTCTCTCTCTCTCTCTCTCTCTCTCTCTCTCTTTCTCTTTACCATATCTCATGAAATCCTCCCCTAAATATCATTACTAGAAAGAAAGCAAAAAAAACTCTGACAATTGATTTCAGTTGTGTCTTATATACAAAGAGACAGACTGAAAAAAAAAGAAAGGACTGGAAAATGCCTCCTTCTCCGCCATGTGTCTCTCCATAGTGCCCAATGGCATCATGCTGTATGTCACAATCCACCCAACCCTCCCATCGAAACCTGTCTAAATCAATCCTTAAATCGTAAAAAAAAAAGTGATTCTTCTAATGCTCGTTGCCTTGCCCCCTATTCAAAGACACAGAACGACTGACTTGTATATTACTTCAAAGAAAAAAAAAGCCCCCCAAAAATGACAACATATGAGTCGACCACACCCATTCATAATGGTAATACTCAAAAAGAGTTTTTAACAGCAAAAATAAATCGTCTGAATCGAAACAATATTGTCTTTTTTTTTCTCTCTCTCTCTCTCTTTCCATACTTTGTCTTCATTCTTTCTCAAACAACTGTTCTGAATCATCACAGGTCCTTAGCAAGGGAATGGAGAGAGAGAGAGAGAGAGAGAGAGAGTATAGGAGTAAATAGACTAAGTAAATCCAAAATCTAAACACATCAAAGAGTGATAGAAGGAGGAGGTGGTCGTTTTTAGTCTCTAGTGTCTCAAAACATATTGACAATTTTTTATTCGTACTTTCTTTCTTTTTCAGAAATACTCTAAACATAAAAGAAAAGCAAACAACGATCGATCATAAATCGATATTGATTTTTTTATATTTGTAACCGGAAGTGGTACCAAAACGCCAAAAGGAAATTGTAATAATTTCATTGAAATGAAGGGAGAAAAAAAAAAGATTGAAAGAAACATCATATGAGAAAGATTAGAATCTTGATGAAATTATTATATTATGTAGAAAAAAGAAGTTAGAACTTCCCCCCATTTTTTAAGGCTAAGATCCACTTTGCTGGATTTCCAACATATTGCAAAGTGCACATAGAAAAACCTTTTTCCAATATCCATACATAATAAAATAGGTATTTTTTCGGCGGTATTGGCGGTATCCCTTTCGGTCGAAATTTTTTCCGTCGACAAGCCTCAGGGATTGGATTGGAGGCTAACAGTGACGTCATAGGGGGACAAAATATAGACCTTTTTTATCACTTTCTCGTCACTACAGCTAAAAAAATAACCCATTCTCCATACCCTAACCGAACCTTAACGATCCTAACCTAAACCTAACCGAACATAATCGATCCTAACCAAACCTAACCGATCCAGCTACCTCCCGGTAGCTGTAGTGACCCTTTTGATGAAAAAAAGGTTTATATATTTTTATTGACGTCACTGTTAGCCTCCAATCCAATCCCTGAGGGTTGTCGACGGAAAAAATTTTGACGGAAAGGGAACACACCCATTTTTTGGACCTTTGTTGCTCTGCAAAGCAGAGCACAAAGGGACTATAGGATCGTGCAAAAAGGCTTTTTTTTTGTGTGTGTGTGTGTGTGTGTAACTTTTTTTAAAAAAATATCTGAATAAAATAATTCTTTCAATATTACTACTACTATAATAGGCATACATACTTCAAGAAGAAAGGGAAAATGTAATAACTAGGAACGAAACACAAACCTAAAAAACCATTATTTTACATTTGAAAAGTATTGACTTTCAGGTTGTATAATACATAATACAATGACAAAGAAATGATCTTATTCTTAGAGCAGAAATTGAAACGAATGTGAAAGAAATAAAAACGTCTATATTCGACCCCCCATGTAGACTAATAGCTTACAACTACCACCACCACCTCTCCCTATGAACACCACCACCACCGACCGCCATTATTATAAAAGATACAAAATTTGAAACAGCACAAAAAATTTTTAACAGAAATTCACTTTCTTTTTCTACCTCTAAATGTACGGAACAAAACAGCCTATATTTCATAAGATGATGAAAAACAATATTTGAAATTCGGAAAGAAAATCTCTGTTGCCCCCCCCCCCCCTCTTCTCTCTCTCTCTCTCTCTCTCTCTCTCTCTATTCTTTCTCCCCCATTTTTCCTTCAAACCCACACCTCTCCCTCCTTCCCTAAAATATGCAAAAACAAACCTACAATCATCATCATCATAGCAAATAATGAAAGTTATAAATTACTGTAAATCTCGAATTCAAATGCAACACACTTAATTGTATGTAAACCAGTATATTTTATTTAAAAAAAAACCACAAATATTATTCCTTTGAGTAAAATAAGCTAAAAATGATTGAAATCTACATACAAAAATGTAACTACTACACTTATCTCCCTTGACTATAATATATACAGTACATATACATGTATTTGTAGGATGTCTATGTTCACGTATGTATGAATATGCATTCAAATGTGTGCGTGTGAACTGTGGTATGCGTGTTCTTTTTTCCATTTATATATATATATATATATATATATATATATATATATATATATATATATATATATATATGTATATATATATATATATATATATATATATATATATTAAAATGTAGAGAAGAAGAGCGCGTGTGCTTTGTAAGAAAACATACAAAAGTAAGTTTCCACAGATGGTCGAATATTATATGAAACCAAACATAGTAGCCCACCCCCTCCCCACTAAAGTTTCTAAAAAAAAACCATTATATCCTCTATATATATCCTACCCCCACACTCTTACAGTCACTTTCTATTGAATTATATGAAAAAGAAGAAAGAAAAAAAAAAAAAGATTTGAGAAATGTACCGGTCACAAAATCCAATTTTCCTATTCCTGGTCGAAATGTACCATCTAAATGTACAACTATTTACTTACATAGATCTCTATGATGTCGTATATGTACATTATTACATATATAATACACACATAAACTCACCATAGTTGGAGACATGTATTGTATATATATATATATATATATATATATATATATATATATATATATATATATATATATATATATATATATATTATTGATAACACAGGTAGGTGTACTGACAATGTTTGTTATATGTTACAGGAACAAAATTCATACTGCAACCAGAACTGTTAAAAAGAAAAGAAAAAAAAAGACCCAAGTAATATAACAAGGTCCTGGATATATCGAAATTCCATTAGGTCACAACTGATAATAACTAGTCATAAAACATTTTTGGTTCTATTCTGAGTTGAGTTTTCTTTTCTCATAACAAATTTATCTCTCCCACCAAAAACAAGAAAAATACTTTCAAAGAAGTGGATAGGAGGACAGCCAGTACTGACTTGCAACAACAACAATATTCGAAAGAAGAAAAAAAAAATGAGAAAAGTAATATTAAGATGAAAATTCACAACAACAAAAAATAAAAGGGATTCTTTCTAACTGTATGTTTTTTCTATATTTGTTTTTTTTTTTTTGTTAAAAATGAAAAAAACGACAGTTTGTGTGATGCCAATAGAAAAAAAAAGTAAATATACAACACGAATGAAAAGAGGAAAAAGAAAAATATATATATATATATATATATATATATATATATATATATATATATATATATATTCGAATCTCATAAAAGTTTATGGAGGAAATAAAAAGCAGAAACAAGTTTTTTGTCGATGATACGGACTTTGACAATAAGACAAAAAAATGAAATTTATTTAAAAATATAAATGTTCAGACTGCAACTGACAAGTCCCTTCTTAAAGAATAGAGAAGAGAATCTGACAGATTTTTTTGGAAACTCAAAAAACAAAGTGTTCCCTCCTCCCTTTTTCTCTTCAAGAAATCCCTAAAAGCACATCTTTTAAAGTCACAACTATAAGTAAAAGATAACAATTTTCAATCTTTATTCTCAAATATCTAAGATTCACACTGCTTATAGTGTGTTCAGATTCAAGACAAACATTTGTCAACTCAAAATTACTGGTTTGATTTATTTAAAAAATCAACATGACCCACATAACCATCATTTATACAGTTTTGAATAATTCTTTTTGCATAGTGGATATACTACAAATAACCACGGCTCACCCGCCAATAGGCTTCGGGCCATTCATACCCGATGGTCATATGTAAGAAGACTTAAGTTATAAACCCCTAAAAGCACTGAAGAATGCATGGCACTCTCTGATTGATGGTCACTTGCCATCTGTACTAGGCAATCTAGGCTCTGTACAGGCAATTAGAAAACGGGACATACAGAAGTTGGCTCCGCCCTTTTTATGACGACCCACACCTTCTAATTGGTTTGTTGTGTGGTTCGACGTTGACAAGGGTGGAGCATGTGACGTCAGACTACATAAACAACCAACTAGAAGTTGCCAGTCGTCATAAAAAGGGCGGAGCCCTTTATGCCCTTTATTATTATGTCCCGATTTCTAATTGCCTGTGTTCATTGCTGACACTGGTGTTGTTCATCTTTGCTAAGGTACACAGGGCTGTCACCTGATGGTCACCAAAATGGCAGTGCAGACAACACCTGCTTTAGTGATACCTAGGACTTTTGATTTTTGATTTTTGACTTTTGACTTTTGATTAGAAAATGAAGTAAGGTTGTCGCCAAAACCGACCACCTTGAGTCATTCCATAAAAAATACATTGTAGCCACAGTCCAATCAAATTCGATTTCAATTTGCATTCGAAAAGTGGTCAGTGTATTCCAACCCTAAAACTTTGGAGTGTGGTTTCTTGCGAGACCTGCCCCAATTTTTACCCTGTTTTTTTTTCTTTGAATTGACAAACAATATAGTTTAAAACATGTTTTTGTTTCAAATGTACAAAAAAATACGTTTTAAGTTCAATGTGTTAGCAGTGATTGCCTCCTTTCAGGGTCAAACATAAGCTTTATTTCATAGATTACTTGATTTATTTACCAATGATTATTTACCAAATCTTTTGCTATCGAAAATACTAATTGGAGAATATAAATTTCAATTCATTACCATCTGCAAACTAGAAAACTCTATCCTCTAACTAGTTATTTTATTGCAAAAAAAAAAACATAAATTGTGTTCGCTCTAGTTATGAGTTTATAAACTGATGCTTTTTTTTAGCAAGAATAATTTTCATTTACAACCCTGCGAGATATAATTTAGGTCGATATTTATAGCCTAAAACATATACTAATTTTCAATTATACACCTTATTTAATAAGAGAAAAGCGGAAATTCATCAGTCATCAAAGAAATGCAATATATACATATATATAAAAAAACCACCGATTTCAAATCAAATGCGTAAAAATATTCAGCTTCTAGATCAATGAACAAATTTTTCAAAGTGGAAACTGAAAAGTGGAAGAGGAGGAGGAGGAGGCGGAGGCGGAGTAGGGATGGCTGAAGAAGAGAAAATTTAAAAAAAAAAAGAGGAAATGAGTGAATCACGGATAAAGATTAGATATAATTAACGATTCACTGATTTTCGTTGATGCTAATAAATTATATTTACATCACGCTACAACTACATACATTTTAGACTTCATTAGAAAGACATTCATTCAATATCTTCAAATTCTCATAAAAAAACGAAAACTTTTTTTCCTTTCCAATGGCCAAAATTTCCTCCAAAAAGTTAAAGTAAAAATGAGAGAAATTGTAAACTGCATATGAAACAAATATGATGAGCCATGTTAAAACGTCATTTACTGCTTATATATATCTATATATACAATTTTCAATATTCTTTTACATATATATATATATATATATATATATATATATATATATATATATATATATATATACTGTATATATATATCTATGTACAAAGAAAGATGTTTAAAGAGATTCAAAACATATAAAGGAAGGAAGAAAAGAAAAAAAAAAGTTTTAGCATCACAGCAAAACACCAGAAAAAAAAACACACGTAGCCAAAAGAGTAGAAAAGTAAAGTAGTAATAACTAGAGTGAGAAAAGTAAGACGAGAAAAAAAAAAGCTATCATCCAAGTGCATCCCCATCGTATTTCTCTGAAGATCTCTCTTTCCATCTCTCTTTCTCCCATAGCGACACTAATATATTTTTCTCCCATTTTCTTTCTTATTTCTCTCTCTCTCTCTCTCTCTCTCTCTCTCTCTCTCTCTCTCTCTCTTCATTCCTTTAGAAAAAGAAGAAGAAAAAAAAGAATGAAGATGACGGTGAAACGACTGATGCAATCTTTCCGCCATAACTTGGTTTTCTCGAAGAGCAAGCACAAAATGAGACAATATTATTGAATCTTCAGTACTGAGAGAATGAGAGAGAGATAGAGAGAGAGAGGGAGAGAGATAGAGAGAAAAATGGGCGTACTGAAAAGCAAAACAGAAAAAAAAAACCAAAAGTCCCAATTCTTCTTTTTTCTTCAATGTCAAAATTACCCGCAAGAGAAACGGAAGAAGAAGAAATAAAACGCTTTCAGAATAAATTTAAAAAGAAATACAGAATGCCACAAAAAAGTGCTGTAATTTTTTTCTTCTCTTTCTCTCTCTCTCTCTCTCTCTTAAGATATAAACGCCGAAATGTTTCAATTACTCTAGTTTCTTTTTAAAAGAAAAAGAAAAAAAACGGCGCCATCTATAAGAAAAATGACATTACAAGTCCCTATCCTACAGAAAGATCAAATGTCATAACATTACTCTGAATATATATATAAAAAAAGACACATACAATGATAAAAAACCGTACTATTAAATTTTTAACCTTTTTCAATGAAAACAGAAAATTTTATTTATACTTTTATCGTTTTTACACCACGCCCCCCCCCCCCCCCCAAAAAAAAATTATAACATAAGCCACTCGTTAGCCATTATCACATAGTACAAAGTGGTATGAACTGGACAATGGTCAACAATGAGCAGCGGCGGCGACCACCACCAACAACAATAACAACAAAATGTATCTTGTACATGTAGTTGGTCATTGTGGATCACTGCTTAAGATGACAACAAACAAATACGAGGCCCAAGGGGTAAAGAGAAGAATGAATGAGACACAAAATGCAACAAAACATCTCCTCCTCTCTAAAAATAAGAAAAAAAAGCTCAGTGTTATTTTATATAAGATATATCCCGTTTGAGCCATCATCATCATCATCATCATCATCATCAGAGAAAAAGAAGATGAAAAAAAAACCTTCCGTTACCGAGAAAGAGAGAGTCTAAATGGACAATAAAAAAGAAGCCAAATAAAAAAATATGTTGCTGGATAATTTGATCACAGCTGTATATATACATGTTATGTGTATGGAAGAAAACGAATGACCAAAAAAAAAAGCAGAGTGAATACAGAACTCAGAAAAAAGAAGTCTCAAGACTCCTTTCCTAACTCTATATATCCCAAAATGCTTCAAGAATTACGGTCACATCTTGCCTTCACTTTTTTTTTGGTTCATTCTAAACTTCTTCAAGGAATCTATATGATGATGATGATGACACAAACTTCCATAAAGAGGAACTGAAGCAACAAAAGCTAACTGAAAATGAATAGTATTCCCAACAACAACGAAAAAAAAATACACACGAGAAAATGCAACGCAAGCAACATTTGTAACTGAATCCTCCTTTGTTTCCTTATTTCTTTCCCTTATATACTTTCAAAGTAGCCATCATAATAAAATGATTTTAACAAAATAGAATTAATATAATTAAGGTAATAAACTTTATTTTTATGTAAATAAAAATTCAATAATGTGCAAATTGTTTTCAGAAATTGTGTTTTATGCGAATAGAAAATAAAAGCCCCACCAAAAATGCAAAATATGCTAATAAAGAATGTACTTTCCATGCTTTTTTTTTACATGGAAAGGACAATTTTAATTAAATGGCTAAAAAGCAATACACAATCTTCAAAAGCAATAACAGAAAATGCAAAATTAAACATTTTTGGTTTAAGAAACCCTGTGTAGATAATTATTAACACATCAAAATTATATTAAAAAGAAATAAGTGAAATTATGCAATTTTACGAAGATTATGCAATCTGTGCCTTTTATGATTTTTTTAAAATTATGGGTTAAATTGATTGTTATTGCGAATATGAGGTAAAAACCAATCTTGCAAATTTTTAGATGATGTCACATTTATTAATACTAATTATAATAAAATATTGACTAGAAAATTTGCTAATAAACTATTTCAATCATGCTTATGATGCACAATATCATATTGCATTTTATACTTTTAACTAGGGATGGGACATTCGAATTCTCGAATCCCGTGAATCTTGAAAGATATTCGAGATTCGAAAACTCGAATCTTCGCGTTTATTCCGTCTTTCGAAACTTTTGAATCCTAACCTTAAAAAAATGTTAAACACTTTGGTGAAATTAGTTTTAAATCCATTGGCATCCGATAGAAGCGTTTACTAACAAAAAAAAAACGACGATTGTTGCAATTTCGGTTGGTACCCCGGTTCACCAGTATCACCTTGTGGCGACACTTGTTTTTTATTATTAATAACTTAATATTATTTCATTTATTTGTATCTTCTTAATGAATGATATAGGATTCTTATATGGAGGATTCGAGATTCGGGAGATTCGAGAACCTTTTAGGATTAGTCCCACCTCTATTTTTAACAAAACGATACTGTACATCACAAAAGTTATTCGAACGTTTTTCACGTGAAAATGTCGACGTCCAAGTGATAATCCCCTAAGAAAGAAAAAAAACTTTTAAAGTGATATTAAGTTCTCCTTCCTTATTCATGAGATCGTGTTTCTTAGTTTCTTCTTCTTCTTCTTCTTCTGTCCACTCCAACACATGAAAATGACCCACAGAGACGCAGAAGAAAAGACAATGGTAAACAATAACATCAAGTCCAATCAAGAAAAGTCAAGATAATTTGTTGGTCATCAAGGAGTCGTTTTACCAGCTCAACTCCAAAATAAGAGAAACGACACGGTAAAATTGAAGAAGAAAAAAACCACCTTCAAAAACAAAAGGCAAAGAAGAAGAAAAGAAGAACCCGATAATGACAACCGGAAGTACAAAGTTTAGTGGTCTTCAGAGAAATAAGTCTTGACAGTTTTAAATATCCCCTCCTCCCTTAGTATACATTTAGCACCGAATTCTCTCTTGAATGTGGACGAGTGGCAGCAACCTTCTTTCACTTTTCACATAACTTTCTAACATCTTTCATCCATCCAACTGTCTCCCCCTATGTGTACATGTGTTATTCAGCACAATTTACTAGTCAATGTGCAAAAGCAATCAATTTGGCAGTAAATCTGCACAAATACTAGCACTTACGACATTTTACAGAATGTCACAAGTCATTTTAACAAAATGTCATTAATTGAGGTATTATGGATGATGAAGGAATTATTATGGTAGGTGATAATAAGGTTATTATGCTGTTTATGCTGTTTTTGGACGAAATAGTTCCTCATCCATTGGCACTCTGAGCTACATACTGAGTAATTATTCAAACTAGTAAACCTGTCGCGCAACTTGCACAAAAAGAAGAGGCAATATAAGTTAAACAAAGGGTTGCATAGTGGGCTACGTGCTAGAACTACTATAGAGAATATAGTATTCTTTGCAAATACATATATCGAATGCATGTAGAAAGAGGTAAGATTTTGAAGCAATTAAGTGCACATACATGGCGTCTAACATTAATATGCACAGTGTTTAGACGCCATAATGGTTCACCTATATAATGCAATGAAAACACCAGCCTCTTGATTCTTTATTTTGTCTTTAATGACTCTAATGAGGTATGTTCATTTTCTTTTAACGAAAAAGCATGGATTGTTTGGGTGTTTTTTTTTTTTTGCATTTTTAATGACTTATTTTTTTTTTCTAGTTCATGTAGATCAGTTGGAAATCTTTATTTTCGTGTATATATGTTGTGTCAAGTTTCGTTTTTGTATAGATCTAGGTGCAGTTGAAATCCTCCTACGCCTATTAATTAATATAGTGGATTCAAAATACATAATTGAGTAATATATCAGTAAAAAAAATGACTGATTTTCCCACTTGGACGGTTATATCCTACAACGTGATTAAAAAGGGTTTTGGGTGTGGATTTGATCCTGTATATAAATACTGAACCAATCCAGCTGTCTAGAAAATTTGCAAACAAAAAAAAATGTTTTTCTTCTTTTTAAAACTATTTTTAGGCGATGAGAAGAATCAACTCGACACCACATCTGTCGATAAACTACTTAAATGTATGTGTCTACATTGCAAATCAAAAATCCTTTCAATCTGAAAACACTATATAGCTCTTAAATTTCAATCTTACTTAAATGATGTTGTTGTTGTTGTTGTCGTCTATGTCTTAAACAAATAAGGTATTTTTTTTTTAAATAAAACTATAAAAACCTTCACATTTTCATCCCCAATTACATGCCGTAGGCCTACATAACAATTCTTTTTCACAGTTAGTTTTTCACTCATTTAAACAAAACTGAAATAAGACGGGTTTTTTTAAAAAAAAAAAAAAAGATGGTGACGTACAATCTCATTAAAACATCCTTAAAATGTAACCAACAATTCTACTTATCATGAGTTTTTTTTTAAAGTAAAAAAAAAGCGTTGAAAAGCTCAATGGGAGGTCGGAGAATAAGGAGCTCATCCACTTAACAAACACACACACACATATATACATAGGAATGAATACCCAATATTTATAACTATATACACCAGAGAGAGAGAGAGAATATGAAAAAAAAGGAAACTCAACGTTTTAACATGGGGCTAATTTGAACGAACATTGCATTATCTTTTTTTTTTAGAAACTGAAAACCAGATTACGAAGAGAGGATTTTTTTGTTGTTGTTGCGGAAGAAGTTAGATATATTTTCAGAGATGCTGCAAAAAAAAACACATATACTGTATATAGTTACTCAAACTCTCCCTTGGTTCTTTTATTCGACTGACATAATTGACAATACAGTCAGTTAAGACAGGTTTCAAAGAGAAGATTTTGGCATCAAGCCGAAAACGCTACCAACAAGAATGAAAAAAAAATGTATTAGATAGATCTATATATATAAAAGCAACCCCTTTGAGATGTGTTCTCATCAAGACTAAGAGGCTACACAAAAAAAAATTAACCCTTTTTTTTCTATTTAGAAATTTGAGAAGTTGATAAATAGATTTAAAAAAAAACTAAGATAATCTCAATCCCATCAATATGGAAGTAAAACTTGCTATTAAAAATTGCAACTATTTTCCTTATGTCTTTTACAGGACACCGTACTCTTAAAACATCTGTCTCGCAAATGATTTAACAGACAGCCGGCAACTGTGACACAAAACAAGAACGGCTTTTTTTTTTTAAAAAAAAAAAAACGAAATTCTCGACCCCTTACAGAAAATGTAACAACTGTTGAGTTACACTGCCAAATTTTTCAGTCTTAAACTAGTAAACTATTTTTTTTTTACTTAAAATTTGTCTATAGTGCAGACACAAAAATAAATTTAAAAACTCTTGACTTCTTCCTATACTTCTTCCTTTTATTATTATGCTATATACTGTTATTTCTAGCCTTAAGCCCCGCTTTCACGATGATAGTTTTCACGATAGTTGTTGCCATGAGAGCAGCAACTATCGCGAGAACTATCATCGTGAAAACCACATGACAGTCACTATCGCACTGTTGCGATAGCACTATTACATTATCTCGTTTGACTAGATAGTTGATAGTACTGTCGCGATAGTAATAGTTGTTGAGTGACCGCTAGTAGAAAAATATCCACTTTGTAGGAAAATTTGACTTCTGGGGGGAGAGAGAGAGAGAGAGAGAGAGAGAGAACACTGGTGTGTTACCTCAATGATATCTTTGAAGTAGACGTCACATTCATGTGACAGAACTATCACCTTACTTCAAGACGTGTAGACAGTTGCTATCGTGAGAGTCAACTATCGCAACTTTCATGACAGCTACTCTCACGATAGAACTATCGCCACCGTGAAAACGAGGCTTTATTAATCAGAAAATCCACTTTAGTAAATCGAAGTTGTGTGTTAAGTCTTTTGTATCATAAGGACGTTGGCATTTCAAATGCCATAAAAGCCACAAAATCTTACCTCAGAATGTCAATAAAAGTTTAGAGAAAAAAAAAAGAGAGAAGACAAAAAATTAAAAAAAGAGTGGACAATATCCCAAGTATCTTAATTAGTAATTACCAAGAAGAAGAAGAAGAAGAAAAAAAAACTTAAAGAACGTTAATTTCCCAACCCATGTTTGACATGCGAGAGATGTCTAAAGATAATGAACACATGTGGGCGTGGTTTTTCAATTATGACGTCAAACACCGGAGCCCACATGGCGCCAAACTGACACATTACCGTTCTATACACATAAACACACATACACACTCATAATATATTTACGTCATGTCTCTTACCTATATATCCCCCCTTATTAGACATAAAATGTCGTTCACAATACATGTGTGGACCATCCCATTCACAAAAAAAAATAACATTCATCTTCAATTAAACTAATGTTAATCCAACAACTGTACTTCATCAATTCCTACCCTCAATCCACCTACCTCCTCCTCTCTTTTTGAAAAAATTCAATTTCCTCACATAGAAAACACACACAAAACAAAAACAAACCCAGAAGATATAAAAGAAACCGTCTCACAGTCACATTTTTTTTTGTCCCCACGCCCCTTCCCCCCTAATGTAACAACTCCCTGGAACAGCAAAAGAAGAAAAACACAATTTCCATTACAAAATGGATGTTTTATGAGTGCTAAAAAGCAGCTACATTTCAAGGCAGGTGGTGGTGGTGGTGTGACTATAGTTTATATTAAGAGTAGAAAAACTCATGAATGTTTAATTGGCAAACAAGTCAACCAAAAATCAACATCAAACAGGCAACAGTAGTATTAGTAATAATAATAGTAGTCAATAGAATCAATCATTGCAGTAAATGTATTTATATTTTTTTAAAAAAAACCCTAGAAAATACAATTTTATTTATTCCCTTTCCATTCAGTTACAAATGTTGTAATGAATAATTCAAGAGAATTCTTTCTTTTTTTATTAGACTTATTATAGCTGTAAACCTTTTTTTTTCCCCCAACAGGAAAAAGAAATATGGCGCTTAATTGATGTAATTAATTCATTAGCCAGATTATATACGAATCCAACATTCTCTCTCTTCGATAAATAAAACTAGAAAGGCGAATATATATATATATAAAAAAAGACAAAACCCATCAAAAGATGAAAACCATAAATCCTGCAAGAAAAAAGCTTAATATAATAAAAGAACATTATTGTGTGGAGTCCGCAACTAACGAATTTTACACATACCACCACCACCACCACCACCACCAAACAGACACACAAAAGTCGTAAAAAAATCAGTGGGAAGCTGAATTAAAGAAAAAATAAAAGAGTTGAGATTCTGAGAATAAAAATACTGGTAAAAGATCCCACTTTTTTTTACCTTCTTACAATTTTACAAGGAGCCTTAAAAAGTGGTAAAAAATATATATAGGGAGAGAGAAAAAAAAAAAAGATCCCTTGAAACCCTAGACAAGGATGCGTCAGGGTGAAATTAGAACCCAGCAGGTGGAGAGGAGGGATAAAAAAAAAAGATGAATGTGATATAGGTGAGGGGAGAAAAAAGAGAGGATGGATCACACTTTAACAATGATATATTTATAGTTTGGAAGAAGCAGACTTTTTTCTAAGAGTGAGAGAGAGAGTGTGACTTAACAACCGTCGAATGCATTTTCAGGGTAAAAGGTCACACCAACGCATCTTGTAAATGCAATGAAAAGCAATTCAATTCGGTCAGCAACTATCACATCAAAGGGACCCACAAATGAACAAAAAGTAGCAAGCAAGCAAGTACACCAAAAATTCAAAACTTAACCAACCGTACTTCTTTCGTGCGTTACACTTTTCCACACGACGACCACAGTATATATATTGAAAACAACAACAAGCGAGAGACGACTCTAAAAATTTATCTTCTAAAATACAACAGAACACACCTAACCTTTGACCTAAATGTGTAACCAACCATCACCTGCTGGTGTTTCATCTATAGTAGATGATAAGTTTGTTAAAAGCACAAAGTGCAAAATCAGCCATTCTATAAAATCTCTAATCGATGTACAAGAGTACAAAATTGCGAAATAAATCTGCAATTATTAGGCAATATGTAGAATGACTAAAACAACAAACAAGCGAATGTTGAAACTTTGTTTATGAGGCGACTAATATAAGCACCAAATCGAACAAACGCCAAACTTATGGCTTTTATTCAGTTTGGCGTTTGTTACCATTTGGCGCTTATTCAGTTTGTAGTTTCAGGTTGTTGCCAGTTATTCAGTTTCCAGTTTATTCAATTTGGCGCTTATTCCATTGTTCATTTTTTAGCTTGTTTTAGCCAGTTTGTATATTGCCTATTAAAAACGTTAACAAACGAGCAAGAGATTTTTGCATCAAATCGTTACTTTTTTGCACATTGTCTATTGATTGTAAAGAATAACTGATTTTCCACTTTGACTTTTAACTATGAGGAAACTATAATGTCTACCTATTTCCCCCTGTAGAGTATACATGAGATCAATCACAAATATAATTCCTAGTAAACCTATTCCAGTGTCACGTTACTTTCCAAGTCTCTCTCTTTTTCTCTCTCTGAAAACCAACCCCTATAAATAAAAATCAATAAAATAGCTAATAAATGTGCCCACATATAGAAAAAGGTAGGAGGAGGAAACGGAAACCCAATATGTACAATTGTATATACATTGTACACATTAGTCTCATGTTGGTGGCTGGTGGTTATTAGCTAACCCACCCCCACCCACCGACTTTCTTTTAACTCAATCTGTGAGCATCATTAAAGGTGGTACATACACACACATAGGCACAAAATAAAACAATAACAATAACAACAAAAAATGCAAACTCATCAGTGAGAAAACAGGAAGATGACACCAAAAAAAAAATTGACTCTGCACTGTTTTTGTGACGCCCTTCAAAACCCCGTGTTTATATAAAAAAAAGAGCCGAGAGACAACATTGAATAACATTTTCAAAGAAATGGCACTTCAACAACATGACTCATGTTATTTTATGTTTACATGACCAAAAATTATAGAAATTTATATCCAATTTTCTCAGCGTGAACTTTCCCACTTATCAGACACGGTCAAAGACATTTAATAAATACCTATTGTGTTTATTAAACATGAATATCATCATCATCATCATCATCATACCATATCTATCTTAAATAAACATCAACTATTTCAAACTCGTTTATAGTTTAAAAAAACCCCCGTCTTTCTAGCATGATGTAATACGCACAACAGTGACTTAATATGGTGGCGCTGATCAAGCGCCAAATTGAATAAGCGCCAAATTGAACAAGCGCCAAATTGAACAAGCACCAAATTGAACAAGCACCAAATTGAACAAGCACCAAATTGAACAAGCACCAAATTGAACAAACGCCAAACTGAACAAACGCCAAACTGAATAAAAGCCAAATGGAACAAACGCCAAACTGAATAAGCGCCAAATGGAAGAAACGCCAAACTGAATAAAAGCCAAAAATTTGGCGGTTATTCAGTTTGGCGTTTGTTCAATTTGGCGCTTATTCAGTTTGGCGTTTGTTCAATTTGGCGCTTATTCAGTCGCCCCCTTAATATATCACAGTGTATTTAATTACAGTAAACATTTTTTAAGAGGGGGTCCATACAAAAATACTTGTGTAAATGCAAGGTAGATGGCGCCTGCAACCTCCCTAGGTGGTAAACTACACTCGCATGCAATTAGTTGAAATAGAATGCATTTTAGCTATAAAAGCGTCCAAAACAACCTACAGGCATTTAGAAAACGGGATGAACAGAAGTTGGCTCCGCTCTTTTTATGGCGAATGGCAACTTCTAATTAGTTTGTTGTGTGGTTCGACGTTGAAAAGGGCGGAGCATGTGACGTCAGACTACATAACCAACCAATCAGAAGTTGCGTTCACCATAAAAAGAACGGAGCCAACTTCTATTCATCCAGTTTTCTAATTGCCTGTAACAACATTAATTACCAGCACGTGACAAACTTAACCCAGAATATAATATAAGTCAAGAGAGAGAGAGAGAGAGAGAGAGAGAGAGAGAGAGAGAGCACGTGTAGAAATAGCGATGACGCAATTAAAAGTTTGCCACGTGAAAAAAAAAGGAAGGTGTCAGTATATTTCTATGGAATGGCTAGTGGCGACATCTAACGCTACAGGGACAAAATAAATGATCTACTTGCATTTTCAACACAAAATGGATGAGACCGGAATAATTTTTTCGTGTTAAAAAATTATTTATGTTATTCTAAGAAACCATACCGAAAATATATTACGTGTTATCCGTTTTCGTGTTAAAAGGTTTTCATTGTATATTAAGTTAGAGAAAAATAATTACAAAATTTACGACGCAATGTGTAAGAATCAAACAATGTCGAATTATGCATATTAATATTAAAATTATTTTTATGACAATTTCAAAAACAGTTTTTTTTTGCAAAACGTCAAAACATCTAAACATAAAAGTGATTATTATAATCAGTCATAAAAAGTTAAGTAAAAAAAAATAATAAAAGATAATTTTAGCCATAACTTTCGATTATAAACGAACTTTGAATTTTATCATTTTAATTTTCTTGCTACTGAAAAAAAAAGACTGAAAAACAAATTACTTTCATTTTAAAAGTAAAGTTTTATACACTTAAAAATTCCACTCAAGGCATCTCAAGAAGAAAGAACAAATAAAATAAGACAAAACTCTTAAAAACTTGAGACATAGCAACACTTGAAATGAAATCAACTTGGATCATCATCCAACGTAAAAAAAAAAACACATCAGAAACTGAAATGCCGCGAAATAAAACATCAAATAAATGGAGCTGAAAAAATGACATTTCTCTTTCAAAGCCATGATTGTCTCATTACTTTAAACTATATACATGGTGTTGTTGTATACGTAATACTGTGTAACACGATGACGCTATAATATTATATAAGAAAGATAGAAAAGAGGAGGATGGGACACATTATATTATGCACAATTGTATCTTTTGCTGTTTGTATTGATTGCCTACTTTCAGGAGACGAGAAGATATAGCTTTCAATTCTCAAGAGAGCCAGAAAAACAACAAACATACCAACTAAATTAAGCCAACAAAAAGACCCTCGCTTTAAATATTCATCAAATACATTTAAAAAAAATAGTCCATGTTGGCATCATTGTACAGTAGTAAATGCCTCCGAAATAGTTAAGACACTTGTTTAAATCTCTCACAAAATTAGATCGAAAAACTTCTCTAAAAAAGGGGCTTTTTTCATCTAGAAAAAAAAATAAATAAAAGCTTCAAGTCGTTTTTGATGAAATTTGTTGTAAAAAGAAAAAAAAAAACAGGATGAGAGGGGGGAGGCCATACAGGCAAAGTTCATCTATTGACATAATCCTTTAACATAGACTCTCTATGGAGTCTATGCTAATGAACGGAAATCCCACGCCACAAAGTAAAAAAAAAATACAGAAAGGATTTGCAACAACTTCATTCGCCTCCTAAGTCAAAAATAGATATGAACCAAAAACCTCTCTTTCAATGAAACGAAGAAGAAGAAAAAAATAGAACTGATTAATAAATCAGCTCAAAACACACGACAATGACAGCAGAAAAGCCATAGTAAAAAAATATGCATAATCTATCTATAAACACACAACAAACAAAAACAAAGACAAAATTCACTTTTAGCACTCTTTTGCTTAACTTCAGGTCCTTTGCCATATCATCACCATGTTGGAGATATATAGTCAAATTTGAGCCTCTGGGCACCTGTGACCAAAGGCTTATCCTTAAAAGGATTCTCCTTATATCTTATAATTAGGGCTCGGATTTTGATGCAATATCAACCGAAATGTTTCTCAATCTGTGGCCCAAGTGCCAATTGTGAAGTAACAATCTCGTTTAGATAAAAAAAAAATTGTTCTTTCTAATTAAAACATCTTGTTAAGAGGTTAGGACTCTAGTTGAAAACTGATAGCAACCATACATCTAGCCTCTCTAACCAGCCTTTTTTATTAGAAAAAGCATAATTGCAGTTGCTCTAATGATGATGATGATGTTGACTTCACAATTGGCACCTGGGCCACAGATTGAGAAACATTCCGGTTGTTATTACATCAAAATCCGAGCTCTACTTATAATGAGTGTCTGACTCACTTATATACAAAAAGGGTTGAGAACATCTCTAAATATTTGTATGGCAGCCACCTACGACTTTTAATTTTTTAATAAACTGATACAAAAATATCAAAGATAAAAACTACATGACATCATTCCAAAAAAAATGTCACTTTTATGTCAATTCAAAAAAAAAACTTCATCTTAATTATTCTTGTTAATAAATATTTAAAAGTGAACACTAAACAACGAACACTGCGAACCTTTTACTTTCCTTTCTTTAAAAAAATATTTTTCTTCCTTTAATTTTTTAAAAAAAAAGTTATATGTTGACTAGAAAACAAAGTTCCACATAAAAGACAAATTGCAGTAATTACAATTTAGAAACTGGTATCTTTTTTTTTCTTGTAATAACTAAGTTTCTCATTAGAATGCGAAGAAAGAAGAAGAAAAAAACCGCTCCAAATTTCTCGAGTCTCGACTGCAATATATCGTATTTTATGTTTGTAAACATAATATAGGAGAAGCCTAATAATTTTGCATACACATAGCCGAAAGGCACTACAAAATATGCAAAAATGAAATATTTAAGCAAAATATAATCTTAAATAAACTCTTAGAAATATGTTGCGCATCTGAGACATCATCACCTTTATGTTGCCATTAGTGCAAAGTAAAAGAAAAAACCTGAAAGAACAATGGAAAACATCCATCCAGTTTTCACAGACACAATAAGAAAACATGTGCCACATCTAAATTCCTAACATCTAAATTTTACCTAGCAAACTGATATATTCTGAAGATCACCCACTGTTATGTGTTTTAAACGGTAAATTTTAACCATAAACACAATTTAAAAAAAAAACTTTTGATTACTGTCAATATGCAACTAATACTGATTAGTTATAACCCTAAAACAACCTCCTCCAAAGTCAATTATAATAATTCTAGCTCAGAAAAATGAAGAATAATATGTGATGCCTCAAACAAAATGGGCATAAAATCGGCCAAACATACTGGACGCCCGCCCATCTACCAAAAAAATGGTATAGGATTCAATTTCAAGGCCCTCCTATAGAGAAACTAATTTTTCACGCCTCACGCATTAAGTAAACATTTCATTGGATTATACCAATTTATCATTTCTAGTATCGTCTTTATGTCACCTACAACGAAACATTGACACAAAACATCTCCCATGAATCTCCTCTCCAACAACCCCCTTGAAACCTACTCTCTCTCCCCCACCCCCACCCCCATTACTTTTTAACAGTAATAATGTAATATATGAAGCCAACCAAAAGCTTTATTTTTTAAAAGTCAAGGATAACTTGTCTCGTATACTTTTTTTTTTTACTTTTCTTCTTAAATACAAATTCTTGTGTATAATGACAAGTTAAACTGATAGAATAGAAATTGTGCGTCAAAAAAGAAGCCATTCTACATTTACCAAACAAGATATATCACCATCATCATCATCCTATAGTATTTTTTATATATATATTCTCTATGTAATTCTATTAAGCAAGCGCGCGCGTACATAAAAGTGAACGCAAATTTTTCAAGCCATATTTAAAAGTGGGTTTATGTTATTAGAAGAAGGTTACATTGATTGTCATCTATGATATAGGGTCTACTATTATATAAGCAACTTGTCATTGATGAATGATGATTATTAATGTAGTAATTGCCACTATCAACAATGACTTTTTTTTTTTTACTCAAGTCATGATTTTGGGTGGAAGCAAAGTTCTAGTATCATAAATATATTTCTAAATGTTATCTTATGATCATTGATCAGTCTTACTGATCAAATAAGCAAAACTAACATTTAACAAACTTACTCTTAAGGGGATTTTTCAAAGTGTAAACGCCCCTTGAAATCTAGTTATTCTGTATTTCAAAAGCAAAATTAAGAGAAACTCGAAAGAGTGTTAGTAATTACTAAATAGAGTGCAGTAATTTCATGTTGATAATTTCTAAAATAAGCTTATCTGAGTTTAAGAAATGATAACGCTTAGAAGATGACATTCTTGTTCATATATATATATATATATATATATATATATATATATATATATATATATATATATATATATATATATATATATATATATATATATATATATATATTGTAACATCCCCGTTTCCGTAGGGTTAGTAGAGAGATCTCTACTAGCCATCTAGAAGTGTCGAATGGATGTTGATGATTAAGTCTTTCGGTCTATTGGCTCCTGTGTTGCTACTTAACCACCAGGGACACAAGGGTCGGTACCTCAGGAGACCTGTGGTAGAGAATATTGTAGAGATGTCGTCTTACACTCGGCTGCTGGAGACTTCGTTGTCCGGTGGAAACATCGGCTACGTGGCGGCTATAATTCTAAGTCCCACTCCCATAAAATGACTGAGTCCACACATTGAATTCGTATGTTGAAAATGCTCTTTTATTCAATAAACAGAGAGTCCTGTAGATTGAGAGATATCGCATCGGTCTTAAGCATAAAGACGGTTTGTCCGATCTGTCCTCTCAATCTACAACCTCTTGTATTTATACTCCAAATACAATATAAACATCTGATTATGATAACAAAGGCTCCAGGTGTGTCCAAGTCTCTTGGACACACTCGGACCTAGAAGTGAACTATCACTTATCAAGAAAACGAAAACATCTATAAGATGTATAAATTATAATACAGAAGGATCTTCGTTGATCCTTCTTCAAACGATAACAATACAATTTAATTACGAAAAGGACTTCTGTATCCTTTTCGTCACACTTGACCGGTGTTTCACTGGCCAAAAGTTCTATATCGTCAATTCTTCTAGGAATTATCCTATAAGAATTGACGATACAATTCATTTGCCGTCTTTTCCTCATCCTGTAGGGTAGGGAGGTATCGTCTGGATAACCTCCCGCCCACCCCCAAGCATGAGGTGAAACCCATCGATCAAAATACTTAAAACTACAGGGTGTTTCAACACAACAACGAATTCCGACGATGAATTCGTTACACCCCCCAACTAGTTTATAAGCACGTCCCTGTGCTTCCAAAAATAAGACCTTACAAAAATACCCGTTGGTATAAAATTTAGGCATGCAGTAAAAATACAAAACGAAAAGTATAAAAATACTAGAAATGTGTTCCGAATAAATGCAAGCGTGCATAAACAAAACAAGTATGGAAATACTCAAAACGATAAACACAAGTATAAAATAGTATAGTAATAGTATAAGTCCAAGGCCTCTAGTAGTCCAAAATGGCTCATCCTTGAGCAGGATCTTCTTTGCTCCTGCGCAAGTTTCTTTCCAGAAGGATGGCGGTTTCGGCAGACCTTCGGTGACTTCGGTGACTTTTGCGTTCCTCTGCATGACTGCTGGTCTCGTCAAAAAGGATGTAGGTCCAGGAGACATTACAGAAGCCCTAGGACTCCCAGGAGCTTCCATATTGCTCCTGGGGGTAGTCTTCGGCTCCGTTACTTTGACGTCGTCCTTGTATGTTGGCCCAGGCTCATGAGGGCGGACATCCTTCAGTTTTACTCGATTATTTGGCCCATGATGAAAGAAGCTGTGGACTTCCAACCATAATTGATTCCTCAGGCCTCTGTTGAGTCGGTTTCGTTTGACGAGAGGCCTTCGTTGCCTCCAACGCCAAACTCCGCGAACCAACAGGTCTTCTGTGAGACCTGAGTTGGCAATCTCGACTGGAAGGGCAGCCCCCTTATTTTCCATAAACCAGCCATCGTAATCGCACACGATGGTAAACCAAATTTGCATAAGTAAAACAAAACTTTTGATGCTTTCCGTAATCGAACGATAGAAATTTTCACAATTTTCCACGATGGATGGGTGAAAACTTTTCAAAACAAAAAGATGATGAGAAATAGTGCCTGTACATGTGCTCAACACATGGGCAAAGCTGTCAGTGATGAAGAACATAAACAATAGGACCCGGATCCATAGTGGTGCGAGGCTAGTAGACATTTCACTTAATGTATCCCTCCACCCACGTGTTTCTTCCATGCTTGGTAGCGTCATTGACCGCTCCCTGTTTACTTCCTCATTTGGGACGTCATTTCCATCTGTGGCGTCACTAGCATCGATATCATCGTCCATTTTTGCTGTTTCATCGATAACTTCCGCGTTTTTCACCTCCATTTGAAATTCCATCGGCGAATTTACATCTTTTTCGTCGATTTTCATCGTTTCTTCAGGAATTTCGCTGATTTCTTCAACAAATCCAATGGTTTCCATGGTAAAATTCGTCTTGTTACCATATTCTCTGGTGAATTTCATCGCATCTTCGCCAGGTAAGTATGAGAATTGCTGCTGGTTGTCGTCTGCTGCCATTTTTCTTCTAATTTCGACGTTACGGTCAGAATGCTTTCGGATTGCTTTCGTAATTATCTCAATTTCTTCTTCATCCTCAGAAGATTCGATCCAAGCATTTTGGCATCTGCAGTGCCCACAACACCTCTTCTTACGCGAAGGTAAGTTCTTTTTCTTGACAAACGCTGTCATTTCTTTTTCTTTTACAGGTTCCGATTCAGATTCTTCTGGCGATGAGTTACCCATGGACTCCAGGGTGTCTCCAGTCGTTGGAACATTGGGTCCGTCCTTTTGGTAAGTCTCATATAGTGGTCTCAGGTTTGCAACGTTTACAGAGTCTTCCACTAATCTTCCAGCTCGATTCTCGTAACTCAATCGGTATACGGTGTCCGATACTTTCGACACAATCGTATATCCCTGTCTCCATTTCGTTAAGAACTTCTTGTTCTGTCCAGGCCTGATTCGCATGTCTCGTACAAGTACTTTCTGTCCGATTTGGTACTCGTAAGGCTTCTTATGCCTTTGGTCGTAGTACTTCTTTTGACGATCATGTGCTGCTTTCAGGTTTGCCCTGGCTGTTCTTAGTTCTTCTTCTTGGCGTTCTTCCGCCTGTTGTCGAACGTCCACAAGGTTTCCTGCCTCGTTATCCACGATAACTGGTCGTTCTGGAACTAAGGTGTCCACTTTAGTTCTGGGCTCCCTCCCAAACATGAGTCTGTACGGCGTAAACTTCGTGGATGAATGTACAGATGAGTTGTACGATTCCAAAACTTCATCCAGTTTCGTTGCCCAATCAGTCTGGTTCTTCGCAGGAGTCAGATACTTTTTCATAGTCTGAATAATGCTTTTATTCGTCCTTTCGGCGAGACCATTACTTTGCGGATGGTAGGCAGTTGTTGTTTCGTGCTCTATCTTGTTTATTTCCAAGAATTCTTGAGTGTTCTTTGCAACAAACGGCGTCCCTCGATCCGAAATGAGTTTCTCTGGTATCCCGAAGATTCTCTTTACGTCTTTTGCTAGGAAGTTCATTACGATTAGTGCGGTTGTGCTTTTCACTGCTTTAGCAACGCAATATCGAGTGGCGTAATCGACTGCCAACAAGATGTGCTTGTTTCCTCCAACCGACGGTACTAATGGTCCAATGAAATCCATTCCCCAGCAATCACAAGGCTTTCCAATGGGCATTTCTTGAAGGAACCCTTCAGGTTTCTCCGTACCCAACTTGTGTAATTGACAAATCTCACATGATCGCACATATTCGAATATGTCGTGCTTCATGTTATTCCAATAAAATCTTTGCCTGGCTCGATTCCAGGTCTTAGTTTGTCCTTCATGACCAGCATCTGGCTCGTCATGGCATAATCTCATTACTTCAGGGATGAGATGTTTTGGAACCACATTCACGAGTGTGGGTACGGAACTTCCGTGAAACACACAAGCGAACAACTTGTTGTCGTAATCGCAAAACAACTTATGAAGAGGTGACTCTGGTTGGTTACGCAACTCCTCACGAATCTTCAAAATCTCTGGGTCCAATTTTTGCTCCACCTTCCAATCCCATTGTAAGGTTACATTAAAGATCACACTGTCATCTAGGTCTTCCGCTTCTGGGATGGCCTTCCAGTTAACAGGCACTCCTGCTGGATATCTCGAGAGGCAATCGGCTTCGATGTGAAGTTTCCCCTCCTTGTAGATGATTTTGTAGTCGTACTCCTGCATTAGCAGCTGCCAGCGACCAAGTCTTCCTTCTAGACGTGCTGCAGTTTTCATGTAGCATAATGCATGGTGATCCGTCACAATTGTAAAGGGCTTCTGGAACAGGTACGGCCGGAACTTGGTGACTCCATAGATTACTGCTAGGCACTCTTTATCCGTCGTACTGTAGTTCTTTTCCGCGTCCCTTAGAACTCTGGAGACACTTCCAATGATCTCCTTTCTTCGTTTATCCTCTGACTTCTGGTAAAGCATCGCTCCAATTCCGTATCCACAGGCATCAGTATGCATAAATATTGCAGCCTTCGGATCATATACGGCAACTAATGGAGATTTCGACAACATATTCTTTAGCGTGCGGAATGCATTCTCGCAGTCAACTGACCATTCGAACGGTATATCTTTACCCGTAAGGTCTGACATTGGCTTCGCTATGTTGGCAAATCCAGGTACATGCTTTCGATAATAACCCGCCAATCCAAGGAAACTTCTGATTGCGGTTACATTGTCAGGAACTGGGAAGTTCTTTATGGCGACAACCTTATCTGGATCTGGCCGAATTCCATCAGGCGAGATCAGGTGTCCCAAATACTTCACTTCTTGGAATCCAAAGAAGCATTTCACTGGATGCAACTTCAGGTTTGCTGTCCTCAGCAGGTCCAAGATAGTTCTCAGTCTTTTCAAAAATTCTTCGAACGTTCTTCCAAACACTACGATGTCGTCAAGGTAGACAAGGCACGTTTCCCATTTGTGCCCGGCGAGTAGGATGTCTAATGCACGTTGCATCGTGGCAGGAGCGTTTCGGAGTCCGAAAGGCATTCTTACGAACTCGAACAATCCTCGATGAGATGTAAATGCGGTCTTCTCGATGTCGCTTTCTTCCATCTCGAACTGCCAGTATCCACTCTTCATATCCAGCGTTGCGAAGTAGCATGCTCCTCTCATGGAGTCTAATGCGTCATCAATCCTCGGTAATGGATAAGTGTCTGCCTTTGTAATCGCGTTCAACTTCCGATAATCTACACAGAAACGGTAGGAGCCGTCCTTCTTCTTTACAAGGACGATGGGCGATGCATACGGCGATTTCGATGGCCTTACAACCCCAGATTTCTTCATCTCCTCTAGCGTCTCATCAATTACGATGCGTTCCCCAGGCCCGCATCTTCGTAACGTGTCTCGAACAGGTAGATTATCTCCAGTTTCGATCTTGTGTTTGGTCAGATTCGTAGCTCCCAGGTCCTTAGATGAAAAGGCGAAGATCGGTTGGAACTCCTTCAGTAGGATCGTCAACTCTTCTCTTTGATCATCTGTCAGTTCAGGACCAAGTTGAATTTCTTTTTCAAAATCAACGGGTGCTTCTCCGATGTCTCTAAAGTTTTCCTCTTCGGAAACTTTGCAGGCTTGCTCTTCTTCTAGTTCTTCTAGAAGTTCGAAGTGTCCAATAGTCTCGCGGTCTCCAATCCCCACGGACTCCAGTGTGGTATTCAGGAGTTGGACTTCCAGTTGTGATGTTCCATCCCCTTGTAGCACACTGCTGGCCACAACGATGCCTTTTCTATTAAAGAGACTATCGTTCGTTTCAATCATGAGTACTTCGTTTTCCTCAATGATCCGCCCTGCAGCTACTTTGAGGTTCAAAGCCTGGCCCGGATTTAACGTAATCCTTCCTTGGGCTTTTACGCAGCTTTCCTCTCTAGCTTTTATGGCATAGGAGTTATCCAGATGGCTATTCTGAGCACATCCCTCCTCTTTTAATTCTTTGAAGAAATTCCAGGGAAGGCTACTACGCGCACTTCCTTTCTTCAACAATTCTCGTGTTCCTTCGTAGAACATCTCATTAGCAAAGTAGATCTTGGAGGTCTTCATGGAAATGATGAGATCAAACGCAGCTCCCAGGTCTCTCCCCAGCAGTGCTTCTCGTTTTCCATCTATGATGAGCATCCTTGCCGTTACTTGCTTTCCGTTCAACTCGAACGTTGGCCACAACTGACCAAGTACCTTAATCGGTACCCCCCCTACTGCGCCTAATGCAGGTGCATTCCGGATTGGTCCATATCGAAGTCCGTACTCTTTGGCCATTGTGCCTGACAAGATAGTGAACCCAGTTCCGCTATCCGCCAAAAATCGAACTGGTGTGCCGTCAACCTGAATGGTAATCTTGGCAACACTCTCATCGGGCGTAGTATCTCCTACCTCGATGAGTTCGCATGAGGTGAGTAGGCTGTCTACAGTGATTTTGACACTCTTTCGACAACAAGCCCTACTCCTCAATAAATCTCCAACTTCAACGGATTCAATAACTTCGCTGTTCGCAGGGATCCTGCTGGTATCATCTCCTCTACCGATAGCTGCGTTTACAATAGCCTTCTTGGATTTCTTAGCATCAGTTTCGGCCTTGCCCGAGGCAATAACATTGGATTTTACATCTTGAGGGATTTCCTGAGCAACATTGCTTATCCCCGGTATACACGCCGCAGAATTCTGTTGGGTCCTTCCCTCAATTCCGACTGGCACCGCAGAATTCTGTTGGGTCTCTCCCTCAATTCTGTCTTGATTAACTCCAGTTTCCATGGCTTCCACAATTCTCTTTGCTTCCTCCAAGCTATTCGCGTAAACTACCATAGCTTTCGTAGGTGACCAGATGATGGGTTCCGGAAATATCTCCTCGATGATTTCTCCCCTTCGACCAGTATCCTTTCGCAGCTTCTTATTTTTTCGTGAATTCCGTTGTCGTTTTCCATTCGTAATGCCGACTAACAACTCCGACGATTGCTCAGGGAGTCCTTGAGTGTCCAAATCACATGGTCTCTTCGGTGCTCCAGCCTTTGGTCTAGTTGTGGTGACATTCGAAATGCCGACTAACAACTCCGACGATTGCTCAGGGAGTCCTTGAGTGTCCAAATCGCATGGTCTCTTCGGTGCTCCAGCATTCCGTCTAGTTTTAGTGACATTGGTAGCTTCGCTCACGCCCCTATTCCCCCCCAACAAAGCTTTATCCACAATGTTTCGGGAATTGGCGATCGCTGTTTCGTTTCGATTTTGTCGTTTTCCAGAGGGTTTTCCGTTCTTAAAGGGCGGTAGGCCCCTCTTTACTGCCACCCTTTCTAGTTTAAATCAGCCGGGTTTTCCTCTCGCAGGAACTTCTTCTGCCCGTTCTCGCTGACGACAAAATACTGCTGGCCATTTCTTCCAGTGGCCATTCCATGTTGAACAAGTCCAACGGTTCCATCCGCAACTACTTTCTTTGGGCAGTTTCTTGAAAAGTGACCCTTCTCGTGACAGTGATAACACTCTACTGTACTGAGATCTTTCAGGGTTTTACTTCCATCTTGCGTTTGCTGACCATTGTAGTTTTTCTTCTGCGGATATCTTTGGTTCCATTTACGACCTTGTTGCTGATTCGAGTTCTGGTTGGTCTTCTGTTGCGTTTGGTTATTTGAATTTGATGGAGTCGAGTGGTTCGTTGGGTCCGCTTGATCTTGAGTAACAACCGCGTAAGAACGTCCTCCGTCCATTACTGCTTGCGTCTGTTTGGCATTTTGGCGTTGGTTATTCTTCTGTGGACCCTTGGAGACCTGGGTCGTCGTTTGTTGACCCATCGTTCCTTCCGGTATCCATAACCCATCAGCCATCAAAACTTCCTCGGTATCCTTAATATATGTCGTGTACAGCTTCAGATTGCCATTCGGTGCATTCTGTGTAGCATTACGTATAATCGGATGAAGTTTCTGCCGAAATTCCACAATCCGGTATTTGTCGGTTACCCCCGGTAACACTTTTCTACTCAAGTCAAGGTAGCGACCCAAAAACTGATTGGTGTCCTCTCCTTTCCTTTGGAGCATGGTATCCAACCTCAGCTTCAGTTGCACTAACTCGTCTCGACGTCCAAATCTTTCAATTAACTCGCTCCGTATGAAGTCCCACGTGGTCTTTCCTCGATTTTCTTTGTAGAAATTGGATAACCAACGTACTACGTCCCCTTCTACCGCTTTACGTAAGTAGTAGGTCTTGTGGACGTTGCTCCAGTCCTCCAGATCTGCGATACTCTCGTAGTCCTCCAGAAAGGTGTATACAGACGTCAATCCTTTGAAGGTCTCCAGATTCCGGAGTGGGTGAAGACTCTTGTACTTCCCATCCAGCTCCTCACAGGTCCGATGACGATTGCAAATTGGATTTCCTTCCAGCTCCTCTACGCTGGGATCCTCACTTGTTAGGCTTTCATCCTCTAGCTGGTCCGGGTTCTCTCTCCGTAGAATAGGAGTCTCAGGTAGGCGACCTCTCTGGGTCCCTCCACTCTTCTTCAGCATGAGCGGCGTCTGGAATACATTAACCTGTCTTAGGTTTTCAGCGTGGGCCGACGAGGGCTCCCCTTCAGTGTCCAATCCAGGAATCACTGTATGACGCTGAGATTCAGCGTGGGCCGACGAGGGCTCCACTCCGGTATCCATTTCTCGGACTACCGTATGACGCTGAACCGTACTTACACCACGCCCGCTCCGGAGTAACATCGATCCTGATGGTTGCTGGGCTTCGAACCAGGCCATCAGTCTCTCCCGTCTTTCAGCACTTAGATTTTGAAGGATACCTTCAAGCGGATCTTCTCCATCCATTTGGTTTGTATCGTCCTTCTCCCGTGACTTTGACTTCGATTTCGGTCTGCCTTTCTTTCCTTTACCACCTGGTGTAACTCCGACATCATTGGTATTCTCTACTGGATCTGTAGTGAGGTACCCCGCTCCTCCACCATTTTGTAACATCCCCGTTTCCGTAGGGTTAGTAGAGAGATCTCTACTAGCCATCTAGAAGTGTCGAATGGATGTTGATGATTAAGTCTTTCGGTCTATTGGCTCCTGTGTTGCTACTTAACCACCAGGGACACAAGGGTCGGTACCTCAGGAGACCTGTGGTAGAGAATATTGTAGAGATGTCGTCTTACACTCGGCTGCTGGAGACTTCGTTGTCCGGTGGAAACATCGGCTACGTGGCGGCTATAATTCTAAGTCCCACTCCCATAAAATGACTGAGTCCACACATTGAATTCGTATGTTGAAAATGCTCTTTTATTCAATAAACAGAGAGTCCTGTAGATTGAGAGATATCGCATCGGTCTTAAGCATAAAGACGGTTTGTCCGATCTGTCCTCTCAATCTACAACCTCTTGTATTTATACTCCAAATACAATATAAACATCTGATTATGATAACAAAGGCTCCAGGTGTGTCCAAGTCTCTTGGACACACTCGGACCTAGAAGTGAACTATCACTTATCAAGAAAACGAAAACATCTATAAGATGTATAAATTATAACAATACAGAAGGATCTTCGTTGATCCTTCTTCAAACGATAACAATACAATTTAATTACGAAAAGGACTTCTGTATCCTTTTCGTCACACTTGACCGGTGTTTCACTGGCCAAAAGTTCTATATCGTCAATTCTTCTAGGAATTATCCTATAAGAATTGACGATACAATTCATTTGCCGTCTTTTCCTCATCCTGTAGGGTAGGGAGGTATCGTCTGGATAACCTCCCGCCCACCCCCAAGCATGAGGTGAAACCCATCGATCAAAATACTTAAAACTACAGGGTGTTTCAACACAACAACGAATTCCGACGATGAATTCGTTACAATATATATATATACATATATATATATATGTATATATATATATATATATATATATATATATATATATATATATATATATATATATATATATATAAAAGGCGGAGCATGTGTACGTCAGACTACATAACCAACCAATTAGAAGTTGCCGATCGTCATAACAAGGGCGGAGCCAACTGAAGTTCTCCACGATTTCTAACTGCCTGTCTGTCTTCCATCCTGGCTTTCAGGATACGTTGTTAGTTCGAGCAATATTGTTGAAAATAAACCACTGTTCAATGTGCCATATTAAATTAGTTTTTTTTTAACTGAAGCGCCTTAACAATGACTTGTTTACAAAGCATGGTGGGTATGTGCACTTTAGCTTAATCCAGTATGGAATCCACCTCATGAAGTGGACTTAGCTAATCCAGAATTGAATACTGGATTGGTGTACGAGTCTACGTTCAGACAAACTATACCGGTATTGAGTAGGGTATTCAATACCGTATTCAGTGCCAGTCTGAACACAGTATTAGTGAGTCAGCTACCCTTCTAGTTTCTAACACTTTCAATTTCTCCTCATTGTCACTTCTGAAACACAGAACAAGCATCAATTTCTATTAAATGCTTACGAGTTATAAATTTGTTCAAATATTGACATTTCCTTTAGATTTCATGTCATAAAGTGAAACATAAAAAGTGCAAAATAAAGTTTGCAGTAACAACAAAAATGACTAATTACTTATCAAGAAAAGATGACAAAAAAAATCTTATTCAACCATTTAGTATACAATTTTAAGTCATCTTTTTGCTAACACATGTAACGCCTACTTGAGAAATAACCTCACAACCTCCATCCACCCATCAGAAGAAGAAAAAAAAAACATACACCAAACTTTTGCAATATTAATTGCACAACAGGGGAGAACCCGAAATGGAGAAGAGAAAATAAGTTAAGAAAAGAGGGCTGGAGAGAGGAGGTCGAGGGGAGAAAGAGAATAAAGTAGTAAACGTTAGGTGAAAAATGACTCACAAGACCTACATAAGCTCATTGGCATAAATCAGAGGGATCTTACAAGAGAAATCTCCCTTTAAAACCTTCATCCTCTCTCTCTAACCTCCTCCTCCTTCTCTCCTTAAAACTTACCACCCGTTTACACTTATTTTATTAAGACTAAGAGAGTTTAGTGCTAAGAATATATGTAATAGAACATACGCCCTTTTAGGTCTTAACATATTTATACATATCAACAACAAAAAAAATTATCAGCCAATATTAGGAGGAGAGAGAGAGAGAGAGAGAGAGAGAGGGAAAAAACCCGCCCAAATTTAGCACAGTTTACATAGATATCAAGTTAAGATCTCGATTAACATAAACGGAAGAGAAAATAACAATTAAATAAGAAAACATACCGTTTAAAGAGGAGGAGATGGTGATTGCAATGTTTTGAATTCATTCATACATGACACAATTCTTATCCAAATAAATGGAAATCGTCGTCTTCTTCCTCCTTCCAAATCATCATCTTTGGAATTTTGGTTAAAAAAAAGACTTTTTTTTTGCTTCAGACAAAAACTCCAATTAAATCGTGACTGATTAATTCCGTTTAATTAGATAAATAACTTAAAAACCTCCAAACATCCTTCTGTAAATAAACAAAAAACATTCAAAATTAGTCATTAAATATAGAATTGTAGAATTTTTTTTTTTTAAAAAAAACAAAAATAGTTTTAACAGCCATTTATTGTCTTTATGGTACTTTAGAAATTACTTTCAGAAGAAGAAGAAAAAAAAAACTATTTCACTTTTCTACTCAACACATACAATAATTATTTAAATAACAACTTAAAACATTTTCTACTTTTTTTTTTCTTCTTCTTCCAATTGTTTCTTCTTAAAAAAAAAGGTGACAATTTGATTACGTAGTCTTTTAGAAATTAGAAACTCGAAGACAAAAAAAAACTACAAAAGCTAAGCTTCACTTTTAATACAGAAAAAAAAAATCCAATCAAATAAAAAGTTGAAAAAGAAAGAACCTTAATTACAGTTGTAGGCTATATTATTTATAATATATATGAAAATGTTTCTTTTTAAGCTTTGAATTTTCCCATTCACTCTAATGAGTAGTACTGATGATGAGAGAGAAGAAGAAAAAACAACAGAAAATTGAAAAGTCGTTTTCTACCCTACAAAATCAATCATTTAGATTTTTTTAGGGTATCTAATCCCCCCACCCCCGTCGCCCCCTTCCCTTCTCCTCTCATTTTTTTTTCTGTCTAAAAACTACTAATGAGAGACAAAAAAGCAAACTGTGTTGGGGTTCTTCATAAATATCTCAACAAATAAAAACTGAGGTTTTCAAAACCAAATGGTATAAGAGCCAAACAAAAAAAAAAGCCAAGGCTTGTTAATTAGAGGCAATTTAACTCAAAAAGAACCTTTTTTTTTGTCTTTCGAGCAACACTTTTACAAAATAATAATAATGTCAGGTAGTAAAATATTTTAAACCGTGTTCTGTAAAATTTGGAGATATGCTTGCTTCAAAGAATTCTCTTCAAACATACTGAAATGTGCACACAGCTGCTACTTAGCCCCCCTCCTTTTTTTTTTAAAAAAAAAACATGTTTTAGATAAACTAAAAACTAGAAAGGGTGGAAAAAGAAATAGGAGGGTTTGTAGCCAGTTTGCTCGAAAAAAAAATACAATAACTAGAAATGGTCAGAATTTCTTGTTAGAAAAAAAGAATAAGAAACCCCCTCAGGAGGCTAATTCGCCAAATGCAGTAGTACCTTAGTGAGTAAGTAATATTTACTAAAAGTCAAGTATAGAATATTAATTAATTGAAAACGATGAAACAATTAAAAATATTGCTCAACATGACATGAGAGAAAGAAAAAAACAACAACCTTAATTCTCCCTACATGACAACTAAATACACAAATGTTAAGATAAAAGAGAATTAAATCATAAACACACACAACCTTCCGCGAAAAAAAAATTATTTTAGCAGAAATTCATCAGTTTGATTAATTTTATGCATTAATATTTATGAAAATTATACTTTAATTAAGTTGAGGAAGAAAATTGATTAATAAATACTGCTAAGAATTAAAATAAAAACGACAAAAAAAAGTCAAAACGTGTCTCAAAAAGATGTTTTTTTATTTCTTTTCTTCTTCTTCCAGATGTTTGCAAAACTTATTTCCTTTAATAAATCTTATGGTATCTTTGAGATTTGCATATTTGCTTATCAATAATTATTAAACTAGTTATATTTTAACTGATTTTAATTATTATTTGCCGCTATTTTATTTTATTTATGAATTATGACTTACAAACTTCAAATAAATGAAGACAACAACTCTTTAATTGAAAAAAAAAAGTTTTGTCTGAAGATTAAAATTTATGTTCCATCACATCCTCAAAAAAAAAACATGCTCGACATTTTACGTCCATAAAATGCTTTTAATAAAGACGTCGTCGATTATTTTTTATGAATCCCACTTTTTTTTATTGAGTTATATATTATATACATTAAACAGCGTGGAAATGATGAAAAAGTGTGAGCAAATTACAGTGTGTCTTAAAGACGAAGACAAATATTCATTCGTTCTAACAAAAAAAACCCTACATGTAGGTCTATTGTAATCCGCATCTAAGACCCCAAAAAAATTTAACAAGAAAATTCATCACTTAACGTGGCTAAATAGTTATTTAGTTTCTCCGTGTAGCACTAGATGGCGGAGGTTCAACAGTGCAAAGGTTCAATAGACATCTCCACTCTTAATCCGTGATTTTGAAGAAAATTTATGTTTTTCAAGCAAACTTTTTTTAAGGAGAAACATTACGAGAAAAAAATTCTAAGTGTTTTAGAAACTAGAATAGTTGGCGCTAATGCTAAAAGTTTTTTTTTTCACGATAATATCTTTTAAAATAAACTTTTTACAGACAAAAATTTAAAAATATCGTCTGCTCGAAGCTGGGTTATTTGCAAACTCACATATGACACATGTCAGATTGAAAATGGCGAAAACAGTTTTTCATAAAATGTTAATAATAAAAAACCTAAAATGTTCATATTTAAAAAAAAATGTCATTGAAAAAAACTTTTAACATATTGTTTTACCATTCTAATTTTGAAAACGATTTCAATTTTTTCGTAATGTTGTTTCTAAAAAAAAAAAGAAGTTCGCTGGACTTTTTGCGTTCAAAAAGTTCAAACTTCCACCGCCACGTGCTACACGGACAAACTAAGTAACTATGCAGCCACCTTAAACAAAACCCTTGAAATTCTTGAATCCTCTGAGCAGAGGGTTTTTCAATAGGGTTTTTCGTTATTGAAACCGTGTTTAATTGGTTTCGGACATCAGGACATCGAGTTGAAGTTCCAAAACAGTGTTAAAGTTTTCTTCGCGAATTTAACCCTAAGATAATTTAACCAACATTTAAACCCAGATTACGAGACCCTTTTGAAAACAAACTTTGCAATCAGAAACACATTTGTCTAATTCTTCTCAGCCACCATGTATACAGCTTGCTACTACAGCAAGCTTGTTCTTATAAAAAAATGTTCAATGTCAGATTAAAAAAAAGATACAAACTACTGACACATGTGAAACACCAGTTATTTTTTATCCCCATTTTTTTATACAAACACATTAAAGACCCACCACCACCACCACCACCGAGAAACTCCCAAATAATAATTAGGCTACATCTTTTAAGAATATCGTATATCCTCTCTCTGTAATTTAAACACACAAATGTCCTCTCTTCAACTTAAAGCATTATAAAATGCCATAACTAAAAGCATATTATAAGAAAACATCAAAAAATGTCCTCTAATAAAGTAGAAAAAAAAATACTTTCAAACATTTTTGCATCCGGAAGACTCCACACACACACACATCAGTTTTTGATTGCAAAATAGTTACCATTTACTGTATTTTTACATGTTTGGGGAGGGGGGGAGAGGGCCTCCAGCTTCCAATAATAATGTCGACCACAAAATTACAAATGTACAACAGCCAAGACAGGCGCCATTTTAATTTCTTTCTCTTCTAATAAATGAATTGAATGAAAGAATGAACGCCAATCTTAATCAAGCTATTGCACCATAAATAAAAGAGACAATTTAATTACAATCATTTCAGTTTTCCCCTCTCCTCTCTCGACATTTCCTTCCTAGTATTTTCTCTGTATGTAATTTTTTCGACCCTTATTCAAATCCCCAGGATGGATTCTACTCTTCTAAACTAGAAAACGAACTCACTCCTCCTGTATCCATATAGATCATTTAAATTAAGAAAACACACCACGCTTAATAAGGCCAACTTCTAAATATATATAATATATAATATATATATATATAATATATAATATATATATATATAATATATAATATATATATATATATATATATATATATATATATATATATATATATATATATATATATATATATATATATATATATATATATATATATATATATATATATATATATATGTATATATATGTATAAACAAAAACCCCATCAGAGTGTAATATGCATGAAACTAATTCAAATAAACAATATAGAGAGACAGGTCTCGAATTAACTATAAAAAAATTCCTTTAATTAAGTCTTTTGTGAAAAATAATCAATGTTTTTAGCAGCTTTTAATGCCATTTTCAGTTAGAGAGAGAACTATGTTTAACTTTTTTTTTTAAAAAAAAGTCTCATAAATTAATCTATTTAATGCAATGCTAAGGCCTCTTTCTATTGTTGCTAATAATGAAATGAACAATAACCAAGCAAAAAAAGGACAAACATTTCTGAGAGTAAAATGGGTGGATATTTATAAATGAATGACTGACTGGTTCAAAAATGACCCTGTGTACTAAATTCTACTAGAACGAAACTAATGTTCTCAAAACACGCAAACATATATATAAATATATACATGTAAAATGTGTATACACACATAGAAAAGTTTAGATTTCTTTGCTTTTTTTTGTTTTCAGATTGGGCCCATGGATAATTCACATTCGTCGATAAATGACTTTGTGTAACTATGACTAGACAGACGTTTAACCAATCAGGTTGGTAAACTGTGTAATTACTACTTTATTGACAACAGGCAACGTCAAAAAAAAAAGCATCAAAAGAAATAACAAGTGATTTGCCAACAACAACAACAACAGTGTTTCTTAACAACCTTTTTTTTTGTGTGTGTGCATTCTTCAGTGTAGTTATGTTAAACTTCTTCGTTAATTACTAATTTTGAGGTTACAACACGAGTAGTGTTTTTAAAATGTTGCAAAAGTTTTCCATGTGATATCAAAACTTCAAGGAAACTTTTAATTGAAATCACTTCACAGTTTTATGGATGCATTGTTTTTTTTTTTAAAGAATAATAATAAAATTCTAAACAACAATGTCACTCTCCCTAATGTACTAGAATTGGTTGATTAAAAAAGCTTCAACCAATCAAAAGCATCAAAAACTTCATACAACATAAACCAACGATTCAAACCAGATAGGGTGTTTCAAAATCGACTAGAATCTTCAGGTGTATTTACGTGCAAGAAATATTTAGAACATTATTTTTCTTTTATGTCCTTAACAGGGCCCTGTAGAACGCGTTTAATATTTAAATGCAATTTAACCTATTAAATGTAGACTAGGTATAAAAGCCACATTGCGGTTAACATTTATACCTTATTTACACTTGAACTAAATGCCTCACAAGTTAAATGTGTTTAGTTCAATTAGGCTATATAACAGAGTCCAGTTAAAGAAATTGAAATACAAATTTAATGTATTTAAATATAATGTAATGTAGATATATATAATCTAAATATAATGTAGATATATTACAGAAGAGCGTCGATTATCGGAACTAACGTCTGACATGCATAGTTCCGATAATCAAAAGTTCATAAAATTGAACTCCCATTAAAAAAAAGTAGAGAAAAGTAAGAAAAAACTGATTGCAAAGAAATGTTTTTATTTCCATAAAGAATAAGTAAAAACATTTGTTTCCGATAACCGACATTCCAATAATCGATGCTCCATACTGTAAATGAATAAACTGATTTCGACATATTATTCGTTTGTCCTTAACAGAACTCCGTAGAAACATGTTTAATATTTAAATGCATTTAACTTTTTAATGCATATAATACCTAATACACACACCTGATAATTTAAATGCATTTAAATAATAAATGTATTCTACAGAGCCCTGTGAAGGCCAAACAAACAATATGTGAAATTTATTCAGTTAATAATCTGAAAATATTGAGTTAATACTTAAATATAATATAGAAACTATTGACAAAATATTGATTTAGTATTTCAATTTAAAATATTAATAATAAAAGTCAATTTTTATTTGAGTTCATGTCCTTAACTGGATTCCGTATAATTCACCTAAACACATTTAAATTGAATTCATTTAACTCATGTGTGCATTAAAAAATACAAGAATTTCATTTATCTTTTCCTTTTATATCTTTAGTATATAGGACTATTGTGGCTTGTTAATATAATCACTTTCAAAAAGGCTATCAGATTCTGTAATTGAAATTCTAATCTTTATATTCATGCAGCATTAACTAAGACCTTCATCTAAGTTAAAGTTGTATGTTTAAGAAACTTCACAGAGAAACGGGACTAAAATATATTTATAGCAATGCATATTTCACGCAACATATACATATTAACTAGTCTTTAACAACACAGACAGCTAAAATACTAGATAAGTCATACTTACTATATACCTCCATTTGTCAAAGAAAAAAGTCAACAGAATGTTAATAATAATATTTTTGGAATACGACGAAAAAAAAAAAAGACTAGAAGGAATAAAAGAGGAGGTTGGTGGGAAGAGAAATCATTACGTTTTTATAACCGAGAGGGATTTTTTTTTTCTCTCTTCTTCTATGAGAAAGAATTTAATGCAAGAAATACTTCTTCTCCCTTTCTTTCTTCATCATGAATGGCTTAATATCGTGGACGTGGTCATGCAGAAAATTGCATTGCATCAAAAAAAAAAGTGCTTGTATTTTTGTTCATTATTAAAAAGTTAACGCTCAAGATCCAATACTTGAGAGCAAAACTTATTTAAGAAATATATATATATATAAGCTTTTATATACATATAAAAAAAAGTTCTTCATACCACAGCGCAAGCTTTCAAGTTTTTAAACTTTCAATTAAAAAGTCTCTCTCTCAGTTTATGAATCTCAAATGCAAAAAAAAAAAAGTCGTATTAAAATGTACACACCCTGTAACATCCATTCATCTGTATCCTGATTGAAATTGCAAAGTCCAGAGAAAGAAAAAGCTCCAAATAAAATGACTCTTGGGAAGTTTAATTAGTTTGCCTCACAAAGTGTGAAATTAAAAAGGAAATATATATATATAAAAAATGATAATGAAACAGCTTTGATCATGTCGAAGAAACGACTTCTTTTTTTCATGGATGGCTATAATAATTAATATCAAAATTTGGCAATCATGACCAGAATTAAGTGTTTGCAGTTTTTCATGTACTCACACACTCTCACACAATGCATTTTTATGTAAGTTTTAACCAAAGAAGTATGATAGATGATGGATGACCAACCAAAAAAAACCCTAAGCCAAGAAAGAAAAATAACATAACGAACTCGTACACCATACAGTAGTCCACACCCTGCAAGACAGGAAAAGACGAAGACTGTGGCCTCATCACCCTTCAAACGTTTTCACTCTAAAACTATAATTTTTTTTTTCTTCTTCTTCAGAAAACTAGCATTTACTCAATTTCAACCATAAATTGCTTTTTAACTTTTAGAGGGTGACGACTTTTAACGTCCGTGACACATTACCACTGGTCGGCTAACGATCAAAAATCCTGCGGCCAAATCATAAAAACGACACAGAAAAATAAGGAGGTTGGGGGAGGGAGAAGAAAGAAAAAAAAAGATATGCCATCTAAAACCATGAAGAGGTCACTGTCAAAGGGACAAAAGAAGACGAAGAAGGACACTAATATTCCGTCATGGACATGTCTTAAAAGGGAAGCAGGTGGTAAGCGAATGGACAGAAATCACCTCTTCTACAACACATACTAAAGAAATTACCCTCAGTCCACCTTCACTTTCTAATATATAAAAAAACGTCTATGAAAACGTAGAAGAAAAAAAGATTAGAGACATAAGAAACAATATGTAGAGGGCAGTGAAGATGATGATGATGACCTTTTCCATGAAATGGACGGAAAGCGAGAACAAATTGACGAGGCGGAGATTTTGTAGAGAAAGAAGAGGGCGGAAGTATGAATCCAACCTCCTAAAAAAAAATGATGATTCCTCCTCTTTTTTTTTTTTTTTTTTTTTGAAAAATGAAACATTGAGACATTAGACGTGATGACAGGAGCAACATGCTTATATAGTTACATAGCCAAATACACATTGTTTTAACCCTAGATGTGATTTTTTTTTGACCAAAAATAGATAGAACAAAAGATGAGGGTTTTCTTCTCTTCAAAGATTCTTTACCAACACCACACCAATACTGTACAAAAAAAATCCTCAGGAGATGGATTGTCCGTCAGCTGTTAAAGTCAAAAGCATCCATTTTGTCAGAAAACGGCTGTGACAGATAATTCTAACCACGATCTTCTTTTTCCATCTCCTCCACGTTCTGAAACAACCAGGACCTATTTACTTTCAACCCTTGTATATACGCATGTTTTTTTCTCTTTCTAGACATCATCAGTTATTTTATGAAATAGATCAACTTTATACAAGAAGGACCTCTTATTCAGATGACATTTGTAAGAAAAATTCTATTGGATGACCAGAATCTTCAAAAAACCAACTTCTTCCACAATTTGGAAAATGTTGTACAAAGTTTACCAATAAAGAAAATCATTATCACGAATGAGACTGTCTTACATTTATTTGTCACATATTTGAAACCATTGCAAAGGGGTTCTTTGTCCTGATCACACTGGTCGGTTTATATAGTGATAAGTTTCAAAAATCAGTTTCATCAATCATAATTAATCACAACAATTACTTATGTGTCCACATGACAAGCAAATGACACAAATACAGCAACAACAAAAAAAGTTATTTATGACAAGTAAATCCTCATAAACCAACCACTTAACTCCATTCAAAGTCAATGAAAAGGATATATGAGGCATAAGAATCATGAAATTTCAAGTTCTGTAATAAAAACCAATACTTTTTAGACCTCTTTTGACAAGTCCACAAGATCAAAAAAAATATCTCTGTATTTGTCAATGACATTTCCAGGAGTTTTGTTTCATGCCACTTGAGAGTTTTGAGTTTGTGTAAAATGTATCATTTGTATGCAATGTGAATATATGTGGGCTTGGACATACTGTACAAATTGTTCAATCAAATACTTTTTCATTCATTTAGTTACTGATTACTGGTGCTACATGAACAAGCTAAAGCTAAACAAGATATTTGAAAGTATGAAAGGACCTTATGTCCACATTGGTTGTTTATATCATAAAACAAAATCTCAGTAAGTTAGTAAAGTTTAGCGATCTCAAAACCTCCGGTATCAATAAAAATGTTTTGAGAGATCTCAAAGGTTACAATTTATTGTGAATTTATCGAATTTTATCCTATTTAAACAAAAATTTCACGTTCCTAAACCAATTTATTTAGTGCAAATTTTATAACAAGAGATAACCAAAAGTTGCTGAAGAATCGATTCTTATGATCGTTTCTTCGAAATCCGAACTACATACCCGAACATGAGCGCTGGCAACATGATGGCAAATGTGGTACACGTGCATCAGCTTAGGATTTCGAAGTATTATACAATTTTTAATACTAATTAATAATTAAATTACCTTTTACATTGACATGCCCATTTTTCCTATTGCATAGTCAAAAACCAAAAACGGCATAGTCTTTTAATTAAGATATTGCACGAATTCGATACTTTGGTGAACAAAAATAAAATCTGTTTCCACATGCATCTAAGGGGCGGTATACCTTTCGGTCGAAATTTTTTCCGTCGACAAGCCTCAGGGATTGGATTGGAGGCTAAAGTGACGTCATAGGGGGGACAAAATATAGACCTTTTTATCATTTTCTCGTCACTACAGCTAAAAAAAATAACCCTTTCTCCCTAACCTAACCGAACCTTAACGATCCTAACCTAAACCTAACCGAACCTAATCGATCCTAACCAAACCTAACCGAACCTAATCGATCCTAACCAAACCTAACCGAACCTAATCGATCCACCTCCCGGTAGCTGTAGTGACCTTTTTATTGACGTCACTGTTAGCCTCCAATCCAATCCCTGAGGGTTGTCGACGGAAAAAATTTCGACGGAAAGGGAACACACCATCTAAGGCACCTTGCAAAATATATTGCCAGGCGCCCATGTACCCGAACTACAATACCCGGAACCCACAATGAGAACGAATGATTTAAATGACGTGCCATCAAAACAATATAAACCCATGCTGCGATGATGACAGTGTGATTTCATGGACAACACCATAATTAGTAGACATAACTATCTGAATGTCCAAACAAACACTTGTGTCTACTTTCTAGTAAACTTTGATCAAAGATTAATAAAACAATAATAAACACATACAGGAATGTAAACTTTTTTTTTTCTTCTTGCAAACATCACTTAACCTAACTTAAATGAAGATGTAAACGTATTTAAAGATGAAATGGGTGAGTTTTTAAGTGCAGTCAATCAGCTGGATAGTAGTAGTAGTAGTAGTAGTAGTAGTAGTAGTAGCCCTATAGGCCAAATATGTCAAAAAAAAACGAGAAGAAGAAAAAATATATAAAAGTTTGGAGGGAAAAAAAGGAGAAGAAGGAGGAGGGCGCGTCTCTAAAATGAAAACAGGCATCATTCATTGTTGCCGGCTCAATTATTTTCTAATTTTAAAGGAGGGAACAATGAGGGTTTCAAATGACTACAAATTGGCTTGAATAAACAACGCTTTACATATATAACAATAATATAGGAAGAAAAAAAATGTATTATAAGTTAATACATAGCCATCTGGCACAAACAACAACTGAGTCACGATTTTCTTCTTTTGAAAAACTCTTATATATTGCTGTAATGTAATGTAATGTACACACACACAGAGTGCCAATAAACACTAAAAAGAGAGAAAAGAGCCAAAAAAAAAAAAAGTACAGAAAAAAAAAAAAAACCTTCAGATCCGTCCGTTTTCCATCTGTTGTATATTTTAGAGATGCATACATACATTACCTAGGGTCCAAAAATATATTCACTAATATAAATACATGGGCTCCGAGAGCCTGAAGACCACACAAAACGGCTATTTTTCACAATTGGAACCTGTTATCAAAGTCTAGAATCTAAACAGAAGGGCGGAGACAAAACAGATGATAAATGTGTATATCTTTTTTTTTTTTCGTTCTTCTTAAATCTATAAAGATGTATATTATTTTTTTTTTGGCTGTACCCTCTCTTTCTTTCCATCTCTCAAACAATGACGAGGGTTGGAGGTGGAGACTAGCTAGAGATTACATTATAGTACCAAGTGTGCACCGAAGATTAATGCTCATTATACTAAATGATTGCAAATTCAAAGCCTCAAAGGTAGTAGTGGCTAAACTCAGTTTCCATGTAAAAGTTGATGAGTTTAGCTCTAACTTTGGCTAAGCAGTCATTAAGAATACTACTCTAAAAATACGACCACAAATTAACATCTAAAAGTTTGCATGTACGATAACCAGAATACCTAGGAAGCAATGCTAGCCTCCACTTCCAAGTTCTAATTCTCGTCTTCTTTGAAATGAAATCGTTCGAAATGTAATCGTTTCAGACGGAACCATTCCATATTTTTTTTTGGGGAAAAAGGACCAAAGTGTAGTATAACAACAACAACAACAACAACACCCTCCTAATCCTCCACTTCTCTTCAGTATTCACTATCCAGCACACCTTTATATATAATGTATATACCATAAATGTGTCGTCCGATGAATCACATAGTCGCCTTCTATCATGACACATTACACAAATTTCATTGTGTCTACAAACGAGATACCTGCCACAATCAAGTTTAGAAAAATGTAAAAGTATTAGCTTTCAAAAAAAAAAACAGATCTACTCATGTATTCCCTTGTTTTTCTTGTATGTCACCTCCTTAACAAAAAAATGACGTTCAAGATAAGAAAAATAAACAACAAACAACAAAAAAATCCTATTGTCCAATCTCCATCGTAACATGCAATAAAAAAAAACCCCTTACACATTACATGCATTTTTTTCTTTCTTTTAAACAAATAATAATTCCCCTCTGGTTAAATAAAATGCATCTAAATTCTAGATATATTCTGCACAAATACATAATATATAGAGTATATTGACGCCCTTAAAACTATTTGCATGGATCCACGTTTTTTGTACAATGAATGGAGGGGATTATTGACTATCCTATAAGGATTTGACCTGACTTGGTCTTTTTTTCTTTATCTCTCTCTCTCTACCTATGTAAAAAGTTGGATGCCCGGAAGGACCACGGCCCGCCAACAACGTAGAAAGGAACGTTGCAATTATTAAGCTTAAAAAGTCAATGAACTACATCATTTTCATGAAGAAGAAAAAAATGCTCCAACCTCATGAATACAAAACAAAACTTGACTTTTTTAAGGTTCTCCACTATAAATTAGCATATTTAGATGGCGCTTTAGTATCCATACTCAAGATTCATGAAGGTAACTTAGTAATAATTAAATTTTCAAGTTTAATCTGAACAGAGTTTCAAACATACCGAAAAAAAACCTATTCACTGGTACTCAATACAACAGGTTTTATACCGGTAATGTGAGAGAACCTTTCGTAGAGGGTTTAAGTAAATGAAATATGATGGTATTCACCTGGAAAGACCATGAACATGTAAGGCCCTGTTTCAATGTGATGTAAATGAGAATGAAAATTCGTTTGAAACTGGTCGCCATTGTTAGATTTCTCTTTGGTTTTGGGGAGTATCTAGATGTTTCCTACAATTATTCATCATTTCAGGAAATGTAATGTATTTTTATTACCTGTATATGTAAGTCAGATTTAACCATAGTTTTACCTTAAAAACACCGCTTCAATGTAAATATTAGCGAGCAATTTATGGTTTCGGTAGTGTGGTATAGAGCGAGTATGGTTTCCTCACTTCAACTTACCTAACATAATAAAGCAAACCATGACAATAGGCCTACGTGGGCCACTCATAACAAATTGCATTTCTCCTAATAGTGACTTTGCATTGACCAACTCATGTAAAAGTAATTTTAGGTCATTTAACCAAAAGTGACATTTTCCCCAGTTGAAATTTTCTCACTTCAATATTTTTTTTTAAAGTGGAAACATGGCCTTACTGAATCTTGTAGTACATTTACTCATAATGTGAGCAAAAATATAAACTAAGTACCACAGTTTTACCTTTATTCCAATGGTAACAAGTTATAATGCGGTTTTATACATAATTTCAGGTTGATTTCTTAAATATCGTTGAACATAAACTTTCTTTATGGTCGTTTGAAAAATATCAAATTTGACGTCAATGTTTCTTGTTAAATCCAAGTTACAAATAATTTACAACATCCCAATCTAGTATATGTTTTTATAATATATCAATATAATAAAATGCCATTTGCTTGTCCCTTTTACTATTCCAGTTTCTAACGAACATTAAATTATCTTTAATCACAAGAAAAAGTATCAGAAAAATGACTGAAATGAAGTCAAATACCTAAGAATCTGAATAAATATTTTAGTTACCTTCAGTAAATTGAATTTAAAATTGAGGTTCGTATTTGAAATAATGTTTTTCATTTGCAACAACAAAAAAGTTAAACAATTTTAATTTTTTTTTTATTGTTTCAACTGAATTATTTTTTGTAGATAATAAACACACTTTATATCATTATAAATTTGTATGTATGTCCGTTATACTTTTGCAGAATTATTATTAATTAAAAACATTTTGAAAACGCTATTATAATGTCCTTGAGCAATCTGAGTGTCGGCACACAAAAAAAAAACAATAAAAAAAGATCTATTCTAAATATAAGCAAACTATGAAACATAATAAAAAAAAACACACGACACATGCAAACAGACTAATTAATTAAACTTCAGAGTTAGACTATTTTTTTGTGTGTTTTTGCATATTCAAGTTCAAATCTGTGTTTACACGCGCAATTCCTCTTATTAAAATGCTGCTACAAATGCATTTTTATTCATTTTTTTTTAGAAACTAAACAAGTTTCTAAAAATTAAAAGAACTTATTCGCCTCAAGTGCTACATTTTTAAACGTCGTTTAGCAAACAAACTGCAAATGTAAAAAAAAACTATAAGAAATGAGCAAAACTTCAGAAACGCCATTTTTCAGAAGAAAAATTCTCTTAGACCATGTTTCCACTTTGACAAAACTATGAAAATTTCAACTGAAAAAAATGGCACTCCGCTCTCATAAATTAGCTAATTATATTTCAATTAATTGGAGAATATAATGTCACTAATGTGGCTCATTGTTTCATTATAATGTACTTGCTTTATTACGTTCGATCAATTGAAGTAAAAAAAAAAAATCGCTCTACCACTTTACCTAACAAATCAGCCGTTTCTTGTCAATAAATACACTGAAATAATCTTATTTCGAGGTAAAGCTTTAGTTAAATCTAACCTTCGTCTAGTTAAAATGCACTGCATTACCTGTAATGATGATTGGTAACTAATTGAAATATAATAAAAATAAAAATTTACCAAATCGAAAGAGAAATCTAATTAATGAAATTCAAAATCACCTCTTCACAAGTTGAAAACTATTTCAAATAGATAAAAAAAAAAGTTAAAATTATTCAATTTTACTTTGAACCTTAAATCTCATTTTCGTTAAGTGGAAACAGGGCCTTATGTGACTTTTTTTTTCATTGCAAACTTTATACATGTTAATAATTTAACACAAATTTAGACAACTTCAGCAAAAAAAAAATCACCATTTAATATCGTCAAAAATTGCCTTTTTACCACTCAAAATCTAAACAAACAATTTCAGTCTGTTTCACGGAAACCATCCATTAATGTAGATATGAAAGAACCAACTGAATGAAAGTGAATCAAGCAAAATGATGGGGAAAAAACGATAGAAACGCAAGAGAGAGAGAGAGAGAGCTAGTTTATCAAAACAACAACAAAAAAAATTTCCTCCGATAAAAATGTCCAGACTCAGCAATAATACATCATTATCATAATAAAACTCAGCAAGGAAATCACATTTGGAGAAAAAAAAATATTTACATTCAAAAACCCTCTTTCCAGTTATCTGAATGTATCCGAACCGTTAAGTACTTAAAACACAATAGAACGCAATGTAATAATAATAACTGCAAGAAGTTACAAAAAGGCGCACAAATCAAAGCAAAACCAAACAAAAATAATTGTATAAAATATATCTGATTGACAACTAATGTATAGAATATACATCTATAGACAAGTCCATTGGACATTTAAATATATATATCTATCTATATAGATAGATATATATATATAGATAGATATATATATATATATATAGATAGATATATATATATATATAGATAGATATATATATATATATATAGATATATATATATATAGATATATATATATATATAAATATATATATATAGATAGATATATATATATATAGATAGATATATATATATATATAGATAGATATATATATATATAGATAGATATATATATATAGATAGATATATATATATATATAGATAGATATATATATATATATATAGATAGATATATATATATATATATATATAGATATATATATATATATAGATATATATATATATATAAATATATATATAGATAGATATATATATATATAGATAGATATATATATATATATATAAATATATATATAGATAGATATATATATATAGATAGATATATATATATATATATAGATATATATATATATATATATATATATATATAGATATATATATATATATAGATATATAGATATATATATATATATAGATATATAGATATATAGATATATATCTATATATATATATATATATATAGATATATATAGATATATATAGATATATATAGATATATATAGATATATATAGATATATATAGATATATATAGATATATATAGATATATATATATATATATATATATGCAATCTCACACAGTGTAAAATGGACAATTAAATGTGAAAAGTTCGTTAGGAGCTAAAAAAAATGCTAAATGAAATGTGTAGCTCGTGTATTGAAAAATGTGATGCTATCTTTTAAAATAAACGTTTTAATGGCACTTTAAAATATAAAATTTCACGTTTTTCTATCTACGTTTATATATTAGAGAAAAATATATAACAAACTTTTTAAAATTACTACAAAAAGTTTTATTTTTTTAAAGATATCGATAATGAACTTACTTTTTAGTATATTCACCTACTAACTCCAATTTCTAACAAACTTTGATTTTTATCTTAAAATTGCTTCAGAATAAAATAAAAAAAAACGTTTACATCCACTTAGTAAATTTGTGTCTGAATTGCATTAGCAGATTTACTGATGCATTTTTTAGATTATGTTTTAGCAAATCAAAGCAAATCAAATCAAATTCTGCAAACTAGGACTAACAATGCAAGTTAGCTCGTATGAATTCTCATAAGTCGTAAGTAATAGAAAAACTTGCACTGCAAATCTTTTTAGAAATTATTCGTTTTATGCTGATGGCAATGTCGAAAATGCAAAATATGCAAACAAATTGTTCGTTTTATGCAAATAAAAAAAATACATATAATATAGCAAAAGCACTTTTAAACTAAATCTCTTAAGCAATTAAAAGCTAATTAATTAAAAGGTATTATCAGAAAATACAAAATATAAACGGTTTTTCGTCGTAAAAGCTTTTTTTGTAATTTATTTTCTGACGGAAAAGTTTTTTTTTTAAAGAAGTAAAATTATGCGACTTTATGGTTAATTTTCGTGCATTTAGAATTTTTATTTTGGATTAAACTGATTATTATTTCTCATGTGCCACTCATATTGTATAATAGTAAACTCCCCAAAAAAAAGAAAGGAACCGTGATTATGTGTTTCATATGCAACGCCTACTTATTAGTTATTACGTTATTAGTATGACTAACATATTGTTGAGTACTAATATGACTAAAATCTACACTTAAATTGAATCACACAGGTAAAACATAAAACAAGGCAAATATTCATCTAAATCAACAAAAATCTTAAAACCTTTTTATGTTTTAAATTAGGCTTTTTTTTCTTCTTCTTCTTCTTTCCATATAAATCATTTTGCTCTTTTGACATCAGAGGCCCAATCTATATTCAATTTAGCCATTATTCAGATTTTAGAACTCGTTTAGGTTAAAATCGTTCCTTTCGAGATTAGATGGTATGTTGTTAGTGGTCCTTCTACTTCATTACCACCGCCACATCTTTTATAGTTCCTCTTTAATTTCGACAATTCTTTTTTTTTTCCAGAAAAAAACATTTATATTCAGGTCACACTGAGTTCATTAGAATTCGACAAATTTCACACTCAAAAGTAATAAAAAGTCTAGTTCTTTTTATTTTTTAACAGGGTACCTTACATTAAAAAAAGACATTTCTAACCTTCAGTGTGCAACCCTAAGCTCATTAAAGAACAAAACCCAAGTTTAGAGTTTATTATTTAACTTGAAATGTGCAGAGAAAAATAATATCCTAAAAAAAAAACAATCACAAAAAGTAAAGCAGATGCTTCCAAAAATAAAAAGTTTATTTTCCAGGTGTGAAAAAATAAATGAATTCTACTTTATGTAATATAGAATATATCAAGACAATAATCAAGAAAAATCTAAATTTCTTCAAAAATGTTAGTTCAACTTTTTTTAAAAAGTCTGGTTTGCATTTTAAGTAAACTTCGAAAAGTAAAAAAAAAAAATCTGAAATTTCACAACGGGAGGTAAAAATACATTCACTCACCCCTCTCTCCATCCATCCATTCAAACGAATCCCACAAAAGAAATTGAACTGTTCAAAGAAAAAACTTCAAAGAAAATCCAAGAAAGACTTGAAAAACACCATCACATCCAACATATATTTTCCAAGGGTTTTTACCATTCATCTCCCATTTTTTTTTCTTCCTTCTTTCCCCATCTTTAAGTACCTACCCTACGTTATCTGCCAACATTGATTTGTGTCTAGTACAACTTTTGACAATGTTACAATGAAATTTACCTGGATTTCAAACAGGGCTAATACAAAAGGGGGGTACCAAAAAACCACAAACAGATTTGTGTTGTGGCGAATGAGTCAGGTTACGAAGCAAACCCAAACAACGAAGAAAAAACAAGCAAACAAATCTAGAATTATATTTCTATAGGAGGACCCCCCCTAATCTAATATCATGTCTACTCACAGTAGGCTACGTTTCCAACTAAACATAATAAGACAATTCGGATCAAATTTAAGACTTTTCGAGAAAATCTCAATATTTGTTAGAAACTAGAAGTAATATAGTTGATATAAAGTTTTATATCAATTTTGTAGCACTACATTTTAATCTGCGAAATCAGTCAGTATGCATATTGCCTAGGCAATCTGCAAAACCACCAAACTGCTAGTGCGAATCTGCGAAATTCAATATATTTTAGGTGTTGAATTTTGCAGATTCACTAGAAGGTTGGTTGTTTTTTTGCAGATTGACAGTAACACATTTCGTAACAATTAAAATAGGAATCATTCTTCTCATTGAATTTTATAATTTGTGAGGTAACAGAATAAGCGCCATATTGAACAAAGAAATTATTCAATTTTCTAATTTGAGGAGCAGAATATATTTGCAAATATATTGGTTCATTTTAGCCTCAATGGGCTGGACTGGCTAGTGGTTGGCCCCACCGGCTATGAAATTGCGTTGGTCCCATTTTTTTAGTTCATTTATTTTTGGCCCCCATTTTCTTTTGGCTCCCAATTGACCGGCGATCGCCGGTCAGCCGGCCGGGCCAGGTCTTTCGCCTTAATGTGAACCATTTCGCAGCTTAAGAGGCTAAATGACAACTATTATCGTTAGTTTTAGTAAACCTATACAGTATTAAGGTTTACTAAGACTACCAAAAATAGTTGTCATTTAGCCTCTAAGGAGGTTTGGCGTTTGTTCAATTGACGTTAAATTGGCACTTAAGTCAATTTGTTTGTTTGTTTTTCTTTCCAGTTTAGCGCTTAAACAGCGCCACCAGTTTTTCTTAACAAATATTTAAAAACTAGCAGGGTACTCGAGAATACTATTTAAAAGTCGATACAAAGTGATCCCTAGTGAATATTTTATTTTAAAAATTGTGCTAACATTTTTTTTAATTGAAAATAAACCTTCTTTTTATCTGTACTTACGATCTAAAAAAAATAGAAAACAACAAAAACAACAATTGAATGAATACCTCATAGAGCGCAAAAGAATTCTTAAAAAAAACTGATTTCAGAAAGAAGAAGAAGGCAAAAAAAAAACGACAAACTTTGAAAAATTCTTATCTCTATTGAACCCCTATGGATTTTTCAATTAAAGTTATTATTATTCCTTATATTATATTTATATTCAGTATTATTATGCTGATGATGAAGAAAGGGAGGAGAGTTTGTTATCCCGCTTTTTTTTTAATACTTTGAAAACCCCCCTTGACGAAATTTATGCTACTCTCTAGGACCCCCTTCTCACACGTCCCAAACACATGCAAATTTGCACTGAAATACACAACAATAAAAACTTGTTGGCATTTTTACAAGTTATAAAAAAAAAATGAATTGAATGAATGACAAAACCAAGCCTCTCTTTAAATCCGTCAATTTTTAAATTTTCTTTTCAATTCAAAACAGTGGACAGTGAGGACACTTTTTTACTCTTGAGTGTCAGTCAGCCTCATTATAAATAAAATTTCTAACACAGGGCCTTGAAAACTTGGCCAATCCACCTGGTTCCACAAAAACCACTGTATAAAAACAGGGGGGGAATAAAGAGGCCAAAAAAGGGTTTACTCTCTCCCTGTATCAATACTATCAATATAAAAATAAAATATGTTTTGTGTAAAAATCAAAATTGTCAGTATACTCCAATATAAAATTAAACTCAAAACGTTTGAAAACTTGGCACATTTCAAATTGTATGTTTCTTTATTATAATAGGAGAGAGAGTGAGAGAGAGCGTATTTTTTTGAAATGTGGCGATGAAAAACGTCACAAAAAAAGAAAATGTAGCCTTTGTTTGAAAATGACTCTAATGGCATGTACTTATAAAATAAATAACATTTGTTAAAAACAACGTCTTTTTTTCTATATACGAAATTATTCTATATATTTTTTAAGTCTGTTTTAGATGAAGAAAAAAGAAAAAGAAGCATTGTGTAATTTGTGCCTACGCCGGAAATGCATTAGAAAGGTATCCAATCAGAAAGATTATACTAGTTAGTAATCTTTTCCACCACATCTAGTGTTCTACAATTGAAACACATAGGCCTAACAGAACATATTTTATGTTGTCTTGTTCATTTCCTCATAGACAATACATTTTTTAAGTGCACAATGTTTTGTACATCAAAAACACTTTAACTATAGTTACATCAAAGAGTTTATCATAGTAATTTCTTTGGTTATAAACTTATAAGTTATAACTTATCAGAATGCACCAAAATACAGAACTGAAAAACAAATCATATTTTTTTTTTTCAAAATATCACAAAATATCTGATTTTTTTTTTTCATTATTATATCGTGATATTCTGATGTATATCATATTTAGTGTTTTAACCTGAATTTCACTCTTTACTTTTTCCAAAAAATGTTACAATATGGCTATTAAATTGTTCGCTTTTCTATTACCCATTGTTTTGAGAAATTTAAAAAATATAATTATATGTATTTTGTGCAAAAAAAGATACAAAACAGTAGAACGTCGCTTATCAAGACCAATTTTTTTTTTATCTTATTTTTATGGAAATACTACTTATGGAAATAAACATTTATGTTTGCAATCGGCTTTTTCTTACTTTTCTCCACTTATTTTTATTGAGAGTTTGATTATATGAACTTTTGATTATCGGAACTAGTCATGTCCGACATTAGTTCCGATAATCGAGGTTCTACTATACTTATTCAATGCATGATATTTGTGATATAATGTATAATCTAACAACCGTCACAAAATTACTTTTCTAGTAACTAGAGAGACAAGCTAAAAACATTTCATTGCACCTTTAAGAGGATCTTTTATAGTAACATACACTATTATATTGAATTTAGTAATAAATTAATAATTTCTAAGATAAATATAAGTTATGCTAAGAAAATGTCAACGTTGTTGTTTAATATAATGTCAATATTTTCCATTTGTGTGTGTGTGTGTATGCATATCGAACTATTTGGCTTTAGAATAAACCTGAACCGTTTTCAGGTACTAGGTGATTAAGTGTTATAAAAAAATGTACACACCTACGAATAGGAAAAAACAACATTTATTATTATTATTATTACATTTTTGGCAATTATATACTGTATGTTCCTAACAAACTTTAAAAAAAAAAACAATACACCTGGAATAATACAAAGCTGCAAGTATGTAGCGAAAGAGAAAATAGGCCAACCAATTAGCTTCAGGATATATGCATACACCCAACTTTAATACCATTTGGAATTTTTATGACAGGTGTGCACGTGTCGCAACAGCATTGACTGGCGCCCATTAACAAAAATTGGGAACCAAGTGGTCACCCATAAATGGGGCTATTTCGACATGCCCTTATAAACACATCTGAAGAAAACATTTTCAAAATGATCCAAAGTAGACTCAATTAGCATCCACAATAACCACATCCTGTAAAAATGCCCTTTTCCTCTCCCTTCCACCACTCTTAACTAATGACAAAAAGTAGGGCTAGATGCAAATAGGCCATTTAGAAAGAAAAGAGACAAGTATATATTGGTTCCGCCTTTTAAGGAGGGTTACCATGGTATGATGGTATGTAACGAACCCATGCAGGTATTAGAGAGTATAGGTCTATCAATAACATCACTCTCTGTGGGAGACCACATAAAATACACCCGTCTTAGGTTAGGTGGTTCCACGGTCAGAAAGTACATGTAGAACTACTTACTGTCCATGTCCTTTTTTTCATGATGGCTGGTCAAACACTTAAAAGATTTACAACTGTAACCAACCCTCTAATACAGTTAATACTGTTTCAATTTTCAACAAACGACATTCAAATGCAATCAATCCATCCCCCACCTCTTTGACAGAAACAAGAGGTCAATATGTTGTTGGCACAAACATATTTTAAAAGTTCCAACAACACCAATTTCTCCCCTTTTGTTTTCTTACTCAGAATAAGTAGCAGCATAGAAAATTGTAAATAAATGTACCAATGGGCGACATTCTACCCAAATGCAACATTCATTGTCAGTATCTGATGTCATTTCATTCTATCATAGTGAAACTAAAGATTTAAAAGTGTGACTTGACCATACGAGTTCCAGGGGTTATTATATTTAGACATACTGTATTAGATAAGACTGATAGAAGCTTTGCTAGCCTTCACATCCAACCCTCAGCGTCGTTTCAAATGGAACAAACTACTATATAATAAATTAAAAAATGTACATACCAAATTAGTGGTTTCCCCTATACGTTTACATTACAAAATAAAAAGACCTACTTGTACATGCCAAAGATGGCATGAACATTATACCTGTGAAGACAAATGATGAAGCACATGCTGGGGTAACGGGTTTACTTTGCAATATAAGGTACCCTATTATGGCGTCTAAACACTACATAGTATAGTGATTGATGCCTACTGTATCACTTAATGTATAATGTTAAAATTGAAATCCTCCATGTGTTATTTTTTATTTCATGCAACTTGCACGACATGTTTACTAGTATATTTTGCGAGATATTTTTTTTAAATAAAAATTGGTCAATCCCGCGTAAATTATGATTTTGTAGCGATGAATTTTGAGACCAGAAACGAAAACAAAAGGTGATGGTGTTGATGTAAAAATGGGGTAATTCATCCGACGCGCTATAACGTAAAACAATACCACATTTCTAGTCAAAAACCGCTCCATAAAAGTAGTCGAGCATGCAACAAAAGTTGACAAATAGGACCACAAAAATTAATACATAGGCCTACTTGACTTTCGAGTAATAAATAAGCAAAAGCAAAAAAAAAAAAAAAGTAATCTAGATTTGATTCTCATTTGAAAGGAGAGAGGAGGGGGGGGGGGGAAGGAAGAGGGCGGCCCCTATAAGTAAAAATAGAACATTTTTCAGATATTACAGTAGTATTAATCACAGATAATAATAAAAAACCTCTTCATGCATAAAAAATATTTGCGTAATTTAAAAAAAAAGAGAGAGGGAGGAAAAGAGGGAGGAAGACAAAAATGTTTAAACCCCTCGTTTTCAACATATAAACCCCCTTAAAATATCAGACGCAAGAGAAACGTCATCATGATATTCAAATAGAATCGATCCCCATGAACACCCATACACAAAAGAGGACCACCCAAATATAATGCTTATTTGTATGGAATCAATTATTCTCCTTGGTCGTATTCACACTTTTCATTTGAAAAAAAAAAATAACCCCCGAACCATAGGGGTACATATATACAGAGATGTACAGAAACTGGAATAGGACACAACAATAAAAATTGTTCTGATACACTCACTGTGTAAGCAAGCAAGCAAGCAACACAAAAAAAAAACGAGAGAAAAAGTTAGGAAGTCGAGCATTTTTAAATTACACTGAATGCTTGTGTCTATAGCACTCCGAATTTCTGTTCATCATGGCGAAAAATGCGACCTGGTAGCAACAAACAAGAGTTTGACAACCTCAGAAAAATGATAAAAGAGAAGAGAGAAAAAAAACCCCACCGAAATTCAAACCTAACCCAACACCCACCTCACCTCTTTTAAATCAGTGAACTTCTTGGGACAAAACCAAAAAAGTTACACTCTTTCCTTACCCACACTATCCGTGAACCCCTAGACATCCAATTTTAAACGGGTGAAAAGGGCTACAGTGAGGGGAAATGGGAAATAGAGGTTGGGGAGGAGCAAAAAAAAAAAGAGAACCGTGGAAGAAACCCCATTTTTTTTTCTCTTTATAAATTGTTGGGTGTTTTCTCCTTGAGTGTTTTCAGTATAATTTACAGCAGCAGATGGCGCTAAAGTCACACAACGTCATTATCACAGTTCAAAGGCCTTCTTCTGTATAGGCCAACATATAATATGTAAGGCCCGTGGGGTGCACATGTGGTCATAAGATGTTTTCGATGAGAGCAGCTGGAAAAAATAAAACAAAATAATAGAAGAAGGGGGGGGGACTCTTTTTTTTCTACCCATCTTGATAAATTTTACAATTTATATCAAGTATGGATTCCCCCCACATATACAAAGCAAGAAACAGACAACTTTTAACGAAATACTGTCTCATGATTACAACTAAACTATCTATTACAAACGCCATAAATAAAATATATAAAAAGTATACTTTTTTGTGCTTAAAATTGCAAGTGCCCTTACACATAATGTCTCCATCTTTTCTTTGTAATATTCGCTTGGAGCACAAACGCTGAAAAACCAGCAGAAAACAGAATTAGAAATAAAAAAATTCAGAATCAGTTGGGCGCAGCCAGAAAAGTTTGTTCTGATTGGTTATTTAGATTTGTTAAGTGTTCGATTCTGTTTGTTATGGGTTTGTTATTGGTCTGATGTTGGATAAAAGGGCGGGGCTAACAGAGTTTTTCTAACTGCGTTTAAACTGCCTATAAAAATTCTGTGTTCCTTTGCACTCAAAAGATATATGGCGCTTCTGATAAATGACTTACAAAGTGAAATTCAGTGGGATTTTATTCAGCGTGTGTGATTCTTACTTGTGATCACATTCACTTTCTAATCTGTCTACAATTTACAATTAAACCAAGTCAATAACTTAATGACTTGGCACACACACCCTGTATATATTTAGTCTTCTGTCATTGACGTCTAAAGCCTAAATATAAAATTACAACGTGTAACAATTGAAATATATGTCGCAATTGTAAATGAAAAGAATTTTGTTCACATAAAACAGCAGTCGAACCAAACAAAAGAGTGAATTTCTGGATGAAAAGTAACAACGCTCTTTTCAACAAAAAAAAAATACGAGGGGTGAAAAAAATAAAAGAAAAATAGGAAATCTGTACTTATATTTTAGGGGAAAGAAGATACAAGAGAGAAAGAGAGAGGGCCATATGCATGAATTGTCACAAAATACAACTTACAATCTTCGTATTATGACCATTTGGGGAGAAATTCAATGTCTGCATTTGTCATTCTCAAAGCGATAATGAAACTTAAGATAGTTTCGAAAATATCGATATAAATATATATTGCTAGTAAATAACATCAGAGTTACACACCTGATAATTTAAATGCATTTAAATAATAAACGTGTTCTACAGAGCCCTGTGAAGGGCAAACAAACAATATGTCGAATTCAATTTATTCAGTTTATAATCTCAAAATATTGAGTTAATACTTAAATATAGGCCTAATATATAAACTATTGACAAAATATTGATTTAGTATTTCAATTTAAAATAATAATTAAAGTCAATTTTTATTTGGTTCATGTCCTTAACTGGATTCCGTCTAATTCACCTAAACACATTTGATTTAAATTCATTTAACTTATGTGTGTACAAGGTATAAGTATAAATTGAAAATCTAAAGCATCGCAAAATTACTTTGAAAAATCTCTACAAAGAGCGCTAGCATCGTTTTTCCATTGAGCCCATAGACCCTATGTTAAAGAAAAAATGTTATTTTTAAAATACACAGCCGCGGCGGCAATATGTTTACTTTTCCTATTTAAAGTTGTCCAGTTTTGATGGTTCAAAGTGCAAATATGTACATTAAATATATGTTCATCTAGTGATAGAATAACAAAAAATTATTAAGTGCAGTTCTTATTTTAAAAAAAAACTATTTCAAAATCGCGAATTTCTAACTCATACGTTGAACTCCATTGAGTACGCCCTCGTAAGAAAGAAACATCCATTCAAATTGCTCGTAAAAATACCTAAAATAATTTTAAAAACCAAGAAAAAAATCAGCACGTGCGCCAATTTGTTGCCTTCACTGTGGTTTACTTGTGTTTTTTTAAAATTATCTTCAGGTATTTTTTTTACCAACATTTTAATGGATTTTTTTTTTCTTATTTGGGCGTACGCAATGGAGTTTAACGCAAGAATTAGAAATTCGCGATATTGAAACAAGTTATAAAAAATAGAAAAACACTTAACAATTTTTTGTCATTCTATTACTAGATCAGCATATATTTAAAAGGTGCACATTGTACTTTGAAAAATTAAAATTGGACAACTTTAAATATGAAAAATAAACATAATTGCCGCCACTGTGTATTTTAAAAATTATCGTTTCTTCTTTAATAGGCCTATATGGGGGTCTATGAGCTCAATAGAAAAACGATGGTAGCGCTCTTTGTGGAGATTTTTCAAATTAAAGAAAAACTCATACAAAATAAGTATTTTAAAGGGTTGTGTGGGGTTGTTATGCATTACACCATTCGAAATAAATCTTATAGGCCAGCACACAATTTGAACGTTTTGTGTTACAAATTGAAAGACAAAACAAACCCCAAACATGTAATATGCCTTTGAAAAAGAAATATGAAGCATGACTTTGGGCCAAAATACAAATAGATCACTGGCACTAAAGTATGCCGTGTCATACAGGATATACCTGAAGGTGTTTTGCATAGATGGTTTATTTATGCTACATTATTGTTCAAAACTGCAAGATGTATACTGAATACCAAATAATCAACTACTGTAGAAAATCTGTATTCAGATTGCTTATGAATACAGTCCATACCTCGTTTAACGATAGTGATGTGTCCCTGAAAATCGTCTAGTTAATCGAAGAATCGTTAACCAAGTCATCAGTGGAGCCAATGCAAATGGAAAAGCGCTTCTGAAAAAGGCTATTGAGCTTGGTCCATATAAGTGAACTGTGGTTTGGTCAAATACATTATAGGCTTAGATTTAACGTTAAACGAGGTATGCCTTTAATGTGGTATTCATGATATTGAAAACGTTTCTGCACATTTCTTACTGACCTTACTACCAATCTATTCATAACTGGGACACAAACATTAAACCACCTTTTAGTATCTAAAAATGCTGATTTTCAATGTAAAACGTTTATCTAACATATACATTAGTGTTTCTCTAACTGTGGTCCGCAGACCACCGGTAATCCGCAGACGGGATCATAGAAAAAAATATTTTTATACTCTCGTCAAAATGGAAGTTAACAAAAACCAAAAAGCAGATTTAGTGGAACGAGCAGAAATTGGCTCCGCCCTTTTTATGACGACCGGCAACTTCTAATTGGTTGGTTATGTAGTCTGACGTCACATGCTCCGCCCTTTTCAACGTCGAACCACACAACAAACCAATTAGAAGTTGCCGGACGTCATAAAAAGGGCGGAGCCAACTTCTGCTCGTCCCGATTTCTAATTGACTGTATTTAGTGCCCGCTACGTTTCTGGTATAACAACAGCCACTGGTGCTCTAATATGAAATGCACGGAATATGCCCCCATTCCTGGGCTCAAACTACTTGCGCCAGTACATGGGGCAGTAGGCCTTTTGAAGGTTTGTGATCCACATGTGTGCATCGGCAACTTATCTATAGTCACTATAGATTCTAGTGGTCCGCCATTGGGAAAAGTTTGATAAATACTGATCTACATGCTTTGCGTCAATTTCCATGACATTTTCATGACACAACTCTTTAATAAGCACATGTAATTTTTGTTTCATGTAGTTTAGTTTTTGTTTTTGTTCAAAGTTTCTTGCCATTTTATTCAATATTTAATTTATACTAGATAAAGTAATATATTTTTTATGACTCATCTAGTTAAGACGGTTTCGAAAATAAAACTGATAAAATACGAAATGATTCAAAACATTAAACAAAGATATTAGAAAAATAAAATATTTACACAAAAAGCAATATTAAAGATAAGAAAAAGAGTATATTGTATCAAAAAGAGAGACGAGAGAGAAAAAAAAAATCTTTCATAAACGTTGTCTATAGGGAAAACGCATTTTCAAATTAAGGTGCAGTGTGTTTGTTTGCAATACTAAAGTTCTATTTGAACACCTTTTCCATATAAAAAAAAACCGTTCTCGAACAGCAAATATCATGAAAATATTTAAAGTCATGTCAGACACACCGAAAAAAAAAACATGATTTAAACAGGTCCAATAGGAAGGCAATATTTACAACGTCTCAAAATATAAATGCCTTTACAACTACTTCGATTAGTCACACTGGTCACCAACAAATCCATCTCACTAAATTTTACCCTGAATTCAAAGTTTCAAGCAACAATAACCACCAAATAGAGCTTTTCTATCTATTAATGAAAAGGAAACTTAACACTGTATTTAGACTTTTTAAAAAATCACAGTAACAATTTACAAAGTGTTCTATCATGTATTAATGAAATAAAACCTGATGTACATATATAGATTTTCCCCTCCAACTTCATACATAATCTTTTCTTAATTCGGTGCTGAAATTATGAGGTAACCGAATCTTCTTTTAGAAGTTAGTAGGAGGACTCCTTGTTGTAAAAGTATCATATCTCACTTATATTATTATCCCCAAATGCTCATTTTTCATTTTAAGACATGTTCTTATGTAGGGGGAGGTTGCTAGGTTTCTTTGTGGCAGTTATATGGGTAACCAAAATGCTTTCAGAGATTGGTTAGGACAATTTTATTTGCAAGACATTTTTAAACGAATGCTAGAAGGCTTTTTTTTTGTCCTAAACCAACTTCAAAGTAAACTGAAAAGGGCATATTTGGGTAGGGGTGACCAATCTTAACAAAATTAAAGAGAAACTTTCGCATGAACAGATTCATATTACTGGTAATTCGTTTCTAGGATGATTCCACAAAAGTCTCATAAGAAATGGCAAACATATTGCTTTATACGATTCATAATTTCCTGATTAATTAATGCATCTTATCAGTTAAACAAGAACACATTGGAAGAATTGTTATTGGGTTATATATTCTGGTTGTGACAATGCATTTCAAATGCTTGTGTCTACTTGAACTCTTGTCCCTCTGCGACAAGCATTCATGGCTGTCTGTAGGGTAATTATTCGAATTTTACAACAACAACAAAAAAGTCAATGACAGTGTTCTTTTCTGTTGCATCCAGCCACCTAAAGCTAACAGCCTAACCCTCAATGGTGGCTTAACCTAACCTCACCCCCACTTTCACTCCCCACTTACCCTTGCAAAAAAAAAACCCTCCTGAGTATCAACTATATACTCCATCATATCTGAGAATTTGACATCTGCAGTTTCACTTTTTCCTTTTATTTTCAAGCATAATTTATCTTCATCCATTCAACAGTTTTTTTAAATATATGTAACTTCAATTCAAAATAGTTAACAATGTAACTATCACAATATGTAGAAATACTACTGGTCCTCATGTGGCTATTTTCAAGCTAAAAAAAAAGCTACTGAATTCGTTCAGTACAAGAAGACAATGTAAATAAAATTGAATGAAAACAGTAGAAACTTCCCCCCCCCCCGTTTTTGTTCATTTTCAATTATCTACATATCAAAATCCATATTTACCAATCAATAAAAACAAAAATATATTTTTGTTATTGCCTTTTTTTACTGTCTGAATATATCATTTAATAGAAGAATTTTGAACCGAAAAGTTCAAAAAATTATTTGTTTTTTTTTCCTTTTCTTCTCCCCCTTTTCATCATATATATTGGCAATCGAATATTTGTGCCAAAGTAATTGTAGTTTGCAAAAGTAACAAGATCAACGATAAGCGACATAAAAGAGAGAAAGAGAGAAAAAAAAAAGGTCTTCCAACCTTGACTAAATAATGGTACTTAAATTTAGAATTCTATAGAAAAATCTAAAAGAGGAGGAGTCAGAAAAAGAAGGTGGAAGGATTACAAATAACATTAAACGTAACCAGTGTAATAAAAATTTATCGTTAAATGTTGAAAAGATTGCAAAAGCCAAATAATATCCAACCTTAAAACGATCGAGAACTTGATCTTCAATGACACCCAACTTATAACAAGTAAAAACAACATAATGGCAAATGGTAACCTTTACAAACACAGACAGTCAGTCAGTCAACTTAACGTTGCTTCATTTTCAGTGTAGACCTATTTACTAACACGAAAAACAACAACAAATGTCGCAACATGCTACAATTACTTCGGTTTTCGTACAAAACCATGATTCTTACGTTTTACTCACAATCACAAGGTCAAACTTGACGACAAAATATTGGATTTATATAGATTATATTTATATTTTTTGTCAACGAATGCTAACAAGAATGTAGACTCCATTTCTGCAGGTTTTTTTTTTTCTTTCTAAAATGACGCCTTTCCTGGACACTAGGTCAACCGGGAAACGTTTTTGGTTGTACTACCATCTAAAACGACAATGGTTCCAGACTCCACCTCCAGTTAACTCTAAACCGACTAAATGAATGGTTATAAGAGTAAATGTGCTTGGAAACTAATTAGGGCCAAGTGTGCCGTAGACCAAAATCAACATTTTCCACCACAAGCATATTTCCAACCCCATAACCTAGAGGGGCATTGCTAGCCTCTATCTCCAACCCTTGGTGGCATCGTTAGATATGAAACACAACCAGATGTTTTTTTTTTTTGACAAAAACCGAGAAGTAAAATCTACAAGATGAATATTTTATTACTGAAGTGCTGAGGCGTGCTGGGAAAATAATTTGGCCCTGGCATTTTATACTAGATTGGCAATATTTTTTTTGAAAAAAGCTCTTTGGTCAGCTTGCCCCCCTGTTGAAGTGAGATAAATTTTCATATATAAATCAGTAAAAATTGGTGGTATTTCTTACTGAAATATTTCTAACAACCAATTCAACTTTTGAACCCTCAGAAAAGCGATCGTTCCAACATAGCAACATTTATTACTCTTAAACAAGGTAATTTCTATGTTGGAGAGAGACCTTGCTCAAAGGGATTCAAAGTCCATGTTTAAGTGACCTAAAAGTTGATTGAATCGGTTCCATATGTAATTGTTCTTTTTCAAAAGGCTTTGTACATTAGAAACGTTTTTAAGTAGAGGTGGGACGAATCCCAATTTTCTCGAATCTGAATCGGAATCCTAAAAGTTTCTCGAATCCTTCATATAAGAATCCTGTATTAATCATTAAAAGATACAAATAAATGAAATAATATTAAATATTAAATTATTAATAATAAAAAAACAGTGTGGCGGCACTCAGGGTCGCCACAAGGTGATGATATTGGTGATCCGGGTTGCAACACCGAAATTACAACAATCGCCCGTTTTTTCTTAGTTCAACACTTCCAATGGACGTCAATGGAGATAAAACTAATTTTTCCCAAAGTTTTAACAGTTTTTTTTAAGGTTAGGATTCGAAAGATTCGAAAGACGAAAAAAGCGCGAAGTTTTCGAATCTTGAATATTTCTTTCAAGATTCGAGGGATTCGAATGTCCCATCCCTAGTTTTTAACAACAACAACAACAAAAACACGAAAGAAAGCAGCCACCCTTTAGTAATCATAGGTCTATGTACGAGTTATATGTAGTAGAAAATCAGACTGACCGGCACAGAAAAAAAACATAAATACAGACATACACTTATACAATACACATACAGACGATACACACAAAATTTAAAAGAAGCAAAAGTAAATAAAGTCAATTAAGGAGAAATACAAATAGATATACATGTATACTGTATATAGATCTATATATAAATAGAAAGAACAAAAAAGTGAAGTTGTTTTCTAAAGAACAACAAAATAGTCCAAGAAAAAAACGGCTAGTCTAGCAAAAATGCAATGGACACACACACACAAAGAAAGGACATGACCATCCTCCCTCCTCCTCCGCAGTGTCCATTCTCGTTATTCTATTTTTTTTTTTTTGTTGTTGCCGTATTTCCCTCTGTTTAAAACGATCAATTTTATCGGTGTCCATTACAGTGACAAAAGAAATGAATACAAACACAAAAAATCTCTTTTTTTTGTTGTTGTAAAAAAAAAAAAGACATGCTAAAATATTAAAGTTGATGTGTTTCCAAAATAACAATCAACAATAGAAATAAAAAAAAAAAAACAGTTTCATTGAATTTCAAGTGAATTTCAAGCGCCCTCTAGCGATAGTTACTCTTATTATATCTCTCACTATCCCCTATTTATCATCGTCATCTTTTATTTATTTATTTAATATGTATATATCATAGATATATTTCTATGTATTTATATTCTATTTCTAGAGGCTAAAAAAAAGCATATTAATGTCAATAACATTTAAAATGAAGAAGAAAAAAACATATTTCAACCTCAAAAAAACAATATTCGCATTGTTTAAGTTTAAAAAAAAAACAATGGGTTTCTTTTTTGTGTTTGTTTCAGTTGTTTTCATTTGAAAGTTTGTGTATATTTTTGTATAAAAAAATGATGTTATAGCAGACAAATGAAAATATTGTCATTACAAATAATATACAGAAATATTTCACTAAACTAAACAAGAAGTGTTTTAAAATATCCTCAAGGATTAAGCAATATTTGCAAACAGACAAAAGAAGAATGAAATTTTAATTTAAATAATGCCAAAGAATAAGAAAAGAAAAAAGTGTAAAATAAGGGCATTCTTAACAATTAGCAAGACAATTTGCGAAAACTGTTAATAAATTTGCTACATAACAACTACTATTAACAGCAATGGGCGTCAAATACAATAGAACCATTGAAAATAGAACTGTGTTTAAAGAAGTAATTTTGAAAAGAAATTTTAACTGTTTTTATATTATAAACTAAAAGAATACCAAAATGTAGACTTTCATGTTATTCGTTTTTTAAATAAACTTTTTTTATGGCAGAAACTGCCATGAATAAAAAAAAATCGTTGTTTCCAACCTGCACATTAAAAAGTTTATTTTGAAAATTGTCTTGAAACAAAACAAGCAACAAAAAACAAAATAGAAATAAAAATATTAAAAAAAAAATTAGAATAATGTTTTCGGCTACATTTGTACTTTCCTTCGCGTTCAAAGGGTTATCGCACATTACAATAAAGAAAATCTCCATAAATCCTAAAACGCAACGGAATGCAGAAATGGTAACTGAAACTTTATTCTATTTTTTTATACTGTATTTTTTTCTGCTTGGTTTCAGGTATATGTGTGATACAAATGTGATTCACTCTTCCAGTTTGTAAAATAACACGGGTCAGACTAAAACATGGAAATTTATGGAAACGGACGGAAACGCGCGGAAGACACGGCGTTACAAGACAAGAAAAATACATGCAGGCACATGGGAAAGCACGGAAAACACTTACAAACACACGGAAAGTTCGGAAAACACAAACACACGGAAAGTTCGGAAAACACTTACAAACACACGGAAAGTTCGGAAAACACTTACAAACACACGGAAAGTTCGGAAAACACTTACAAACACACGGAAAGTTCGGAAAACACTTACAAACACACGGAAAGTTCGGAAAACACTTACAAACACACGGAAAGTCCGGAAAACGCTTACAAACACACGGAAAGTCCGGAAAACGCTTACAAACACACGGAAAAGCGCGGCAAACACTTACAAACGCGCGGCAAACACTTACAAACGCACGGAAACGCGCGGAAAACACTTACAAACGCACGGAAACGCGCGGAAAACACAAACACAAACATTTTACCGTGTGTTTATAAGTGTTTTATGCGCTTTTCCGTATGTTTGTAAGGGACTTCCACACTTTTCCGTGTGTTTGTAAGTGTTTTCCGCGCTTTTCCGTGTTTGTAAGTGTCTTTCGTGCTTTCCCATGTATCTACAAAGAGAGTAAAGACTTTAGAGTACACGTATTTTCAGTGCCCTGTAACGCTTATAGCAGCCTAATATTTATTTTTCCGCGCTTTTCCGTGTTTTAGTCTAACCCAATAACACTATTTCTTAATTAAATATGTTTTCAAAAATTAAGAATATTCAGAGTTCTACAAGAATAGTTTCATAGCTGCTTAAGTAAAAAAAAAAAAAAACTAAGTCAAATACTAAGCTGAAACAAAGCTAACTTAAAAACTAGATTCACTGTATACAGTGTAGTATTGTCAAAGTCAAGTTTTAAGACTTAGCTTTTTATTTTAATTTAAGCAAAGTTTTCGAAAACTGTGATGAATTGTACTTCTTATACATGTGCGCCAATAAACAACATACCCCCCTAAAAAAAGCATTATATAGGAATTATTGCAAACTGCATAAAACCTACGAATGTGACATATACAGTAGTCAGTAGGCAAACTATCAAACGATTATGATTAGTAATAATAGTTATTATTTTCCGCTTTGATCAGCAAGTTACCAATCACAACAAAGACAAGACACAAAACATAATTATATACAAAGACTACATACATTTTCATGAAAACTTTTTTTGTTTGCGGCAAAAAGAACACTTTCCGTCATCAAAATCCATTAAAAAAAAGCAGCAGACGACGACTTGAAACTTTTTGTTTAAACTTTTCACAGTTAACTTTCACGTAAAACACAAACCACACATTCTTTTCGTCCGGATTTAACAACACCACAGATAGAATAAACACAACTTGATGTTTAGAAAAAAAAAAAGAAACTTTTAAAAATAGAAAACGCGACTTAAAACTATGAAGTTAAAAAAAAAATATGCGGGTTGAGGTCAAAAGACGAGCAAAGAAAGAACGAAAGAGAGAAAGAAAAAGTGGATAGAACGACGACGACGAAGACGAAGAAAGAGAAGAGAAAACAACAACAAACAACCGAAACAGTTCAACTCCGAAGCGCAACTGAAAAAAAAAAAACGTCTATCTAAAAAGCGGTAGAGAAATTTGACAGCCGCGAATGATGCATGCATGCACAGCGGCGTCGAAATACGTTACCCTTCTTCTTGTGCTCTCACATATACTACATCCAATCACCATTGCCACATACACCGATAGAGTCGATAGACGCGCGGCAGAGCGACGATCTAAGCAGATATTCAAGACAACAGCTCCGCACCAATACTGAAACGCTATTGGATAAAAATGAATCCATTTCAAAAAGAGCGCTCTCTCTCTCAGTCAGCATCTTTTTCTATATGTTTATCATATCAACATAATTATATTAATAAATAAGAATCAATATTAATAAAAGCTTTTAATTTTTAAAAATAATTTTCAAAAACCACATTGAATTTTTTTTATTTCCTTTAATAATTATTATTCAGAACAATAGACGAAGGGGGTTTAAATGTTCTATAATTAATATTATTTCCTTTCAGCCATTATTGTGTGTATTTGTGTAGCCTCTATCAGGTCGCAAAGAATATGATGTTTGAATAAGAAGGGAGCGAGGACAGATACAGAGAGAAAGAGAGAGTATTGTGCTCTTGTACTGTACCGTTCCTACTGATCAATTCACTAACAGCTGATCGACCGCCTGCTACTCAAAACATAAAGGTAAAAAAACGACAACTATGTCATTTTTTTTTCTCTCTCTATTTCTGTCCGTTTTCATGTATATATTTTTTATCTATTCGTCCGTTTGTTTTGTTTGTTAATATAAACCCGTTCGCATGAAATGTAAAGAGCGATTCATAATTGTATTTCTATTGTGTTGTAGGTACTACTTTTTTATGCGCAAACAAACAATAAGAAAGCGCAAACCGTTCCGCTCTTTTTTTGTATGTGTGTTGCTAATACAGAGTGATGCAACAAAATGTAAACCTCATTAATAATTTAATTTAACTACATAATCAGGGCCGTTTTACACATTAGGCACAGTGCCTAGGGCCTATGAAAATTTTACACACAAAAAAATACACATTAATTCTACAAAATCGATTTTAATAAATATTTACTGTTACATGTTGGAACGTATGGCGCATACTTTCAACGTTAAATTAAGAAGAAAAATTAACTAGAATGTTATGAACAGAGGGGAAGGAGGAGGCTATAAAATTAGGAGTGCTTATAAATGCCTATGAAGATCTTAAAACAACCCTGTACACAATAGTTAGGCCTTGTTTCCATTTTTCACTCCAGTGGAAACAAGGCCTTAACATCGTTCACCAACAGCTGATTTTCAAATTATTCTATTTTTCAGAGGCAAATTTAAAATAAACTATAAAGTGTTTTAGAAACTATAAAGGTAACTTAATCACTTAATGGTATTTTCATGTTAACATCTTTCAAAATAAGCTTATTTTTTATGTAATTTTAAGCAGACTATATTTTTTATAAAAAGTTATCAACATTAAAATACGCTTAAGTGATTGAGCTACCGTTCTAATTTCTAAAACACTTTTTGATTTCTCTTAAGACCTTGCTTACAACTCAATGAAAAGAATTCTGAAAAAATATTCCAAAAACATAAATTCCACAAAATGAAAACTCTGAAAACAAAAGCAATTGTGTAAATCCCTATGCTGCTGTCTGCACATGGTCACCCTGACCATTGCAGTGTTGTATTTCCCTTGATTCCCTATTGTATTTCAGAGCTTTTTTTTATGAAATAAACTGAAATAATGTTAAAACCCATTATTTTAGAGGACTCAGATTTTCCACTCTGAAACGGCAATTTTCAGAAGAGAAAACTTCCAAAAAAACTATCATTTCTGAATGTTTCATTGAGCTCTCTAGCAAGGCCTTTAGAGAAGAATTAAGACACCATGAACAAAAAAAAAATCCCACTGAATCTCAATTTGTACGGTATTTACCAGAAGCGCCATTTATAACTTTTGAGTGCAAAAAAAAAAAAAAACAGAAGTTAATATTTCTATTTTCTGGTGATGTTTCAGTGAGGATTTTTTTTAATTTAAATGTTGCTCTTGAAAGACAGAAATAACCAAGAGATGCAAAACATAATAATGACTTATTTTTGCGCCACCGTGTATATGTATTTAAAAAGAAAGACCTTCTATTGTATTGTATTCAACGGTATAAGTATTTTTTTTCTCCCGACATATTAGAATTCTACAACGTTTTGACCTGATTTGACCCTCCTCTTCTCTACCTCACACTCTTTACATAACTTTTTTTTTTCTCACTCACACTATTCTCGAGATCGTCCCCTTCATGAAAGAAGAACAAGTTTAAAGAAAGCAAAGCAAAACAAAAAAAAATGTAAGCATTATTTAAAGTTTTGCACACTCGAGTTTTAGACATGAAATAAAATACTAAGCATTCCTCCTAATGTAAAACAAATAAAAGATTTGTTAGATATTTTTTATGGCCATTGACATATGAGAAAAAGGAAAAATCTTCCTTGTGTATTGAGGCAACCTTACAACAATAACTAGAAAAATAAAAAAAAAATACTAATATATTATAACAAATAAAGTACATGCTGAATCACTGATTATATGAACGTTACGGAACAGTACACATACAATACATAAATACACAGTATACAGAAACGTCAAATTCGATAAACAGTCTCTCTCCTACATAGAGAGAGATAGAGACAGCATAAAATATTCATCGTTTTTATTATACTTTTTTTTGTTGTTGTAGTTGTTTTATGCATAATATATTATCTGTCGAAATGAAACAAATAACGAAAGAATATACATACAAGTGGTGGTAGTAGACACTAAAAATATAATTATTATATAGTTAAATTAAATTCAACTTTTCATTGATTCGTTATTATTAAACAAAGAAAAAAAAAAAGAATCATTGGTTTGATTTGATAAATTCATAATAAAAAAAAAACCGAGAAAGCTGAATAAGCGTCGTAATATTTGAGTTGGAAGTTATGTCAGTTCAGCTGTAATTACACAAATACAGCTGAGCTTTATTTGTGTGAGTTATGTTTACAGTATGTGGTGTTGAAATAGAATCTACGTAATGTCTGTTATTAGAACTTTTGACACAACAATGTTCAGGTGTTTCGAATAATGGGAAATGGAAAATTTCGCTAATTTAGAGATTTATGGCCCTGTTTCTTAATGGTTGCTAAGTCAATTGTAATAATGCTAAACTAAGAAACTTTTGATTAGAAGTTTAATGATAGGCAGTTAGAAATCGGGGAGAACTTCAGTTGGCTCCGCCCTTGTTATGACGACCGGCAACTTTCTAATTGGTTTGTTGTGTGGTTCGACGTTGAAAAGGGCGGAGCATGTGACGTCAGACTACATAACTAACCAGTTAGAAGTTGCCAGTCGTCATAACAAGGGCGGAGCCAACTGAAGTTCTTCCCGATTTCTAACTGCCGGTGTTTAATGTAAGCAGTCATTAAGAATAATCTTAAAAAAGAACGTGTGAACAATGATGCCATCGAAAACATTCATTTAAGGACCTTGGCACAGAGGTGACTTCAAATTAAAAATCGCCTGTGTGCTAAGGTTGGCGTCTTTCCATAGAAAACACATTTGCGACGGCAGCCCCGCGTCTTTCCACTTTTATTTTGTCGCCGAAAAGTATGTCAAAAGTCTCCTGTGTGCCAAGGCTCTTGGTGCTAAACGTCTTCACAATAATTGCTAAAATAACGAATCACTAATTAGTAATTACTAATATGATAACAGGCAAGATATACAGGTTTAATGGACGCTTTGTTTATCTTTTCTAGCTCATTTTGATCCCATTCATCATTTAAAATAATAGACTGAAGGAACATTAGTAGAAAAAAAAAAGCGTCTTTGACAGAAATCAGGTTCAAAATTATTTGCACATTAAAAATTAAACAAATTTGTAAGAAATTAAAACGTTTTTTTTTACCAAGTTTGCTTTACATTTATTTAATATAAATTGTGATATATTGTTAACAATTACCTTAAATGTTACAGTAATTACTTGAAAACAGTGAGTACTAACTAGATTTAAAATTTTAAGGTAATGTTAGAAATGAGTTTGATGTTTCCAAAAATGTATTGAGAAAAAAAAATGTAATAGGTAATAATGACTAGTATTAACTATAGTTTCACTGAATTCAATGTATTTAATGCAACATTACTTACATTACATTTATCCAGAATTTTAGACAAAGATAAATTGTAACTGATAGCAAAGTTATTATCTTGTATACGCCAAAACAAGTATAATCTTGTATGGTAATTGCAAACAATCCATCATTGTCCTTCTTTCTCATCATGAGAATCAGCGAGAGGGTTTTTTTTTTCGTTAAAAGTAACTTCTACTTAGATATAAACCGAATAAAGTATTATTTCTTTTTTTCTTGACATCAGTTTTTATTGACTTAAAATTCATCATTATCATCATATAATAATACTTGTAAGTTTCTACCTCTAATTTATGCATAATTAAGGTCAAAATAGGACATCACCTCTATCTAGTAGGCATTTAGTTTTGTTGATAAAACTAAATAGCCACTAAAATAAATAAAAATGAGTGACCATACTATAATTCGTGAAGTTACAAATCGGGTTGGTTTTTTTCTTCTTTGCTATTTTCTCCATCCCTCTCTCTCCATCCCTCTATCTCTCTCCATCCCTCTCTCTCTTTCCATCCTTCCCTCTATCTCTCTCTCTCCATCCTTCTCTCTCTCTCTCTCCATCCCTCTCTCTCTTTCCATCCTTCCCTCTCTCTCCATCCTTCTCTCTCTCTCTCTCTCCATCCCTCTCTCTCTTTCCATCCTTCCCTCTCTCTCTTTCCATCCTTCCCTCTCTCTCTCCATCCTTCTCTCTCTCTCTCCATCCCTCTCTCTCTTTCCATCCTTCCCTCTCTCTCTCCATCCTTCTCTCTCTTTCCATCCTTCTCTCTCTCTCTCCATCCCTCTCACTCTCTCTCTATCCCTCTCTTATATAAATATAAGTTCAAATGTTGACCATAAACATTATATGACACTACGAGCTTGGCTATTATATTGGTATCATAGCATAAAATAAACTACCATAAACTTTATGTTCTTTACTTTTGATATATAATATATATATATATATATATATATATATATATATATAGGCCTAACGCTTTTTATACGCCTTAGTCCGTCTATCATAAAAAAGTAGTAAGAAAAAAAAATTACATAAATTCACAAATCATAAAATATATTGTAATCAAAGATGGCCACAGGGGTCCATTTATAACAGAAAAATAACATTTGTAGAATATCTAATTATCAAACCCCCATTACGAAAAAGAAAATGATTATTTCTCGAATATAATAATAATAAAAAAAATGTATTTCAATTTAATGTGTCATTTAAATACGAATAAATCGGTTAACAAACTTGCAAACAAGCTGTAAAAGAAGCTCATGCTAACTACATTAAAGTATGTATTACAGTAAATACCCAAATATTAGTGAAAACTAGTTTTAAACTTGTTGAGTTGTGGGTTAACAAACATTCAAAAAATATTTGACAAGGGGAAAAAGGTATTAAGCAGATGCTATACAAGAGGCATTAACTTGTGCTAAACTTAATTACCATGTTAAACACAATCATTATTACATTTGCTTTGATTCTATTCAAAATATGAAATATGTGTGGGGTAAGCTACTTCTAAGCTAAAACACTTTGTTTAGCTGAGCTGAGCAAGTGCTTATCTCAAAGCACCCACTAAGAATACTGTTTTTTTCAAGAATAGTTATAGAAAAAAATTAATTTAAACAGCTATAATACCTATTTGAGGCTATTTAATATCACTTTAAGTGGTCATTTGTATATTTTACATAAACAAATGCAAAGTTATATTTGTAAATTGCGTTAAATGCACGATGGATTTAGTTCCTCAAATTTATACGGAATCCAGTTAAGGACATGAACCAAATAAAAATTGACATTATTATTTTAAATTGAAATACTAAATCAATATTTTGTCAATAGATTATATAAATTACATTTAGGTATTAACTCAATATTTTCAGATTATTAACTGAAGAAATTGAATTCGAAATATTGTTTGTTTGTATTTCACAGGGCTCTGTAGAACACGTTTATTATTTAAATGCATTTAAAGTATCAGGTGTGTACTACGTATAACAGTGTTACATAATGAGTCTTAGTCAGGTGATTAGAACCTTTTTCTATGCAATTATTTTAAAAGTTACTGCTGTATTGGGGGGGGAAGCTGTTTTTAGAATCAAAGCGATCAAAAATCTTTCAAAAATAGTCTCACACAAGATGGCGTTTGTAAAAAAAATACTAAAAATCATTCGCAGCATATAGCTAAAATTTATCTCTTATGTTGGCTGTGGTTATATACTTTTTATAGGCCTATAAATGTCTTTAAGACTGCAAATCATGAAGAAAAAAAAAGTTAAAAATACACAATTCAACATGAACATGATGTTATTTTGACAACTCCATTGGCCATTGATCCGGATTAGCCTTTTGTTCTCTCCTGGTTGTTCATCTGTTAATCCAGATTAGGACATGTTCAGATTATAATAATTTACTATAGAAATATATACTTTATTGAATCCTTTCCACCAGTAGTTGTCTCTTGAAATTACAATTCTTGACAATCAAAGCATACCAAAAATACATATTTCAAATACATGAGAAGAAAAAAAAAATATTACAAAAACTATTTTAATAGTCAACTTAGACAAGCAATAATATTACATGCCAGCTATTTTTTTTACGTGTTTAATCTACAAAATGAGAAGTTTTGTAATCGTGTATCTATTTTTGTTTCTACATAACTCTGTGGTCATTAAGAGTGAAAACAATGGGTCATTTTACAAGCCAAAAAACAAAAAGAGAACAACAAAAAAAAAGTTGTTAAAATTGGTCATAAAAATGGTTGAATAGCAAGCAAAAAAAACCCCCCCGAAAAAAATCTTTCCCAATTACGTGATGCGAGTTAATTACCTGTGATAATTAGATGCTCGTCGGTTGGTTGCATTCAGACTCTGTTCTGTGATGACGTAAATCTTTCTCCTAATTTACCCTACTTCTACCCTCTAAACTTGCCTCCCCCCTCCTTCACTCCTTACCAATTAGAAAGAAAAAAAAAGACTATTGATATCATTGTAATTGATTTCTATACTAACATGTAATAAGTCAGTGTAATAATAAGCCCTCAACTGAGTCAACATTTAATTTAACTACAAAATATACTGTTTTGTGGTAATCAAAAATAAATAACCGCTAGAGGGCTCTGAAATAATTTTAAAAAGCTACATATTATAACGAATTATTACAATATGGGCACCAATACGAACAGTTTTGAGAAATTCAAGTACTTTCCCCGAAACAACAAAAGCATCTAGAATGTCAGGAATTAAAGTGCATTGGAATATTTGCATATAATTAAGTTCATTGCACTCAAATTTAAAATTCCGACCCTCACCCCCCCCCCCCCCCCCGAATTTCCGAAAATGATGGTTTCATACGAATTTCACATTTTTTATTACTATTTTTCAGTTCGTTTTTAAAATTCTCAATTTTTATTTTTAGATTGCAAATTTTTTTTACTGCAGTAGCATATATTATTAGATGTACCCAAATTAATAATCTCAAACTAAATAAAATATAAGGAAATGCTATAAAATAAACAAAATTGCTCTGTATGCGAGGCTAGTCATGTTTGCTAAAAGAGAAAATGTTGACAAACAAAATTGTTATTCAATTTTATTATGCTGATCATCGATTTAATAAATTTGAATATCTCGATTTATATATTTTTTCTATGAAAACAATCATTTTTTTCCTTCTTGATTTTCACATATTTTGAATCCAAGAATCCCTCAAAAAATTTAGCTATTTTTTGTTCTATAATTTCTCAACCCTGGTAACGAATGATGAGCTGAAAATAGCAAGTCATTTTTTAAAAAAAAAAATAATGTTAATATTTATGAATCATTATAATTTATCAGACTCAAGAATATTTTTGGTCAGAAAAACAAAAGCAAAAATAAATATTGGAGCTATCAATTTTTTTTTTTGCGTGACTTTTTGTATGGAGGAGAGTAGAAAAAAAAAATGAGACATACTTGTATATAAATGGAGTCACCTCAACCACACCCCCCCACCTATAAATATAACTGTGACGCACATAATATCTAGACACACACAGAGAATCAATGAATTCCACATTATATGTTTTTTTTTCTGACTTGAGAATATCTTTATTTTTATAGCTTAATATTATTCTGTTTTTGAAAATCATATATAACCTTCTCCTAGTCCTCCTCCCTCCTCTAAATTCGTACTTTTCTACTTCTAATAGAATATGTTTAGTTTAAATTTTGTAAACGATCGATCCAATAAAAAGGGGTAAAAATGTGGTTGCGATGGAAAAGTAGCATAATTTTATTTAGCTCTCTATGGTTAGATTTTTTTTTTCTTCCTCTTTCTTCTACAAAATTGAAATTGTATTTGTCTTATAAAGTTTCTTTTCAATTTATAATAAACTTTAACAATAAATAGAAAAAAAGAAAATTGCTATCATAAATGTTGAAATTCAAGTCGTTTTTTTTTTATAAAAAATCAATTAATTTCTTATCAGTTGTAGTAATCTTTGTATAGAAACAAAGTCACGCATTGGACCTATACTGTATAGGTACTTGACAGACATTTAGAAATCGGAAAGAACTTCAGTTGGCTCCGCCCTTGTTATGACGAACGCAACTTCTAATTGGTTGGTTATGTAGTCTGACGTCACATGCTCCGCCCTTTTTCAACGTCGAACCACACAAGAAACCAATTAGAAGTTGTCGGTCGTCATAAAAAGGGCGGAGCCAACTGAAGTTCTTCCCGATTTCTAAACGCCTGTAGAAACTTGTGGCGGCCATCTTGATTTATTTTCTGACATCATAAAATTTGAATTTAGGAAATTGGATACTCCCTCCTCTAGCTCTGCGTTTAGAAAACTTAAAAAAGAAAATTGAAAGTTATAGAAACTAGAAGAGTAATATAAATGCTGTACTAATATAATTAACAATAAAAACCAATTTAGACGAGTTGATGATTTTTTTTGGATGAATTTTGACTATTCTTGGTCCAATTTGAAGCGAAAAAGAAGACCCTTAACTATTCTAGCTTCTAATACGACTTCAATTTCTTCTTTAAATGTTTTCAACAAGATAATTATATCATGGGACAGGCAATTAGAAATCAAGACAAACAGAAGTTGGCTCCGCCCTTTTTATGACGACCAGCTACTTCTAATTGGTTTGTTGTGTGGTTCGACGTTGAAAAGGGCGGAGTATGAGACGTCAGACTACGTAACCAACCAATTAGAAGTTGCGTTTGTCATAAAAAGGGTGGAGCCAACTTTTGTTTGTTCCGATTTCTAATTGCCTGTTATCATGGGTGACCTGAGCTTTAATTGTATAGCCTCTCTTCAAGGTTCTCACTATTTTCTTTTATCTCCAATTATTTTTATTTCTCTTCATAAAGAGAGAACCATAAATCTCTATAATTGTTGAATGATGGTGAAACTGATACGTTTTTCTAAATTTAGCTCTAATGGTCGTATCCTTAATGATTGAAAACTTTGAAAACTTCATGCATTTTAGCACTACCTTTGACTAAGCATTAATTAAGAATACGACCCTAAGTAGCAGCTGTGCCATCTATTAGCTACACTCAATAATAGCACGGAATACGCCGAGCTCTTAGTTGAGCTTCCTGTATGTATATAATTACGTAGTAGAGAACGTATAACCTACCTCATCCTAAGAATTAGCTTGTGACGTCATAGTGATTGACGGAAAATATAGTATTGTGTCATTTAAGTCTGATTAAAAAAAAGTGATGAAATCAAACATTTTCAACATTGAAAACAAAAAGATTCTTGAATTCTTTTGTTATTAGCCCTAATTATCAGACAAAATGACACAAACCTGAATTTCTTATCAATCCCTATGACGTCACAAGCTTCTCTCTTAGGATGAGGCAGGTATAGTTATCAGAGAAATGGCCTATTACTATAGCCTCCATTTTCAAGAGACAGTAACAAAGACAAACAGGCAATTATAAAACGGACGAACGGCAACTTCTAATTGGTTGGTTATGTAGTCTGACATTGAAAAGGGCGGAGCATGTGACGTCAGACTACATAACCAACCAATTAGAAGTTGCGTTTGTCATAAAAAGGGCAGAGCAAACGTCTGTTTATCCCGTTTTCTAATTGCCTGTCAAAGACAATGATGGTTAGCTTTTGCTAGAAATATTTCTCATAATGGTTTAGCAGTTGATATAGCAATTTTTTCATTACATTTAGCAGGAATTTCTTTAATTTTAGATTGCTATTAATTTTATTACAACAAATTATATTGTTTGAATGAATGCCATTATTTGTATTGATCAGTAAAACTAACAGCAATATACATGGAGGCTAGGCTGGCTAGCAAAAAAGGTCAAATAGCTGATATATTCAAATAGCTAGATTCTCTTCCACATATATCTTACTTACATTTGATTAATATTGAAATTGAAATTTACTGTAAACTTTATGTCAATATTTTTGTTTTCTATTCTTATTGAATTTACACTTTTGTTGACTTTTTAAGTTATGAAACAACAATGATTGGATTGGACAGTAGCCACCTTGTCACTCTGAAAGTAAATTGATAACAATTGAAAGAATTTGAAACCGGTTTCGAAACAAAACTGATGTGTATTTTACGAGAGAAAGAGAGAGAAACACAAAAATATGATTAGAGAAGAATAAGAGAGAGAATTGAGAGCAATGTCACCAAACACGTTTTTATATACGGATGGTTCAGCCTTTGTCTCTCTCACATTATATACAGATAGTAATGAATCTGATAATTGGAAATTCCTGAGCGCCCAACTAAATAAAATAGGGAATTTTTTTTAGCACTATTATTTAATAGTGCCATTAGATAAAAATGAGAAAGAAAAAAAATAAATTAAGAGAATAAAAGCTAGAAAAAAGCTAAATGAGAAGAAGTTTGTGAAATTCATTGGAACAATTAAATTGACTAAAAACCTGTCCAAATATGCTAATGTCAAAGATTAAAACTCTGTACGTCAGTTTGTTTATCTTTTAATTTTAAAGAAAATCGAAACAATTGTACAACAAAAAAACAGAAGAAGAAAAAAATACAAAACAACAACCCCTAACACCTTTAGTGTCAAAAAGATAACATGCAAATTTTACCGTCAGTTCTACATGAGTGCCCTCAAGCGGCCAGATTACGTATTTTAAGCCTATTTTTCATATAAAAACATCTAAATATCATAGATTTTTTTTGTGTGTGTATCTTGTCTATTTCAACGATTAACTTTTGGTAGTTCACAAGATAAAATAAAGACACTTTTCCCTTATTTTCAGGAAAAATAAAGGATGAATAAAGAAAAAGTCTTTGCTGTCACTTTTCTTACAAATTAAGCTTAGTGACGATCGTTAGGACCACTCAACTGTGACGTCTGTATCTTAATATCTCTGTCTCTCTCTCTCTCTCTCTTGATATCCTATTTGTTTTGAAACTAAAGATTGCAACCTGTCTTTTAGTTTCAAAATAATTCCTTTGGTTACCAGAGCCTTTAAAACAAATTAATTTTAATTGATCTCGAGAGAGAGAGAGAGAGAGAAAGCAAGACAAAAATAAAGAAGTTTCATTTTGTATGATGATGCACTTTTTATCTTTCCATCATTATCAGTCTTTTTCAGTAATAACGAAATGAGAGAGAGAGAGAAAAAAGAGAGAAAAACACATTTTAATTACTTGGGATTTAACCTAAACACAGAATAATCACTTCTATGAATAATAAGGACTAATAAATTCTCTCTTTCTCTCTGTATATATCTTATTTTTTTCGTTTTCTCTATCTTTCTAAGCTATTATCTTGACTTGAAATAAAAACTGACTAATTCATAAAGTCAAAAAAAAAGAGGAGAAAAAAAGTTTTTAATGTGACACCCACCCACCACCACCATCACAACCAAAAATACACGAAAAATGTGGCTAGAAAATTGCAATATTCTTAAGACAAACTACATCTCAAATATAATATAAGCTACCTCTCTTCTTGAATGTGTATTTATTATTCATGGCAGTGTAGCAGCTCTCTCTTATCAAAAATTCACTTCACGTTTGACCAAGATGAGTCTTAGCTCTGAAACTATGAAGGAGTTAGTAAGGGGGGAAGTAAAGTAGGATGGTAAAAAAGAGGGGGTAGGTAGGTAGGTAGACATATGAAATGAGGGTAAAAAGATCTGTAATGGAAATAGGAGAGAAGATAGTAGTAGTAGTAGTAGTAGTAGTATTGTTAGTAGTAGGGGTTTTTTTTTTCTTCTATACTCCTAAATCAAAATGTCTGTTCATTCTGAAGTGCAAAAGAATGTGCACGATCGATACAACCGGAAGAAGTCTTGAAAACTCGGACTACTATAATAAATAGCCTCTGTACCTCAACTCCTCCTCATTTTCCCCTATTTTCATCCATTCACTCCCTCTCCCTCTAACACACATACATACATATAATACAACTTATACTTCTAAAGAATGTCTTATAAAACCTTATATACCAAAGAGAGAGTGAGAGAGAGAAAAAAGGGTCTAAAACAAAATGAACTCCAAACATGATTTTGAAACGAACTTTGAAATCTTTAATCCACTCTTGTTTCCAACTTTTTACTTTCTAAAAGGTTTTTTTTTTCTTCTGTTTTTTAAGACACACCCTATCCATTCGCCCAACCTCAGACACACACTACAAAGTTATTTACACACACACACTGTGAACAAAATAAGAAAAGACAAGAAAAAATATAGGTTGAAATGAATGAAACCACATATACTGTATATAGAGAACAAATGTGACATTCAATTTAAGAGCCCCCCTCCTCATTCTTCACAAAAAATAAATTGGAAAAGAATGAAACGGATAAAATGCAACCTTCGGTTCTTCTATTGAATTTCTTGTTAAATAGGCAATTTTAAAATCGGTTGGACACAAAAGAAAAGATTGAAGCAAAACGTTAATATCAATGACAGACTCTTGACATTTGTTTAACTCTTGATTTATCGAAGAATTTTGAGACCAAAAAATCAATGAAATTTAAATTCAATTTTCAAACACAAACGAAAAAACCTATTTTATTTTTATTTTATACATTATTAAAAACAAAATGAAATTTGAATGAAATGGTATTTATTTTCGTTTTAAGACAACACTTAAGTGGAACCAATTGGTACAAAGATAAAATATTTAAATGATTTTTTTTTTAAAAAAATGACAAATTAAATTGAATTTAGGTTTTGAGTAAAGTTTAGTAAATAACTTTTAGTGATGTCTACCATCGAAAGCTCCTATAAATAGGCAATCACACAAGTCACAACGCCATTACTGTTGTTTTATTACAAAGACCCCCCCAATATTGACTTTGCGAAGTTAGTTCTAAACCACTTTAAAATATATTAAATTGGTTCAGTTCGAGGCAGATTGACCATCCTGAAAACTAACCATTAAATAAACCCTCATTCAAAAACTAAAGTGTATAAAAAAACTACCTCCTATAGCTTTATAAAATATAGATGTATTTATGTATTAAAGTTAGAGTTTTGGCCCAAAATTCAAGAAGAAACCATAAGGGTTACAACATAGAAAAAAAAAGCTCTGTTTTTTTTGAGTACCCTTCAAAAGAGGTTTCCATGTTGGACTAATACTTAGAGGTTTCAAGTTGAAGTTCAAGTGGTAAGTTATCTTCTTGACTTGAGACTAGAAATACAAAGAGCGAGCACATCAAATATATTTTCAAATTTACAAAAAAAGGTCATCCATAGACAACTGATGAGCACAAAACATCCAAAAAATCTCAGACAAAAAAAAAATGGAAACAGAAAATAACATCCTAAAAAGAACGAAATACAGACTAATAAGAATGACAATAAAACTCAGAAACACAACAGTTAACTATCCCCATTATTATTTTTTTTTAGAAAAAAAATGAGGATAAAAAAATATCGATTACCTTTGACTATACAATTATATTTTTAATGATGAATTCAATTTCTAAAAAAAATGTAATACAGGGCATCTCATAAATCCAGTATCATAGAAAAAAATTCATATTTTTTTATTTCTACAAAATCATTACACAATTTGCATATATTGAGCGTATTATGTGAATAAAGCACCGATCACACTGGCTATTTTTTCTCGCAAGATTCCGCGTGTAAGAAATAAGTCAAAAATTGCTGTGAATCTTGCATAGTTCCTTAAAAAACCCATTGATAACTGCAATAATTTCAAGGACACACTGCAGTAAATCTTGTTTATAAATATTTCTAATGTGATCGCCGCTCGAAAACTTTTCTTTTGCCTGTTTTTTTTACAGGCAGTTGGGCGCAGCCAGAAACATTCCGTTAGCCCCGTCCTTTTTATGAGCATCAGATCAATAACAAACCCATAACAAACAGAATCAAACACGAAACAAACTCCAATAACCAACCAGGAACGAACGTTTCTGGTTGCGTCCAACTGCATCTTTTTTTAGCATTTTTCCTATTATGCCGGACTTACAGGACACTGTGTATAAATATAATGGTTTTGAGATTACAGCAACAGGCTCGCCAATAATATTATAAACAAAAGATGAAAAACAACGACAAAAAGAGCCTTAAATTAGGACTAAAAAGCACGGGTGTACAACAGTTAATACTAATTATTAATAATTAATTTATTGGCTTGTTGAGAAAAATAAACATATTTTAAGGCACTAACCCTCTTAATCAAAATAAAGTTAAGCTTAAATCGTTTCATTTTGGCTTAAGGAACATTTTAAGAATACAGCCGTCTGTCGTATGAAAAGTTCATGAGTTTAGCACTAGCTTTGACTTAGCAATCATTAAGAATACAACCCTAAACTTACTATTTACTAAACCACTATGTGTCTAATAAAAGAGATAATAATTAAAGAAACGTAATTATTGATTTTGCTTTATGCGAGAATTCTTCAATTTTATATTTATCAGAGTTTTGATATTAGGCACTCCTATACCTAACCTAATACAATATAAATACCGGAAACGATCAAGGCGTAACAACAAAACTCGTTATTATTGTTTATATACAGTATGTTACTGTCAATCTGCGGAATCAGTCAATCTTCAAATTGCCTAGGCAATCTGCAAAACCACCAAACTGCTAGTCAATCTGCAAAATTCAATATATTTTAGGAGTTGAATTTTGCAGATTCACTAGCAGGTTGGTTGTTTTGCAGATTACTTAGGCAATAATAACATCTACAATAACGTATACATTTTTTTTATAGAAATCCCTCAAATGAATAAAATATAACTTAAAAAATAAAACACAAGAGCTACTTTTGTTTAAGCTAAGAGCGAGAGAAAGAGAGAGAGAGAAAGAGACAGAGAGAGGGAGAGAAACAGAGAGAGAGAGAGAGAGAGAGAGAGAGAGAGAGAGAGAGAGAGAGATAGAGACAGAGAGAGAGAGAGAAAATTGTAGCAAAACAGAAATTTCACGAATATGTTTTCTAATAATATAGTAAACAAAACAAAAAAAAATGCTCATCTTTCTCAAATATGAAGAGACTTATTTTTATCTTCGTGTTTAATGTAAAAAATTCTATTCACGATATCGTAAGCAAGATATTGGTGTTTGCAGGAGGACACTGCCTGCAACTACAGAGAACAACAAAAGCAACAAACTCCAACAAATTCTCATCACTGAAAACTTGTAGCTTACATATGTGCCATGTATAAAATTGCATTATTTTTTTCTTGCATACAAGGCCTTACTATATTTTCATTGAATTTTCACGATGAAGAAAAAAAAAGAGAAGAAAAGTCGTGCACTGATACAACAAACAAACAAACAAGCAAAAAAAAAGTATAGAGAGACTACAACTGTATCTACCTTATAATATAAAGACAACATGGTGAATTGTTACTATGTATTACTATACTACTTACATTCTGGTTTTTTTTAAGAAAAGAAAAGAAAAGACTGCAAAAATTTCAATGTGACAATGTCGTTGTCGAAAAATACTTTGTTCATTAGTTACGGCTCTATGAATAAAGGTATGACGAGGATAAAAAGACAAAAATACACACACACACAACTGTATATATATATATATATATATATATATATATATATATATATATATATATATATATATATATATATATATATATATATATATATATATATATACACATACAAATCCAGAAAACTCATCTTATGAAAGACATCTTCAGAAAAAGTCTCTACTTTTTCATATATGTATATAGGCCTACTACTGATTTCCATATTTCCATATTCATGGTTTGTCTCTCTCTCTCTCTCTTCATCTTCACTTTATATATGTGTGTGTTGTGCTAAAACATGCCTCATTTTTAAAACTCTCATTCTCCCCATCTCTCTCTCTTTGTTATTCTCTATTGCTCTTTCTCTCTCTCTCTCTCTTTCCCTCCCCTGTAAATATATTCTCCTTGATTTTTCTTTATTCCAATTGGGTCGTGTTGAAGAAGTTGAGCATGAGAGCACAACGGCGCATTGAAGCGCAAAAAATATTTCCTAAATATTTTTTTCATATATATATATATATATATATATATATATATATGAGAGAATGAATGTCTCTCAAGACTATCTCTCACTCTTTTTTTATTTTTCGCATCCGAGGTACCTGGCTTCTTTAATTGGAGCTTGTCGTTGTCATAACAACGAAATTGTCAGAACATTCTCTCTTGTCTCTCGAGTCTCCCTCCCTCTCTATCTCTCTTTCCCTCTTTTTTTCATTTTCAATGTGTTTTGTTGTCGTTCAGCATCCCAATGTAGTCTTAACGAACTCATGGGTTCAGACATTAACCGCCACTTTTCACTTACAAGTATTAAGAACACACACAACTGAAGACGACCAACCAGAGTAATCAATTCATACTTATACGTAATATAAAGACAGCCAAATTAGCATAATTGTGAAAACCTATATTATGAATACAGAAAAAAACCTACCATATCTTATTTTTTTTTACAAAAAAAATATTTCAAGATGTAGGTCTATTTTATCTTGTTTCTCATATATACAGAGTGAGATACTAACTTTTACCACCTGTAACACTTGTGTCCATTATCTTATGAATGTTTATTTTTTTAATAATAGACAAATTTAAGGTGACCTATCATAAATATCTGTAATAATACTATAAAAATACTCTTACTATAAAAACCTGTTTCTTCCTTTTGTATGCTTTTTTCAAAGTACTTTTTGAAGTTTTATCAGTATTATTTTTCAATAGCATCAATAATAAAGACATTTCAAAGTGGTAAGAGTCGGTACTTCACCTTGTATATACAGTATATACACAACAATAGATGATGTTTGAAAACGTTTCTCTATTTAGAAAAAAATCGAGATATTACTCGAAAAGTAGATGTAAATGTTTGGTAATGCTAGTTAATAAAGCGTTGCGAGCAACTTCAATCAACTTCAAGAACAAAACAAAGAATTTACTGTCTTTCTTAACAAAACCAATCTGTTTTTAAATTTGTTCTAATTTCAGCTTATGTTGTACTTAAGAATGTCTTTATAATACACTATAGATAAGATATGATCATATTGACCATCAAAAGAAAATATTTTTCAAGCGAAACCAATGTGCGCCTATCAGACGTAATAGGCCTAACTGTACCAAGTGATTTCCTAGAAACTGAGGTCTTTTTTTTTTTTTGAAGATACCCAAATCCCTTTTAGTTTCATTTCTCAACAGTTCCCATGTGGCATACGAACACACACACACACACACAAGTCTATTTGCAGATTTGTTTTGAGCCTTTTGACTGTTACCTCCATGAGATTATGTTCTTTCTATACATATGAACTCAGCAGGAAGAAGGAGAGAGAGAGAAACCTCCAAAGAATTTCTCAGAAACTATAAAGAAACGATCACACTGGCTACATTTATAGCAAAAATTTCTCACAATATATATCCCTAGAATAAACTGTAATAATATTGTTGCATGCCTTTATGAGGATTTCTTTGCAAGACACAATTGCGTAAGATTCATAGCAACGGTTATCTCAATTTTTTGGCAGTGAACCTTACTGTAAATATATAACTTCAGTGTAATCACCGTTTAACACTAAAGCAACAAACACACATATTGGTTATATTTAATGGCAAAATACACACTGCGAAAAATGAGAAAATCATGTGTGTATGGCTAAGGACGTTTTCAGCACGTTTTCTGGTGTGCAAGAATCCTTTGCAGCAAGTAAGTTTCCACGCACTGGCAATTTTATTTTATTGTATAAAATATAGCAGTTAATTTTATTGTAAATATAAGCAGTTAAGAATGCAAGTAGATCATTTATTTTGTCATTGTAGCATTAGATGGCGCCACTAGCCCTCCTCCCATAGAAATGTACTGACACTCTTCGACTCTGATCCAATTCTTCTTTTTTTCACGTGGCAAACTTTTAATTGCGTCATCGCTATTTCTACACGTGCTCTCTCTTATATTATGTTTTCGGTTAAGTTTGTCACGTGCAGATAATTAAGGTTGTTTTGGATGCTTTTAGAGCTAAAAGGCTGCATTCTATTTCAACTAATTGCATGCGAGTGTAGTTTGCCACCTATGGTGGTTGCAGGCGCTATCTACCCTGCATTTACACACGTATTTTTCTATGAAGTATTCTTTAAGGTTCACTTTATACAGGTTAGGTATAAGGCGACTATGTTCGTTTGTCATGTGTACATTGCAGTTATAGACGAAAGTAAAAGTATTTTAGAAACTAGAAGAGGTTTAATCAATCCCTTAACAAGATTTTTAACCTTTCAGGTTTGTTATGTAATTTTATATATATATTAAGCCAGGTCTGTGTATGTGTGTGTGTGTTTAACGCTGTACAAACCTAGAAGTACGTCGGAATTTATATAAATGAATAAATGAACCGCTTTTTTTCTCAAGGTCAACTACATGTTGCACACTCCCAATCCAAGAACCCCATGATATTAAATTAGAGGGGAAAAGGTTGGAAAATGTAGAGGGAGAGAGAGAGAAACGTGGAGGGAAAAAAAAGGGGGAGGGGGAAACTGAAATTGAAATGAAAGGAGTAAAAAAGGAACAAACGACGCGCATGCGCACACCAGAGGAAATGAAAAACTCATTTTCTCTTTCAAATATAAAAAGGGGATGGGGATAATAGTAGCAAAATTAAATTACAGTTTATCACAGGCAATTGTACCCAGCATTAGAATTTCTTTTGTTCAGCCCTTTTATGAACGTCAACAATTTCTAATTGGGTTTGTTACTTGGTCTGACGTCATAAAAGGGCGGAGGAAAAGAAATTCTAATGCTGGGCACAATTGCCTGTGAATTTCGCTCCCGTCATTTATGACGGGTTACCCCACTTTTCTTATCAATTTATTACAGAAAATAAAAAGAACCTTGGTAGCTAGTGAGATTGCCCCTTTAGAGTTTAGGCTTTAGCTTGAATTTTGCGCCATAGACCTATATATATATATACAGTATATGATTACTACCTAGATACCTATATACTATGGAAGTACAATAATACTAGTATCCATTATTAACCCCTGGTGAGATGAACAATATTTTGACTTTCTTTATTTAGCAAGGTGTCTAGCCTACATAATTATATTTGAGCACTGTGAATGCCAATGAAAAACAATTCCGGTACTATTTCCGTTCTTCCAGATAAAAACCCAACGTACACAAAGTGTAGTTTTAACTCTGACTGAGCTCATGTATAAAACTGATATAGCTCACATAGACACGTCATCATTATCATCCACTTATTTCACTGACACACACAATAGTAGCTTTGACACAAATCTAATTCGTGCCGATGAAATACGCCATCATTGCATAGAAGAAGCCTTGGCTGATGCATTTAACGCTTATATAGCAGCACACATCAATAGGTTTTGGTTCCCAGATAACATACACACACATTTCAACAATATAATGGGGCCTCCGTATACTGACAAAACAAAAGTGAACTTGTGACAAGCACTCATTTAATTTGGTTTCGAGCTGATGCCCTGAAAGCCGATGCCCTTCAAGAAAGAGAGCCCGAAGCTATCAGAATCCTAATTAATAAACTACCAATATTTGTAACAAAATTATCAATTTTTGTCGTATTTAATTTCAAGAATTCTCGTATAAAATAAAATCATTTCCATTTTTTTTGTTTAGTTTCCACGTTTTTATTTGGCTCATTACTCAAATATGGTTGGCCATCATGTTCCTAACTTCCAAGCCACTTACTATGCTATAGTTGTCACCTCTCACTCTCTATACTGAAAGAATTGATTATATCTAGATTAAATGAGGATATTAGAAAAGAGAAGAGTGAGTTTGTATGAGAGAGAGAGAGAGAGAGAGTGAAAGAAAGAAAAGTAGAAATGATTATGATAAGGATCAAATGATGATGAAGTTCGGTCATTTAGAAGTGGTGCGAAAATTAATTCTTTACCGCGAGGCCAATGAATCCCTTACAAACTCCTTTTTGGCCGTTGATTTCGGCTAATGTTCCATAAGGCATTTATTATATTGACTGGCGGTGATCAATTTGTAAATTACCCGTTGAGATTATTGGAAGACAAAGTGTGAAAGCAAACGAACACCCCCATTCTCCCTCTCACCTCTAAAACCACCTCACTTTCTTGATCTTTTACACAAGAAAAAGAAGGCTATTTGCCAATTTATGATCACAACCTAGTATAATATTATATACATGTACATGAGAACATTACAGTGAGAGAAGAGAAAACATTAATGAGAGCCAACACAACACACCATCCCCATATTATAACAAGCCCATAAGATATACAGAGAGAGAGAGAGAGAGAGAGAGGCACTTTTCTAATATAATTATCCATGTCGTCAAAAATGAGTTTTCTGCACTACATCTATGCTAAAAGTGATTGCCCTCTTCTCCCACTCGTTCTCTCTTCCACACAAACAACACGCACTTAATAAAAATTCAAGAGTGTAGTCTACTTATTTCATTGTCTTATCAACATTGTTTTCGAAATAATTCTTTAGTTATGTTTCTAGAATAATATTAAGACACATTTATAATAATGATATTTATAAAAAAAAAAAAACGTTGCGATCAAAAATGAAAAATGAGTTAAAAATTCTATGTAATTTTTAGATGATATGCAAAATTACCAATTCATAAAATTCGCGATTAAGCTGGGTTAAAAGTTTAAACGCTTTTTGAAAAGGTTTTAAAAACTAGAAGGGTAGTTCATATTGATATTCTTTAAAATAAGCTTTTTATGTGATTTTGTAAAACATTTAACTTTAAGAAGACGCTTTATTTTATAATTTTTGTTTTTAGAAAGTTTATTTTGAAAGATATCAAACTTACTTAACTGACAATCACACTGTCTTATTTTTCTCGAAAGAGATTAAGTGCAAGAAATACGTTAAATATTGCTGTAAATCGTTTTTTTTTTGCAAGCTAGTGTTAAAAAAAACCACTGCCAAGTCTTACAAGAGGATTATCACACCGATAATTGCAATTAATTCAAGAACACATTGCATTTCAAATATTGCTAAATGTGATCGCCACTTAACTCCTCAAACCTAGTACACACCTGATAATTTAAATGCATTTAAATAATAAATGTGTTCTACAGAGCCCTCTGAAGGGCAAACAAACAATATGTCGAATTCAATTTATTTAGTTAAGAATCTGAAAATATTTAGTTAATACTTAAATATAATCAGATAAACTATTGACAAAATATTGATTTAGTAATTTCAATTTAAAATATTAATAATCAAGTCATTTTTTATTTGGTTCATGTCCTTAACTGGATTCCGTATAATTCACCTAAACACATTTAATTTGAACTCATTTAACTCATGTGTGTACAAGGTATTAAGTGTTGCTCCTGAAATAACCAGAAGAGTTTCAATGAAATCAGTAATTCAAACTATAGAATTACTTCTCAATGTGCAAAAAAACCAATGTACAGAAAATTATATACCTTCAATATAAATGATTTTTTTTGCACCATATGGCAATTATAATATTCTAATTATGATAATTATACAAAACTTTCAAAGTTCAGGCTCATTGTAAGGGTCTATATCTCAATGTTATTTATGTGTCTTTTCAATCAAAATAAGGTTTGAGATTCCTGTTGTGCTCATTAGCAACAATAAATAAAGAATATTCAAACTTTTTTTAAAAAAAAACTGTATTTCGTCCCAATTTACCCATTAAAACACATGGTATTTTCAATCGATGATAATAATAAAAGTGTGTCAAACAAAAATGAAGCCAAAATATCATATTATTATTATCATTTCTGACAGGTGCAGATGGCGTCACACAATAGTGGTTTAGAAAAAAAAAAAGAAAAAGAAAAATGTTACACACATTGTTACTTGAAGAAAAATAGTAAAACAGGACAAAGAGAAAGAAACACAACAGAAATTGTTTGTACTCTTTTACAGAGACAGACCCCAAGAGTTCCCTCTACATTTGAACATATTTATATATATTTCTTTATATACATAGTTTTTTTTTTTAAAAAAAGTCACAGAGACTAATGCCAAATAATGGTATTTCAGACTCAAGACATGTATTTTCACTTTCATCTGGAAACCATCCGAACCAACAACAACAAAAAAAATATACCAGACAAGTGAAAAAGGCATTTTATATATTTTTTTCTTCTTTGCACTCATCCAAAAAAAACCTAACAACATTTTCTAGATATATTTATATATATATATATATATATATATATATATATATATATATATACATAAATACATATATACATATAAAAAACTTTAAACATATCCATCTCATTATATTAATTTAACCCTTTTTCTCCACCCACTTTACCAAATAACCAAAAAAAAAACATCTTTAAATTCTTTTTTTTTTTTTTTTGCATAAAAGCATCTTTAAAAAAACTTTTTTTTTACCCAAGATGCAAATAATAATTCCATCTTCATGAGTAGAATAAATAAACTAACAAAATGAACGAAAATATAGAGATAGAAAGAAAAAAATAACCGTTTATATGTACACATAACAAAAATATTTGCATCCCAAGTAAATAATAACCCCTTTTTTCTTCACTGTATCTATTTTCACCATATGAAAATCATAACCGTAATCTGTTAATTAAGTTTTAACTTTAGTATTTTCAAAACTTCTTTACGTAGAAATTTAAGAAGAAGACGAGAGATAGAAAAACACATATTGAATAGAGGACTAGGTGGGTGGATGGATGGATGGATGGATGGAAGAGGCAATAATATTAAAACTTAAAGCATGGATTCACTTTTTCATTACCAAAAAAAAAAAAAGTTGCCAAGAAAATCATTTTTTCTCTTCTATTTTAAGACCACATGAAGAGTTTTTATATATATTACTATTATACTATATATGTGTGTGTGTGCTTATTTAAAAGACAAGAAAAATGAAAGCCATTACAGTTATTATTACCAGCATTATTATTATTATTATTGAAGATCTATCTACATAAGCAATACGATGGAAAAGACAGAAAAGATAGAGAGAGAGAGAGAGAGAGGAAAAAAGTTAACAGTTTTTATGCAATTCACGTCGTAAGATAGAAACCCATAAAAAATAAAGTATATACATGGGTGTAAATAAATAGGCAAATAGTAGCTAAATACTAAAGGAAGAAAATCAGGAGTGAAATAAAAATATGTATAATACAGGAAGTCCCAAAAAATGTAGACACACTTTGGTTGTTAATAACTACCACGTTGATTTTCTTAAATTTAATCTATTTAAAATTTATTTATAATTTATTATAATTTATTTACAATTTATTTACATTTTATTTACAATTTATTTACAATTTATAATAATTTATTTACAATTTATAATTTATTTATAATTTGTAATTTATGCATTTATTTGTAATTTATTTATAATTTATTTACTTGTAATTCATTTATAATTTATTTATTTATTTCTAATTTTTATAATTACAGGGTAAATATTACAATAAAGATTAGATATATCGGCATTTACATGTTTTTTTTTTAATTTGAATTTGAAAAATTACTCTGCAAGCAGCCATAAAGGCCTATGGCAGAGGGACAAGAGTCCAAGTGCAGCATAGAAAATGCATTGTCAAAACCAGAAAATATAAAACCCTATTGATATAAACCCAACAACAATTTCAATATTTTTTAATGCTGCAAATATGCATTGTCAAAACAAAAATTAAAAACAAAAATGTTTAAACATAAAACATGTAAATGCCGATATATCTAATCTTTATTGTAAATTTGTAACGTTTATTCTTAAATATAAAATTAAATTTAATAAAAAAAATAAACATGGCAGTTATTAATAATTAACAAAGTGTTTATATATTTTTGTGACACTCTGTATTTCTGTATTTATATAGGAATATATGTAGGAATAGACGATAAAATGGGGGGCGGGGGAAACATGGGGGTGACTCTTAGGTAGACAACATGTAATTTTTCTTTTAAAAACGAGAAGGAGAAAAAAAATCAACTTGAGACATCTTTTCTATGATGAAAAAAAAAAATTATACGCAGCCTATACCTATATATAGTAAGAAGGCGTGAGGGTGGTAAATTTAAGGGAGGAATAATATATTTATGCAAATATATCCATATATGCCCCCTATCAAATATCGTATATCATCATTAATGTTGCAATGCTTCGCTCAGGAAACAATAATTCAAAATGCAGACATATCTTAGAGCTACGCATATTTCACAAAACGAAAAAAGTTTTCAAAGACATTTTTTTCTTCTTCTTCTTCTTCTTCTTCTCCTTAACTGTGTGTATTTGTTTGTTTATATTTGCCAAAGTGGAAAATTAGTCATTTAATAGAATTACTAGTCACAGTGTATCAGTGTACAAACATACCAATTCGGTAGAAAATTCTATTTATTAACATTTTAAAGACAGTTTTTTAAGTGCAGTCATTTTGTACGAATATACAAATGCAAGAGAAATAATTAAATAAAAAGTCTGGTTATTCTGTATTTTAGAAGCAAAATTAAGAAAATAGAAAATATTTAAGAGCCTAGATATAGCATTTATTTCAAAATTTCTCCGAATGTAGGCGCTGCGATCGTTGTTGATTGAAAAACGGTTTTTTAACGTTTTTTTCTCCCGGTTCGAAGTCACATAATAATTAATAGAAAAATAATTTCGCGTGCTAATCTTATAAAAAGAAAACATGGTGAAGCCAATAGATTAATGCACGTGCTAATTTTTGTGTGATTGTTCTAAGTCGTTTTTATTAGGAGTTCTTCAAATGTTTGTGGGACGTTTTTTTGCTCCTATGGGACTTAACATGGAGTTAAGAAACGTAAGATTTTAAATGTTATTTAAAAATAGAAAGCCCTTTTAAAATTTAGAAAAAGGAATAATCCTGAAGGCAATAAACACGTGTAAGTACGTGCTAATTTTTCTGATTGCTCTAAGTCATTTTTAATGAGAGTTCTCATAACTTTTGTTGGACGGTGTTTTAGTCCTATGGGACTTAACATGGAGTTCAAAAACGTACGATTTTAAACGTTATTAAAAAATAGAATGACCTTTTCAAAATTTATAAAAAGGAAACATCGTGAAGCCAATACATGAATGTATGTGCTAATTATTTTGTTATTGTTCTAAATCGTTTTTAACGAGAGTTTTTCAAATGTTTGTGGGACGGTTTTGGTGCCAATGGGATTTAACATGGGGTTAAAAAAACGAACGACTTTGAACCTTGTTTAAAAATAGAAGGACCTTTTCAAAAATTATATAAATCGAGCACGTGAAGAACAATACTTTTTATTGCATTTTGCACTTTACTGTATTTTAATTGAGCGATTGTGAAGCGATTTCTTGCAGTTTTAGTAACACCATATAAGAACACTCATTTGTCTCGCTGTCGTCTGCTCAAGACAGCAAGATGAACGTGGATCTAGGCTCTTAAGAAACTAGAATGGTAAATGTATCACTTAAAGACATTTTAATGTTGACACATCTTTAAAAATAAACTTTTTTAAATTAAAATTCTAAATTCTAAATTTCTCATTTTCACTTCACATTGAACGAAAATGCGACATAAAAACTTAACTAATGCGGTGATTTTCAAACTGCCATAAAAATCTTCTTTTAAAAAAAATATATCACCATAAAAATAGTATTAAATAAAAATCAGCTAATCTAATTTCTAAAACACTTAATGGTAAAGCACGTCCAATTTTTAAGGACGTTTTACACTTACAAATCACTTACAGGCAACGGTGGTGATTGCATAAAATAACCAACGCAATTCACATTCTACTACATAACTGTATTAAGCAACATTATCTAAATTGACTTGTTGTTTTAGGTAAAATACGCATTCATTAAAGTAATGTGAATTGTGCACATTTGCTACTTATATAGTATACTTGCACATTGTCTAGTAATTGTGCAGAATAACTGACTCTTACTTTAACAGTAACATATGTTTGTGTTTACGAGAACAAACAAAAGAACAAAATTTCAACATTGATATTAAATTTAAGAAAATTACTTTTAAAAAATCTACTATCATAGACTTAAGAATATAGATGGGGCCTTCGCCCTCAAAAGTCATTTTTTTTTCATTTTTTAAGATTTCATTTGAACAACAAAAGATACACCACACCATACCACACATACTGATAAACTGCAATTTGAAAATTAAAAAAAACATCTCGAATAAAAAATAATTTACTTCTACAGGTTAAAAAAACATCTGCTACATTGTCTAATATATACACATAATAATAACGTAACAAACAACATAAATGTTACTTGCTACATTTTGAATCCTCATCTGGAAGTTGGTAAACTCCAAGATTGCAGTGTTTTTTTTGTATGTGTGTGTGTGTTTACAATTACTTTGCTTAGAAGGTTATTTTAACAGAAATAAACGTGATTTAGTCAGCTTAACATCATAAACAAAAGTACATATCATAAACAATTAACAGTAAAGTAAGTATAAAAGTGAGAATTCTTTTTCCATTTCCTTAAGTTTTTTTTTTTCTCTTTTTTCTTCTTCTTCTTCAAAAAAAGTCTGAACAAGAATTGAAAGAAAATGACTGACTAAATAAACATCCCAACTGCCTACTACAATCGTTAAATAAACTTTTAAAGTTTCTAAAGAAATAAGACAAATAAATACCACAGTAACTACCATGGGATCTTGATTTCACCTTGGAAATTATCAACAATTCATGTGTGTTGTAAGATTATCAAAAGTGAATTGCAGTTAAATTGTCAAAATTGTTAAATTCAACTTTATTGATGCTAAAAGGTGTAAACAGGCAAGCGACTTAACCTGAGGTTAAATTATATTGAATTACTTCCTGTTGGATTACCTACATTTGTATTCAAAATACAAGAAACTAATTCTGTTGTGGCAAATGAGCAGTTAAGTTAATTACATTAGTTTTAGATGGCGCCACTAGCCCTCCCATTGAAATGTACTGACACTTCTTCAACTCCTGACTCATCTTTTTTTTTTTTTTTTTTTGACGTGGCAAACTTTTAAGTTAGCTATTTCTACACGTGCTCTCTTCACTTATATTATGTTCTGGGTAAGTTTGTCTACGTGCTGATAATAGGGTTGTTTTGGAAGCTTTTAGAGCTAAAAGACTGCATTCTATTTCAAGTAATTGGCGAGTGGAGTTTGCCACTATTGGAGGTTGTAGGCGCCATCTACCTTGCAACCACACAAGTATTTTTCTATGGAGTCCTCCTCTTAAGTTTGAAATATGTCTTCATTATGTGTTCATCAACACAAAACTTAGCTAATTTTTTTTTTCAATATAAAAAAAACCAATGCAGAAAATCAAGACACAAATATTCACTATCTATATATACTCGTATACAAAAAAATACTTACTGCAACTTGACAAATGAACTGTACTGTTTACATGTGATTATAACAAAGTAACAAAAGGATCTAAAATGGAGTGCAAAAAGATGGGGCAACAAAAAAAAAAGTCGGGGGGAAAAAAAGAAGTAGGTGGCGAAAATCGAAAGAACAACCCGGGATCTAAAAAGCACTTTGCTTGATGAAGATAAAGTAAACCGTACTGATGTATTACTTTGCTTTTCAGGCAGAAAAAAAAGAAGAAAATCGAAGACAAAAAGAAAGGAAAGAAAGAAGAAAAAACAATAGATGACTGAAAAGGATTGTTTCAAGTCCCCTTTTATAAATTGGTTGTTAATGAGAATGGTGAAGTCTTTTTCTCTAAAAGGGAGAAATTGTTAAAGAGATGGGGGAGGGAGTTGAAAAGAAGAGACTTTTCCAGATTGATTGGACACTATTTCTCTTGATGGACCAATTATGTTGGGACGAAAAACTTTAAAAATAAATTGGCATTTCAATACACAAAATCACAGACGGAATTACAATTCTAATTCTAGTTTCGTAAATGGCTTTTAAAATAGACATGATTTGAAACAAAAGACATGTGTGTCCGTACTTTTCTATTCTCTCTCCTTCTAAACTTTTTTTTTGTTTCAAATCAATTTGTCTGATAAGAAGGGATTATCAACCTTTGGCTCGTTTGCGAGCCATTGTATTTTAACTAATGTTGTAATGATTCGTTAGAAACGAATATATTTTGTCAGAATTTAGCCTCAAATACAATCACTGCATTCATAAACGACATGTTATGAGATTTCAGTCGTTTTCAAAACATCGACATAAATGAAAGTGTTTAAATGCATTAAAAAGGTTCCATTAAAGCCAAAAGCAATCAAAACTTTTAAAAAGTCCATAAATTCATCAAAGTTGAAATTTGCAAAAACGCAAAAAACTTCTAAATGCACTGAAAAGGTCTCAAGAAGGCTCAATAAAAATCAATAAAATTGCAAACTGTAAAAAACCCCAAAAAAAAAAATTCAAGTTTTTTCAGACGATGATCAATTCTGGCTTGTTAATTCTAGATTGTTAATTCTGGATTGTTTCTCAAAGTCGCCACGGTCGTTCAAACCATTTCTGCTTATTTTTGTTCGGTTTTTTTAAAATTGTGTGTGGGCATAGCCTATTTTGTATTGTTTTTAACTAATTTGCTCATGTTCCCATCATTCCATGCATTACAATTTGAAAAGTTCCAAGGCTTGTCATTATGGCAAGTCACACACTGCACACCGTCACAAACCTATCTTCATTACAATCTAAAAAATTGAAATTGGATTTCTTGGCCGATCATATAGCTTGAGCCAAGGTTGAATAGAAATAAAAGTTGGTTTGGATTTACACAAAAATCCACCCCAACCAAAATCAATTTTTGCACTAAATAGTCAAAATTGATCGTATGTACCCAGTTATAAACGTTTAAATTAAAAAAAAACGCTTAAAACTAGACAAATTATATTAAAACTGAATAAATTATCTAACGTTAAAAACAAAGTACTCCTTGCTGTGTTACATATATAATGAATGGACACAATATTAAACATCATTAAACGTTAATTAACTAAGCGCGCTTTTAAATATTAAAATCAAAAAACCCTCAAAAAGGAAAAAGACAAACATAAGCGGAAATTGTCTTACCCAAGTAGTATAGTCACTTAAAAACAAGAGACAATCGAATAAAAAAAACAAAAAAAAACCGTACCTAAAAAAAAAAAAGAAAAGAAAAAAGAAAATTAATTAAAAATAATAAAATTCTTCTTTGAAGAAAAATGTGTCTGAGAAGAAGAAAAAAAAAGTTATTACAGAATGTAATGGTGTAGTCACCTCATTAAAATTCTAATTTTTACATCATTCATGGAAAGAGAGGGAGAAAGGAGGAAAAACATCCCACTGAAATGTGTAACAACAAAATGTGATCATCTTTTTCATCTTTATGCCACGCCATTTAAAATAATACATATGTTATATATATTATGTGTATATATAACAGTCTAAAATAAAGATGTAACTTTATCTGTGTCTGTCATCTCTATTGTTCTTTCTCTTTTTTTATATTGTCTGTAAATGTACTAAATAGTTGTATATCGTTTTCTATGTCAAATAACACTTCATCTGAATAGGATATATTGTATAATGTAAGTGTGAAAAACAGAAGGACTCTTTTGAGTTATATATGAATGCCTTTTGTAAATGTGAAGATATCGTTTTAATGTCTAAAACAGGGACGACATCAATTCATAAAGAATGTACTCCCTTTTTTTTCCAATTTCTAAACAGATTGTATGTTTGTCTATGGACCAATCATATTTATCTGATAATGTTTAATCACCAACTCATGTATTATGTGATATGAATTTTGGTTTTAAGATGCAATCGTTGATGAACCTAACTTGTAAGATTTAATTATCCACATTTGAACAGATTGGAAAGTGTTTCTTAGTCTTGTTTCTACGTTATGCAAGGTGGAACACACAAGTGAAAGTTTTTAATAATCAACTTGCTTTAACAATTATGTTATTAAATTTCTGCAGTTAATTTTACTTTTTTTTATTAGTCAAGACTCTTACGAATTACACTTCGAACTTTTTCTGTAAATGTGGCCCATTTCTTTAAATTGCAATTTTCTTAAAATGATTAAGTTCAACCATGTTGGAATAATAAAATATTTTGTTGTACACTATTTCATTTTCATGGTAATATGTTTATGTATTAACCCTACAAAAACCTAATGTGAACTCTATAATTAACAATAAAATATTATAAAAAGTAAAATATTTTCATGGCTTGAAATATAAACAAACAAAGGTTCTTGATTATAAAGCCAAATAAAAGATTGAGTATCCAAAAATGGAATACACCAATGAAAATAAATCTTCAAATTTTGAAGTTAAAAAATGGCTCAAAATTTGAGGAAATAATTTTTAAAAAAAAGAAGACTACATAAGATAGACATACACACAAAGGGTTGCCTTTCTCCTATAGGTGGTTTGTGTGTTTGTCTACCTTGTGTAGTTTTTTTTTTTAAAAACTGTTTGCTCAAGTTTTGAGCCATTTTTAACTTAAAAATTTGAAGGTTTATTTTCATTGGTGTATTCCATTTTTGGATATTCAGTCTTTTATTTGGCTTTATAATCAAGAACTTTTGTTTGTTTATAATTAACAACTTATGCCACGAAATAAAGACCTGCAAAAGTCCATGTACTGGATTGAACCTGGGCCTGACAATTTTATGAAATTTTATTGGGCCTGATGGGCTTTGTGGGTCTTTAAAAAAATCCAACCAACGGGCTTTGTGGGTCACACGGGACTGGACCAATTGTATAATAAAAAAAACATGGGTTTCGTGGGCCTCATGAAGGCCTCACTAATTGGGCTTACAAAAGGTAGGGGTCTCTCTACCACGAAGTATAAAAAATTGGCAATTTGTGGTTCTGTGAAAAAGCTCTATTGTTCGTTTAGAATAAAAAGCTATGTTAAGAATACTAAATCTCGTTGCTTTTTTTTTTTGTTTCACTTTGAAATTCTTGCATTGTGAAAAAAATAAATACTTTCTATACTCCATTAGTTGAATTTTTCTCGACAAACTAATCTCTCAACACAAGTTTCACAAACGAACCTAAAAAAAAATATTAAAAGTAAATGATCCATTAACTAGCATCAGAGTCAAAATAAGCCTTGAGTTAAAATAAAGAAGTGTTTAGAATGAAACTTTATGAAGTAATTTTTTTTTAAATACTTAGAATCATTCATTTACTCTTAAATTTCTAAAGCTCATGAGAATCTTATGATGAGTAAACATCAACTCTTAAAAGATATTAAAGTATAATATGAAAGAACTTTTTCCTATTATACATAAGCAGTAATAAATGGTAATTGGTAAAAATATCGTTTTATTTGGTCGTCAGTCTTATGTTTTTTTTTTCTTCTTTATTCTCTTTATATTAATTGAAAAAAAAGAGAGAAAGTACAATGGATTATTATTTAAAACCATCTATGTTCGTTAAGACAACAAAAAGTAATCAGTTTTTATCATAACCTCCGTAATCTTCAGTAAAGAATAAGAGTCTTGATAAGAAGTGAACCCAAAGACCATTAAAAAAATTCAATATCTTAAAAAGATTCATAAAATTTTGGAACAATGAGTTTCTTCTACATAAGTAATGTCGCTACTACATATATCATAATTAAAAATTTATTCTACAAAGTAGTACAAAGTCATAATTTTGGCTGATGATGATGATAATAATAATAAAAATAGTAATAATAAACTTTTTTTTATATATTTCGTCAGTTTTCTTCATTTGTCACGATGAAGGTCTTTGAAAATATATAATTTATATATATATATATATATATATATATATATATATATATATATATATATATATATATATATATATATATTTAATAATATATATAATATACTGTATATATATATAATAATATATATATATAATATATATAATATATAAAATATTATATTGAACATCGTTAGGAAGGATTTTATAAGATGAAGAAGAAGAAAATCTTTCAACAATAAACATCACGAATTATTATTATTAAACCCCCTTCACAATGATAAGACCTCAAATATCAAGGTTGGAAGTTCATTACTTTTACCTGGGAGGAGAAAACAAAGATTTTTTTACAAAAAGAGAATCCAGAGATTCTTAATGAGCAAAAGAAGAATCCAATTCGAGAACAAACTTCTTCTACCTTAAAAAAATCATAAAAAACAGTTTAATTTGTTAGACGACCCCTGGCAACGAGCATAAAAAGAGATTCGTGATGCGTTATTAAATTCATTCAAAAATACGGAAAGAAAATAAATTTTGAACTTTTTTTTCTTCTCTCTTTTCAATAAGGTTTGTTTATTATGTAAATATGCATTTGTAACCTATGACCTTCCCCCTCAAGCCTTGACTTTTTTTTTACAAAAAAAAAATAAAAATACAGCGAATATAGCATAAAACTATTTCTTTTAACACGAAATTTTTTTTTTGGTTTAAAGTAGTATTAAAATGTAAATATGCCCCTCGAAATGTGATCATTCTGTCTCTCAGGTGTGCAAAATGAAATAAAACTTGAATGTGTTTACGAAACTAGAATAGTAGCTTAATCACTGAAGGATATTTTAATGTTGATATCTTTCAAAATAACCTATTTGTGCTAGAGTTTCAGAACAGTTACCAGCTAGCTAATTTTGCGCCCGATGTTAAAATGACGCCACCTTAGTAGTTAGTACTATCATTAGTTATTTTGCACCTCTGAGCTTTGCACCTGAGGCTAACTCGCCACGCCTTAGTAACGGCTCTGGTCAGTTTGAAAAATGGCTCAACTTTAAATTTTTTATCTATAAAAAGTTTATTTTGAAAGATATCAACATGAAAATACCCTTAAATGATTGAACTACCCTTCTATAGTTTCTAAAACACTTTCTAGTTTCTCTTAATTTTACTTCTGAAAAACAGAATAATTTACAGTGTTCGAAAATAATCAGCTGTTTATTAACCTTTTTTATCACGAAAGAATATTTCGATTTCTTCCATTTCGTGTTAACCATTTCCAACTGCAATCTGCCATCAGAGAACAACATTGAAGTGAAACTGATGCAGATATTTTTTCATGCATGTAAATTTAAATATTGATTAAAGATAATCACATTCACTCATCAGGGTATTTTTTTTTAAAAAAAAATGTCTTTTTAGTCAAGTCAGTCACCTGTCAAATTATTTCTTCCCTCTCCATATTCATAAAAATAAGTACTTAAAACTTTTATACACTCATCTCTTTTCATAGACCCCAAAAAAGATCCCCTTCTTATATTGAGCCTATATTTTTTTTATATAGAACAAGGAGACAAGATAATAATCTACTTCAGTGTCACGTCATCATTAAATCCAATAAAATTAATTTGCCAACCCTGTATGAAGCCGACAGATAATTCACATCAATCCTGCCATTTTTTTGTTTCGTTCACTCTCTCACTCTCTCATATCACATGCATTCATTACTTAGATTAACTAATTGAAATGAACTTCCTTTCCTTTTTTTTTGTCTCTCTCTTTCTAAGCTTTTCAAACGATTAAAATCCATTATGATACATTGCTCAAAACAATCGACGGTTCTTTGATGTAAAGTAAATCAAAGTGAAATCTGTTTCACATTATTATATATTATAATGAACATGAAAGGCATTGAATCACAGCTAATCTGAATGAGAGCTACTGAAATAAGTGCTAAACTGAAAAAAGTGCTAATTAAAATACAAAATATTCAGAATCATTCCACTTACCTATGAAAATTTCAACTGAATAAAAATAAATGACAAGTTTACTATGGTCAAGTGAGCTAATGTAGTTGGACAATTATAACGTCACCATTAGGATAAAAACAATCGCATAAGAGAGCACAAACGTGGCTCCCGCCTATTCACTATAATGGTTTGCTTTATTATGTTAGGTTAATCGAAGTGAAAAAACCCCTATCGCCCTACTACGTTAACTAATTAATAAATTGCCACTTTTTATATGAATATTTACGCTGAAATGTGTGTTATTTTGAGGTAAAAACTATAGTTAAATCTAACCTACTGTACATTTACCTGAAGGAAAAGCTCTAAAATAGAAACTCACCAAAAAAAGAAATCTAACGAGAATTACTCTCACAAATTTTAAAACAAATTCAACTAGTTGAAAAGTTGGCATTATTCAACTTTATTTTAAACCATATTGGGGGCGACTATTTTTTTTTTTTTTGCTTTTTTCTAGTTTAAAACGCATTTTCACCCATAATTTAATCATTAGAAACCATCAAGTGGAAACATGGTATTAAGAGTCGGCATTTCATGATAATTATCTTCCATATTTCAAATCATGTTGCCCACAAATCAGGGTAGAGATTAATCGCGAAATAAAAATAAACAGAATTTACAGAAACAAATTTTAATAATGTATAATAATTAAAGTTTAAACGAACTTTAAATTTTATTTAAAACTTGAGAGTATACTGTTATTTTCATAGAGCTCTCTATATAGTAGAAAAATGCGAACAAAATACACAACTGTTTTCAACACGGTGTTTGTTATTATGTTACACTAGACACAATAATTAAGTTTAGCGCTTGATTGCAGTTTAGCTGTTGATTCAAAGTGAATAGTTTTAATTTAGTCTTGACTGTTTGTTTGCTATTCACTGTACCGTGCATCTACTGTAATAATAAATTGCATCTAAGGTGCAAAAAAATACTTTTCCTTGCTCGCAGCATGTGGACACAGTAGCCTGTTGTGTTCTCACAATAAAACATTTTAATACGAAACACTTCATCATCAAATTAAATACTAATACTTTACATACTCGTACGAAAGCATCATTTCAACGGTAATTAAAATGTATCAACTATTATGCAACACTTTGTAAGTTTGTAATGTACGTATAGCAACAACAGAAACGTCGATCTGGGCATGCACGTTTATGAAGATTGTCTAGTTTGCAAGCTTATTAAGAAACTTTTGAAGCGTCACGGACGTCAACGAGGCGATATATGGGCTACTATAACTATGGACCGATATAACTATCGGCTGTTACAGGGGCGCTGACATCGTTAACACTATTACCATTTGCGAAAAATTGTTTTTTAAAAATATTTCTAACGTATTAATTAAAATATAAACAGTATGTCATGAATAAAAAAAAAATTAACCTACCTTCATAAGTTCATAACTTGTTATAATTCCGATAAAAAGATCACAAGAGGCGAAAAAGGTCTAACCATGTACACGACTAGCAAACTTTGTCCGTTGGATTCGTTATCTTTTTTTTTCCCCCCCACGCGACCCAACGGAAAAATTGATGTAACGAATTTAGCAATGATCGTTTAGAAACACCCTGTAGTATTTAAGGAATTTTATCGATAGGACTCACCTCATGCTTGGGGGTGGCTGGGAGGTCATCGATAGACAATCCCTCCCTGCCCACCAAGATGAGAATAGGATAATAGGATATATCCTAGAAGAATCAACGATGCAGAACTCTTGGTCCGTGAGTATCCTATTTTTAGTCTTCAAGAAGGATGAAGAATATCCTTCTTGATTGTTATAATTTAATTACATCTTATAGATGTTTGTGTAATATTTTATGTGATTAATTGAAGGTCCTGGTTGTGTCCAAGAAACTTGGACACACCTGGTGCCTTTGTTATCAAGATCACATGTTCCATTGTATTATTCTGTATATAAACAGGACCGTGTGGATTGAGAGACAGACTGGCTAGAAATATCGAACTAGACACATCTCTGATACTCTCAATCCACAGCGAGTCGCTGTCTTTGTAATAAAGTATCATTTGAAACATAAATTCTATGTGTGGACTCTGTTATTTTTGGGAAGTGGGACTTGAAGTTACAGCCACCACTTAGCCAATGATTTGACCAACAAGGAAAGTCTCCAGCAGCCACGTGTAAGCAGATTCGACACTACTATTTTCTACCTCTGGACTCCTGAGGTACCGACCCTTGTGTCCCTGGTGTTCAAGTATACAACACAGGTGCCAATAGACCAAAAGACTTGAGCATCAACGTTCATTCCACACTTTCAAATGGCTACCAGAGATCTCTCTGTGGGCCATGAGAAAACGGGATCATTACATTGATCAGCCATAGATGGGTAGTTGTAGGGGTCACTGAGTCAAGCTTTTACTCCTCTTGTGTGCGTTTAATCGGAAGACAACAGATTATCCAAGTAAGTTATTTTTGTTTTTTTATTCATGACATACTGTTTATATTTTAATTAAGACTTTAGAAATATTTTTAATAACTTGGATATTTTAGAGATAAAAGTATTTAATTATGCTAGCACTATCCATGATCACGTTGCTGAAACAACGTTTCCAGAAAGTGGCTTAAGAGGCTATATCGCAAAATGACTTCGAAAAATCTCCACAAAGAACGCTAGCATGGTTTTTCTATTGAGCCCATAGACCCGATGTTAAAGAAAAAAAACGTTAATTTCTAAAATAGACAGTTGCGGCGGCATTATGTTTATTTTTCATATTTAAACTTGTCCAATTTTGATGATTCAAAGTGCAATGTGCGCCTTAAATATATACTGATCTACTGATAGAATGGCAAAAAATTGGTAAGTGCGGTTCTATTTTTAAAAACAATTTCAAAATCGCGAATTTCTAACTCTTACATTAAATTCCATTGTTTACGCGCTCGTAAGCAAAAAAAAAACACCCATTAAAATGCTTGTAAAAATAATTTTAAAAAAGCAGAAAAAAAACCATCACATGCACTAATGTGTTGGCTTCGCTGTGGTTTACTTGTGGGTTTTAAAATAATTTTTAGGTATTCTTATCAACGTTTTAATGGATGTTTTTTTTTGCTTATGAGCTCGTACTCAATGGAGTTCAACGTACGTTAGAAATTCGTGACTTTGAAATATTTCTTTAAAAATAGAACCGCACTTACCAATTTTTTGTCATTTTATTGCTAGATCAGCATACATTTAAGGTGCACATTGCACTTTGAAAACTTAATATTGGTCAACTTTAAATATGAAATTTTTTCCTTTAACATCGGGTCTATGGGCTCAATAGAAAAACGATTCTAGCGCTCTTTGTGGAGATTTTTCAAGGTAATTTTGCGATGTAGCCTTTTAAGTTGATTGAGTGACCAATGACCCACACAACTTTCAAGTGCTTAGAAGTTATGTGTACAAGTTAAAAGTATTTATTCACAGTGAGAACATACATAACACTGAAAAGTGACACAAACCTGATTTCAGATAAATTGTGAATGTCTGTCTCATCATAAGGCTTAATCATAGTGGCGCATATCATGATATTTACATAATTTATGAGTAGTTTTTCTATACTTCATCATTATGATTACAATCAAAGAAAGGTAAAAAGAAAACGATGCGAAAACACAACAAAGGTTAATTCATGCAAAGAGATTCATTTCTGTCACACATTCAGTGAGAGAGAGTTCTTTAACTTATGAAAAAGACATCAGAGAAATGAAGTTTTTCATCTTCTTCATTATCCAACTTGTCTTACTGCCATAATTTTTCTATATCTATATTGAACATTTATATATATATACATATATAGTGAGACCTATATGTATGCTGAGAATAACACACACACATCTCATTAGTGACGGATATATTCAGTAAAAAGTTCTTTGTGGTTGAACATGTTCACGTTCTTCTTACCAAAGTTAATTTCCAATTTCAGTTTGATGTAAGGGAACGGCGTGCCGTGTTGGAAAAGAAGAAAAAAAAAAAGAAAGATTTATAATTCTGCTGAAGTAGTTTATATATAATAATGATCAATACTTCTTTCTAAAACGTTCTTCGAATAATGAGATCCAAGTTTAATTTGCAAAAATCTGTTTCGAGAAATAAGAATATCGGCATTTTGCAAGAAAAAAAATCATTACAATATAAAAAAAAATGAAGCTCGAAAATAAAAATTTTTGCTTTTCTGTATAAAAAAAATTCCTCAAGAATTTAAAACTTTTAATTGAGAAAATACAAAAAACAAGAATAAAAAGGTAACTAAAAGTGGATTACTTAAACATTAACAAGAAGACAAAACTGTATGAAATATTCAATAAAAAAATAATTATTTTTATGAAAATAAAAATTCCAATCTAAAGGTAATAACTTCGTTTCTAATAATTATTGGAAACCATCTCAACTGGAAAATAAAATTCAATATAGTGTGGAGGAAGGGAACTACTAGCCTTTTCATATTGAAGTTGATTATTTTTTATGAAATAAAAATTGTTTATAAATATAGTAGAACGTCGATTATTGGAACTAATGTCTTACATGCATAGTTCCGATAATCAAACGTTCATATAATCGAACTTCTATTAAAAAGAAGTGGAGAAAAGTAAGACAACCCCGAATGCAAACTTTTTTTTTTATTTCCATAATAAGTAAAAAAAATTGGTTCCGATAACCGATGTTCTGATAAGCGATGCTTTACGGTAAAACAAGAAAAATTGTCTCTCTAGTAACTTATGAGGATGTCTACTAACAAGTAAATAAGAAGAATCTTTTAGAAAGTCCACATAAACGTTGCTTTGTGTATTTACCACCACTAGATAATGACTTGTGCCATGTCACTAAACTGGAGCATTTCGATTTTCAATTTAAACATCTAAATTGCATAGTAAACTTCATTACAGATTCAATCTGCAATTCCCAAATTACTACAGAACAAGAGTATTAAAGGTTGAATATAGAGTTAACCTAAAAAATAAAAAAGATAAAAAGAGGCTACAATTTCAAAGTATAGCACCTTTTGAGAAGAAGAAAAAAAAATGTCTCTCTTAAGCCTGGAACACACACGCTGAATTCCACTGCGGAAAAGGAAAATAGAAAAAAAAGGAAAGAAAATTCATTTTCTTTTTTAAAATTATTTTTACGTATTTTTTACGAGCATTTTAATAGATGTTTTTTCTTATTTGGGTCTTCTTATAAGAGTCAGAAATTCGCGATTTTGAAATAGTTTTTAAAAATAGAACCGCACTTACCAATTTTTTGTCATTCTATCACTGGATCAGTATATATTTAAGGTGCAGATTGCACTTTTAACTATCAAAATTGAACAACTTTAAAATATGAAAAATAAACATATTGCCACTGCAACTGTGTATTTTAGAAATTAACATTTCTTCTTTAACATAGGGTCTATGGGTTCAGTAGAAAAACAACGCTAGCGCTCTTTGTGGAGATTTTTCAAGAATATTTTTGCAATTTAGCCTCT